>CM021108.1:519001652-519509443 GCA_007115665.2 Sequoiadendron giganteum | reverse complement strand
GGAGAGAGATAAAGGGTATATAGGGTTAATGGTAGAGGGTAGAGGGTTTAAGAAATAAGGATTTCGGGTTAAGGGTGAAGGGAGAGATATAAAGGGAGTGAGAGAGAGAGAGAGAGACAAACAAAGTGAATGAGAGAGAGAGAGACCCGAGAGAAGGAGAGGGGATAGGAGGGAGAGACATGAGAGAGAGAGAGAGAGAGTAGAGGTAGAGGTAGAGGTAGAGGGTTTAAGGGTTAAGGGTTAAGGGTTTAGGGTTAAGGGTGGAGAGGGGGTTTAGGGTTTAGGACCTACATGAGGGAGAGAGAGAGAGAGAGGGTAGAGGGTTAAGGGTAGAGGGTTTAAGGGTTAAGGGTAGAGGGGAGAGAGATAGAGGGTACAAGGTTTAAGGGTTAAGGGTAGAGGGAGCGAGTGAGATAGAGAGAGACCTAAGAGGGAGAGGGGATAGGAGGGAGAGACTTGAGAGAGAGAGAGAGTAGAGGGTAGAGGGTTTAAGGGTTAAGGGTTTAGGGTTTAGGTTTTAGGGTTAAGGGTAGAGGGGAGAGAGATAGAGGGAGTCAGTGAAAGAGGGAGAGGGAGGGAGTGGGAGAGAGATAGAGGGTAGAGGGGGGAGAGATAGGAGTGATTGAGTGAGAGACTTGAGAGAGAGAGTAGATGGTAGAGGGTTTACGGGTTAAGGGTTTAGGATTAAGGGTTAAGGGTTACAAATGGGAGAGAGATAGAGGGAGTGACTCTGAGAGAGAGATAGAGGGAGTGACTATGAGAGGGTAGAGGGTTAAGGGTAGAGGGTAGAGGGTTTAAGGGTTTAGGGTATAGGGGAAAGAGATAGAGGGAGTGAATCTGAGAGAGACCTCAGAGACGAAGAGGGGGTAGAATGGAGAAACTTGAGAGAGAGGAAGTGGGATAGTGATAGAGGGTATATAGATATTTAGGGTATATAGGGTTAATGGTAGAGGGTAGAAAGTTTAAGGGTTTAAGGTTTAAGGGTTAAGGGTTTAGGGTTAAGGGTAGAGGGAGAGATATAGAGGGAGTGAGTGAGAGAGAGAGACCTAAGAGAGGGAGAGATGGTAGAGGGTTTAAGGGTTAAGAGTAGAGGGGAAAGAGATAGAGGGAGTGACTCTGAGAGAGAGACCTGAGAGAGGGTAGGAGGGAGACTTGAGAGAGAGAGGGAGTGCAAGAGAGATAGAGGGTATATATGGTTAATGGTAGAGGGTAGAGGGTTTAAGGGTTTAGGGTTTAAAGGTTAAGGGTTTAGGGTTTAGGGTAGAGGGAGAGATATAGAGGGAGTGAGTGAGAGAGAGACCTGAGAGAGGGAGAGGGGGTTAGGAGAGAGAGACTTGAGAGAGAGAGTAGAGGGTAGAGGGTTTAAGGGTTAAGGGTTAAGGGTTTAGGGTTTAGGGTCGTTAAGGGTAGAGGGGAGAGAGATAGAGGGAGTCAGTGAAAGAGAGGGAGGGAGTCGGAGAGAGATAGAGGTAGAGGGGAGAGAGATATGAGTGATTGAGTGAGAGACTTGGGAGAGAGAGAGATGGAGAGAGAGAGGGAAAGAGATAATATTTAAATATTTTATATATTAGTAATATATATATATATTTAAATATTTATACATTAACCAAAATATTGAAATAATATTTAAATATTATACATAATAATATAATATATTATATATTAAATACATAATTCGGTAAGAGATTATCATAAATTGTATATTATATATTACATATATAAACTATATTGTATATTATATATTAAATTATAAACTTTATTGCATTTTTTAAATCATATATTATAAATTGTATAACATTTTTTAAACTCATATCTAAAACACATCGGATATCGGATTCAAATCGGTGAATCGGATATCCGATATGTCTAACACAAAATTTAATGCCCAGGGATTAGCCTTGGGCTTGCTTTGGAATTTGGTTCGGACCTGCCAATCTTAAGAAGTCAACACAAAAAACATGTTTAACAACTTACCTTGCTTTTCCAGACTTCATCCATGTGGCTAACGACCTTTTTTTACCCAAAATTGATGAAACAAAAAGGGTTTGTAAAGGAGATTCTCAGCTTTCCACCAATATAAATTATACTTTACTTTGAATCTAATAAATTATTATTATTCATTTTCTATTAGAATTACGACTAAAGTCCTAATTGAGAGGTTGATTGAAAAATATCTATAGCTTTCAAACGGTATCACATTTTTTGAATCCAAAACATGTGTCACATTCTATGCTTCGCATACTATAGGATTAAAAAAAATGAATTTCATGAAGTTTTGACCAAGTTAAGGTGGTCAAACATACGAGTTTTTATATTTTTTAAAAGTTGTAATAAAAAAATTATAATTAATTATTTACTTGGAAAAAAATTACAAAAAAATATGCATCACATCCGGACATGAGTCCTCTACTTATATCTAAAATCTTATACAAAAAATGTTATCATTTTATTATGGTTAGGGTGGTCAGACAGACACCTACTTTTTATTTTTTCCCTGAAATTTAAGTACTACTGCATTGAAATTTCAATTTTTCACTAAATAGATTTTTTTTTTTGAAAAAAACCTAGTTGTTTAGAAACTATATTCAATTTTCCACAGATTCTATTCTTACATATTTTTGAAATAATATAAATAACTTATTCAATTTTTACGTCAAGTTGCCTAACTCTGATTTTTTTGAATTTTCATTGCCACTTAAGGGCTTGTTTTTTCCATGATGATCCTGCACATACCCCAAAATGTGTTGTTTGTTTATTACTTTTCTCTTTTTTTCATCTTGCATGGGTAAACAAATGATAGCTTTCGCTGAAAGCCTAACCCCACATATCTTTTGAGTTAATTTCTTGCACAATTTGGTTCTTACCCAACTCCTATTCCTACAATATGCATGCATATATGGATGTATGCATACATTTCTTTGTTATAAATTGAAATAAAAACCATATTGCTACAACAATAAAAAATAAAATTATTAGCTCACTAGAAAACATCAAACCAGGTATTACAATGCTATTATAGTATTTTACAACAATGTTGCTCAAAATATCATTTGTTTACTAAACACAAAAATACCAATCTAGGTACATGTAGAGGAGTAAACTAGAAAAAATGCATCAGACTTGTATTATATTGAAAAAACTTCAGCTCATACAACCTAAGAAAAACATCACCACTCAAAAGTTTGAATAGAAAAACTATTACACATGAGGAAAGATGGTGTTGGCAGCTTGCAGAAAGATACCACAACGTACAAAACCTTCTTAACAAAATTATTGCATGAAGGAGAACATATCCCTCCTAAAGAGAGAATTTTCTTGCAATAAAAACTAAATATTTTCTCATACATAGACATGTGGAGATGGAAAAGCATATTTTTAACAATTGTTTAAAATTTTAAATTCATAGGTGTCAAACATATGCAAATAAAAATGTGCAACCCCAAAAGGGAGAATTTTTTTTAATATAACAAGATACAAAAATGTTGCCAACTAGGTTCATGCAACCACATGTAGGATAAGGAGCTATTTTAGAAGACAAGTGTTATATTGATTGCAAAAAAACTATTAAAAAACCTTAATGAACAATGAATAGTGGAGAATGCTACGTGTCAAAAATGATGCGACCATGTCAAAAAAGATGTGGTGGTTGATTAAGCTTATTTTTGCATTTTGCAGTGTTTAAATTGTAATGCTCAATTCTACTTAAACCATCTAAACATTGAACTTTGCAGACTTAGATTCTGTAGCTCGACCAAAATGGGGTTCCCAGCCCACCTATCAAGCATCCAATTACTAGCCAAATGATGTCGCCCAGCTATGTGTCATATCAAAATGAGTGTGATACATTGTTTCTCAAAGTTTTTGGGGTTACAAAACTTTTCCATGATATTTATGCATAAGAAAATAATAAAAGGACTAAAATTACCCTACAGCTCTTGTCAAATCCTAAAATTCAAATATCGTTAGCATCGATCACATTGAACATTGACCATTTAAAAATAAAACCGAACTTACAAAATATGATACAAAACTACAAACCCAACTATGAAAACTTATCCCTTAAAAACTATAACCGAAAGTTACTTAGGCATAAGATTTTTATATTTTAACTAATACCAATTGATTTTTTAACAATTAATTTTGAACATTACTAGTTAATTTGGTTCTGCATCCAAGCTGACAACAACTGTGTATTTGGGCAACCTCACACTTCTATTCACCACAAGCACATGTTACACAAATCCACACCAAAGTCACCCCTAAAGGACACCAAAGTCTGTTTGAATGCCTTTTCATTTCCTTGCTAGAATTCATCACTAGGAACTCAACACTATGCACCACTTGTTATATATGTATATGTATATGTATCACTCACACATATGCACAGATGAATATTTAATATTGATTAAATATTATTCATCTATGATATAATTTAAAGGATACATTCCCATTGGTTAAATATCTTAAGGAAAAAGTTATTCAAAAATAAAATAGAATAGAATAAATATTGTTTAGCCATTATTGTATTCCCTAGATAATGTGTGGAGGGGATAGAGAAAGCCCCATCCACCACTATAATAGCCATATATCGTTGTGATAGTGAGGAGAGGGCTCTACCCCATAGGGTTCATGGCCCCTTCAAGGCCATAATATTCATAGGGGACTAACCCCCTTTTAATTATTATTTTTTTAAAAATATTATCTCATTTTATATCTAAATCTCATTTGATAAATGGTTTATTAATTAAAAATAAAAAAATTAGAACAATTTGATGATAAATGAAAATTCTTTATTTATTTAAATCATAACTTTTTAATGATAAAATATATTAAATGAAAATTTCTCATCCTTTGAAAATATTAAAATAAATGGATTCATAGACTTAGCAAAACAAAAAAATAGAGGGATTAGCTTTAAAAAAAAGCATACTTTAAAATGATATAAAGAAGAGTTAGGGTTAATCAAATAAAGTGAAAAGAAAAAGGGGTTGATCTTAATCATGAAGGAGAATCATGGCTTCCCAAACTAAAACTATTTCTTCCCACAACAGAGGGATTCAAAATTAAAAAGTGGAGGAGAGAGACTAGGGATTTTATCCTAGTTGGATTTTATGAATTGTGTTACTTGAATTTCTTAATGAAACTTTTAAAAATAATAAAGTTTTAATCAAAAATCTATTAAGTGATCATTTTATTTGAGGTATTACATAAGTAATCTTAAAAAGGGTGTTTCAATAATTAATTAAAGTTTAATTAAGTGTATTGAATTTGATATTAAATACATAAATAAATCATCAAATTAATTAATATTTTTAACCTAATTATGTGTTGGTAAGAAGGAGAGTGACATTAGTTGATAGAATGATATATGGCAATCATGAGGATAAATAATATTATGAAAGGGTAGATGTATTTATTCCTTACATAAGGTGGTGATGGGAGTTACAAATTATTTTTCTTAAGGGCTAACAATAGTTATTGCTTGTGGTGTGTGCTATGAGATAGGTGGTGCCTACAATTGAAAAAATGGGGAAGTTGAGGAAAGTAGGGAGTTCTAAGGGAAGGACCTCATTAATGTTAGGAGGAAGAAGGGAAAATAAGGGTGATGGAGGAGGAAATATTGATATATTTTGTGGTCTTTATAGAGGAGAAAAAATATTGAGTTGAGACATTGAATGGTTTGAATCTAGGAATTGACAAAAGATGTGGACGAAGTAGTTATGTCTTGTTGAAATAGTTATATTTTTAGTATACACAACTTTTAAAATTTATATTAATTTTTTTTATTGAAATAGAAAAATTAATCCATGTATTAAAATTTTAAACTATAAATATAAAAAAATAACTAGTTAAAAAAAATAGTATAGAAAATAACATCCTACTTAACTTTATTTTTATAATTTTTATCAAGATCAATCTTAAAAAAATACATTCAAATAATTTTTTATTTAAAAAATACAAACATAAAATACACTAAAAAATCTACATTTCATTAGATTAAAAAAAATCTATAAGACATTAAAAATATATTTTAAATCAGACTTGGGTTTGGTGTCGTCGTAGGGTACATGGCTGACGACATAGTCTTGGCTGGCGTGGCTAGGACGGATGGTGACGGAGGACATTTATAATTGCAAAGGTGGTGAAATATTTTGCAGTGGTTGATGGCCTCTCATTTATGGTGTGTCATGAGGATGGGCTTGAAGGACGTGATGGAATGGTGGTTAATGTGTCGATGGGATGGTTGTATAGTTTATGGGTGTTGCACTCATCTTTTAAACTCCTGGCGCTCTCCATTTTCTCCATCAAATAGGATGGAAACGCTCGTGTGTCTGAAGTCTACAAGAAAGCTATGGGCTTTCTTTGGAAAAATTGGGCATGGACATCTAAAATCTATGTTTAAATATTGGGACGAGTTGGTGCTGGAGGCGGTTCAATTGCTACTGGGGGAGGAGTTCATAACAGCGGCGAAGTGTTTGCGAACAAACGCAGATATAGTGGCCCATTTTCTTGTTGCGTTGTTGGACTTGGAGGTGTCGAAAGCAATGGTGTTGTTAATAGTCTGAAAGCTAGTGTGGGAGAACTTGCTGGAAGGTGCCATAGACGTGGTTATAATAGCGAAATTGGGTGTGGGGCTTCCTCATCCCAGAGATATGCATCGGGTTTTGCTTCCTGGGATGAGGGTCAAGTGCTACCCCTTTCTTCTAGATATCAAAGGAGAAGCCTTGCAAAGGCACCATGACTGGGCGCGCTACAGTCTGATCTTCATGAAGCACCATTTGTTCCTAGAGCCGTCGGGAGGTGTGGATTGGCACTGGCACTTCAAGGAGTACCTACTTGCAGAAGGTGCGGTGTAAGAAGGGTAATTGTTGTTGGTAGGGTTTGGGTTTTTTGGTTTCGTGTAAGCTTCCTCTGCAGTAGTAGGAGTGTCTGTCTTTTGCATATAGGATGTTCTTGGTAGTTGGTGGGTTTGGCCTCTGGTTCTGAAAGTCTGGGTTTGTTGCGTTTGATGTGGGGTGGTTTTTTGAGTGGCTATGGGGGTGAAGTCTCTGAATCTTTGCGAGACGATGGAACGATCGATGTATTTTAATTTTTTTTTAAGAAATCAATACAAAAATATTTACGTATCAATATATATATATATATATATATATATATATATTGTTAGAAACCAAGATCAAACATGCAAACCAAAAGGCCTTCCACAGAAGAGAAAAACAATAAAAAAGTAGAGCTTTGCATGAAGATGTGCAAATTGATATTATTCAGAATTTGGAAATTACAAGAGATGATTTGCTTTATAAAAGCAATGTATGCATAACCCTAATGTTGACCTAAAAAAAACTCAACTAAATAAAGCTTACTTATTAATTAAGTAAACTAATTATTACCTAAGTAAACTTAATAAAGTTTAATTAAATAATTAATTACACCAACACCCTCCCTTAAGTGCAACTTAGGGAGACTAAAAAAGCATGCACCTAAAACTAAGATGAATGCAAGAAAGCATGAATGGGTCCCGACAACAAGGTCATGATCAGGTACCCATGTACAAATGCAATGAATGAGAAAGAGGAGAAAACCCAGTGAGACAAACCCCCCCTCAATGAGATGACCTATTGCAAAGAAGCACGGGAAGAACACTGTGGAGTAACACTGGAACTTGAATACAGCAAGCAAGGAAAGATACCTCTGTTTACAAGAAACCATAACGGAATCATAATAATGCAACATCATACTTGATGCCACAAAACACTGGAAAACTCAAAACGAAAACAACCCTGGAATCTATGAAGCAATAGTAGATAAAATGATGCCAAAATCTGGAAGTCGTGTATCTCGATGCCGATGCCAAACTGAGACTAAAACTCTTCCATGGGAACAAGTACCATAAAGACTCTGAAACATTGACCAAAAATTTAGTGGCCCTCAAACTAAGATGGATCCAATATAGATCATTAACCATAGGCTCTCAATTTGAAGTGTGAACCGATATGAATCTGATATGTGTCAAGCAAGAGCAAGATGTGGCCAAAAGAAACTAAGAAACCAGATACAACCCATGCGAGTTGACATCAATACAAAGATGGAGATCAAAGTGAAACTACACTCTAATCAGATTATTATGCAAGAAACCCCCCTAATGGAACTTTATATCAGTTCATTTATTATAATACCCAATGATTGCAAAAGGAGAGAATGCAAAACATGCATAAACAAAAGAGAAAATGCAAACCTAGAGCATGAAAAAAAAATAGAATTCATGCATAAGACAAATTTCACATCTGCCTCCCTGATAAAAATAGACCTCAGATCTGTGTAGAGGACTGAACTAGCTTTCCAATGTCGTAAGAATGGTGAAAAAAGGATCACCGAGTCAAAAGATATGCCCTCCGGAGTGAAAACAACAAAATCTGAGTTCAATGACTTTCAAAATAAAATTGGATCAAAATCAGAGAAAAATACCTCCACCATTGGATCGACGTCGGAATCATCTTTCCAACGGTATCTCGTTTGCAAAATAGTGACACTGTATGCGAAAGTTACACCCGATTTAGTGAAAGGTGCTCCAAAATGGCCAATATGGCCTGCAAGCAGCCTAGGGGGCTTTATAATAAGCCCTTGGTCCTATGCGTGACTAGGGGTTGGCGGGCTGGGGGCTGGGGGTTGGGGCGGAGCCCCTAGTCATCCATATGATTGGTTGTTGGGGGCTTTGTTCGGTCAAGGGCTAGGCGCATAGTGCCTAGTCCCCCATGTGACCGCGGGTCGTAGATGCAAAAGCCCTCAAGGGTTGGCGGAGGGCCCTCGGTCCTCCATGTGACCGGGGCAGAGCGTAAAGGAGCCCGCGAGGGCTGGGCAGGCAGGTGGCATTGCATGGGGGAGCCACCGGTGGCGGTGGAGGACCAATGGCACCTTTTTCTGTGTGGGCGACACAATTCTTTTTACAGAAAATTCAATTTTTTTTTTGAAGTTCGAGCCTCAGAAATGCATGTTGGGGAGGTCGTACGACCTCTCTGGCAAAAACTTTTTGCCTTCCGAAGCAACTGCTTAGAAATCGATAATTTGATAGGCGTTCCTAGGGTTTTTGGCCACTGCGAACGCGATGGTGACCTCCATTTGTGCCCAAAGTGCCTCGAAAAATTAGCTACCCCCAGAGTTTGCAAAAAATCACGGAGCTTGAAACCCTCACAGATTTCTTCAACGATGACCAAAATCAGTAAAATGAAAGTCAATCCTGACTTTTTCCAGCACTCTGAATCCAATGGGGATGCCCAATCTGATCCAAAATGCTACATAAATGAACTCAAGGCATGAAACCCTCGAGGAACCTCAAACAAACTCTGCAATGATTTTCTCCAAAATCTGAGAAGGGGTTGCATATCAAGGCTCTGATACCATGTAGAAGTTGAGAAATCCAACTTCATAGTCCCCAAGAATCACCTGCATGCAAATACCTATCACATACAAAAGACATTCAGAACCAAAGAAGATGTTCTGTAAACCTCAAATTAAAAATGCATTATTGAGAATCAATTATTACAAAAAGATCAATCCTTCTAAAGGAGATCAAGAAACCCTAAAGGAAACCTAAAAGGGAAACCCTAGTGTGCACACTTAATAATTAATCAATTATTAATGTGCCTAAGTTTAGCTTACGTAACTAAAGGAATAAGTGAATTATATATTTAATTACACCAACATATATATACGTATATATTACATCAAAATTCAAATAAGTACATTTTTTTTGCATGTTAGATAAAATTTAATAATTTCTAACCTTCCTTTAGAGATGCAAAATCAAACATATTATTTATTAGAAGGTGGTCATCAAACTTTACCATATTCCAGTGTTATGTGTAATTAATTGTGTGTTGTATATGTTAGAGTTGAATTCAATGTGGGGAAGAAATGAGAGCGACATATGACTCTTCAAATTAATTGCAAAATCTACATTAGTTATCTTATTAGTCTCTAACTCAAGTAGTCAGTGCTTATGTGAGTATACTTCAATTTGACTTTGTGACCTTGGAAATATGACCTATCTTGTTCCTGGATCTTATCATATTTGAAGAAATAAATAAATAAAATATTAATTACAAGTTGGACGAGACATCCCATTTCAAAAATCATAGCCAAATTTTTTAGACATGTAAAATATAAAAATTTCTATCAACAAACATATTATTCATTAAAAGGCAACCATTGAGCTTTACCATATGTGTCTTATGTGTTAAGAAAATTCAATAGAGTTTATGCCACAATTGGATTCAACGTGGATAAGAAATGAGGGGGGCATAGGACTCTTCAAATTAATTGTAGAATCTACATTAATTATATTATTGGTCTCTAACTCTCAATCAATACTTATGTTATGCTCCAACTATTTTGGGGCCTTAGAAAAATGAGTTATCTTATCCAAATCTTGTCATATTTGAATGGACAAAATAAGTAAAATATTAAGTACAAGTTGAACGAGACATCCAATTCAAAAATCATAGTCAAATTTTTTTTGCATGTAAGATATGAAAATATTTACATGAAACATATTATTCATGATAAGGTGGTCATTAAACCATGCCATATGTGTCTTATGTATAATACATTGTTTGTTGTATATATCACTTTTGAATTCAATGTGGAGAAGTAATGAGTAGCATAACTCTTCAAACTAATTACAAATTTGCATTAGTTATCTTACTAGTCTCTAACTCTTAATCATTGCTTATGTCACTACACTCTAGTGGTTTTGTGGACTTGGAAACATGAGTTGTCTTGCCCAAATCTTATAATATTTGAAGGGACAAAACAACTAAAATATTAAATACAAATTGGACTAGACATCCCATTTCAAAAATCATAGCTAAAAGGTTTAGACACTTAAAATATGAAAATATTTCTCCTAGTATTGATATGATGACTACTTTAACATAATCTTCACTTTGTTTTGATTTTGTACCTCATAAATATAATAATAAACATTATCAATTTGAACATGATTTTTTACATATTTGAGTAGAACACATTTTATAATGTTTTTTTCATTTATTGTTTTGTAATTTAGTTACGTCACATATTTTAACTTATACAATATTTTTCTCAAAAGATTTTATTCACTTTATCTTGTATATTTTTCAACTTTTAATTCTTTACATTATAATATTCTTGTTTCATTGATCTAAATTATAACTTAGTGAAGTCACCACTTTTACTATACAAAAATTATCTTAAAAGATTTTGTTCACTTTATCTTGTAAGATTTCCATTCTTTGATTCTTTAAATTTTCCCACTAAAGAATCTCAAAAATAATTTCCATCTTACAAATAATATTTATATTCTTTAATTCAAAAGCATGACCTTATTTATTACATAAGAGAAAAAGAACATTTTTTATAAATAAAAAGTTGACAATACCTTGCACGTTGCATCTTTAAAAAACATGAATAAGATCTCACAAGATTAAAAAAAAAATTCTCATTGTTTTTCTTTTTTCTTTTTTGACATTTCCTTTATATTTTGGAAAGTCCAAGCCAAAATTAATATAATAAATATCATGTATATAATATTTTTAAATTTAGTTACAATAGATATTTAATTGAATAATAAAACAAGATAAAATTGAAAAGTAGAAAAAGATAATGATAGATAGAGGTATTACTTCTAACTTTAAATTTAATTAAAAAAAAAATTATTTATTTAAATTTATACGAATTTTAATCATTAAAAAAAAATTGTTAGAGAATCAAAGTAAAAGTGATTCTTTATAATGATACCTAAATTTTTTAATTTGAATAAAAAAGTTAAAAAAAAAGAAGAAAAGAATATGACACTATGGAATTTGATACCATTGCAAGCCTGTGCTCTCAAAGCAAGGAATATGACTGTATGTTTATATTCCTTTCGGATTGGGAGTGGAAACTGGCAAGCAATTCTACAGTTGCAGAGCATGGTATACTTCAACTTCTTGTTCTTGCTAACGTGAGTTAAATATCCAACGGTTTCCACTTCCATTCCTGCAAATACCCACAATATATATTTCACTATCCAACCAAAAAAAATCAGTACGCAACAGCGTAAATATCAGCTTCTGAGCTCATTTTCGCAGATACCCAACAAATAAATTCAATAGCCAATACGCCAAAAAGGATTGTTCAGAAAAATCTGTCGCAGCAGATTGGAGCGTTGAGAGTCACTTCAGCCCAAAGTAGTAAAAATATCTGAAGATTGCCGAGGTGGGTTTTTCTTGTCGGTCTTTAAATAAATCTGTGGGCATTTAAAAATGGGTTCTACACCTAGTTCTGCTGGCTTCTGGTGCTATCAATGTAATCGTTTGATTAGATTGACCTCAAGAGGGGCGCCCTTGGTTTGCCCTCGTTGTAATGGTGAATTACTTGAGGAAGTTGAAGAGGGGCCTAGGTCTCAGCTGTTGGAGGCCCTTTCATTTGAAGGGGACGTAGAAAGAAGGCCCGATCCTGTTCAGTTAATAGAGGTCATGTCCAACTTACTCAATCAGTTACATGACCACAGAAGGGATGAGGATGGTGGTTTCAGACCTGTGATCCTTGTCAGAGGTGGTCAAAGAGGTAGGGCCGATAATGGTGGTAATGGTGGCGGTATGGGGTTTATAGCGGGCACTGCATCAGGGATCAGGGGGTTGCCTGCTAACATTGGGGATTACTTTGTGGGGTCTGATTTTGATCGCCTCATTGAACAATTGACGCAGAATGATAGGTGTGGGCCTCCCCCTGCTCCTACAAGTGCTGTGGATGCTATGCCCACAGTTAGGGTAACGAGAGACCATATTCGATCCAATCCCAACTGCCCTGTTTGCACCGAGCCCTTTGAGATTAGTAGCAATGTCAGAGAGATGCCCTGTAAACACATTTTTCATTCGGAGTGTATTGTCTCTCGGCTGGCCCAGCATAGTTCATGTCCGATTTGTCAGCAGGCGTTGCCGACCGAAGATGGTGCTAATAATAGACAACAACAAGCTGCTGATAATGGACGGCGACAACCTGCTGATAATGGACAGCAACGGCCTAGATCAACGGCCAGAGGTGCCGCACCGGTTGAGGCAACAACTTCAGCTATAGCAACTACCAGACAAGGTATGTTCATGCCTCTGATCATTTTAGTTTCAGGCATTAGGCTTGCTTTTAGGAGTCTATGTGGCAGGGGTGGATCAGGTGGACGGAATGGCAACTCAGGGAACTCATCTGTTGGAATTGGTTCTCTTGCAGGTGGGAGGGCTACTAATACCAATAATAATAACAATTTTAACCCAACCAGGGATAACAGAGTTCATCATGGTAGTAGTGGACACAATCAAGGCAGGCGCAGTTTCTTCAACTCAAATTGGTGGCCTTTCCGATCGTCAAACTCCAATCGACAAGGGACATACACAAGAGCTTCAAATTCTAGTGATGGTGTAAATTGGATGCGTTCAGGCTGGCCTTTTGACGATGGAAGTGACCCTTTCAGGTGGTTCAACTGAGTAAAAAGAACTGCTGGAGCGCTTGTCTATACCTATACAATGGAAACGTCCTCACTGTTTTTGTATGTGCGACACTGACTCTGAATGACATGGTTTACAAGGTTTTATTGTGAAATTTGTTTTGTTTTTTTCTTTGTAAATATGATTTTCAGTTTTTATTTATTTTACACGGTATGAGGAAAATTCACTGTCAGTAATTCATCAGGAGCAATTCATCATCAACAACATGACATATTCATTGTATATACAATTCACTATAATTCATCATCATGATATATTCATCACATATCTTTTTTATATGTTCAATAGAATCTCTACACCTGTTCTTTTTTAAGTGCTCTTGATCACTTAAATATTAAAAATGTATATACAGTGAATATATCACAACGATGAATTGTATACGTAATGAATTACTCGAGATGAATTTTCCTAAATCCATTTTAAACATCATCAGTAATCAATAATCTTGTGATTAAAGAAAATATAGAAACTCTATCCTGTCATCGTTTCATTTTCTCGAGAGATAAATTCTCTTATAGTTATTCCTTCCTCCCCAATATTGTTATATATTTCTTTCCCGTCTCTCATAATGAAATTTCAAGCTCTGTTCCTTGTAAGTCTTTGTTTACAAGAAATAATTTTATGTATTTTTTTGTGGATGTGTCATTAATGGCTCTAAGATTGTATGGTTTATTTGTGACACTGACTGTTATTTTTTTGCCAATAGGTGAACCAAGTGGCCCATGGGTATGAAAACGCTATCAGCAAATATCTGGCCTGGGTTTATGTGAGTTCGATTGGTAATCATATTGACGTGGGCATTCTGTTAGTACCGAGGAGTTATATTGAGGTTAATATATGTGTGTCTAACTCCAAATCATCAAACTGTTGCTGCTATATCATGTTATGTTTGAATTTTGTTTATCTTCTAAGTATTTACTGGTAAAAATCATCTGTTGTGGGCTCTATTGCTTGTAAAATCTAGGCCATCATTTGCTGACTTCAAACTTGGATTAAAAATAAACCAGAGGGGGTTGATTGACATTTACTATTTGCATGTGAAAATTTTAGTGGGTGACAAATAAATTTCAGTTTTATAGGCCGGTAATTAAGTATAGAAATTGTTGTATGGTGTTTCTGTGGTAAATAGTAAAAGTACAGTTCAAAGTTTAAACTGCTATCTAGGTTTGCAAGTGTGTATCCTATGGTCTTCATATTGAATCTATGAGCCAATCTTACAAAGATACAGAATAGCATGGTATAACTTCTAATGCTCTTTGCACTCTCACATTTTGATCTGATGTTACATTTATTTTGGATGTCACTTATGATTGTTTGATTATCTGATATTTAAATGTGCGTGATTGGTAAAATTTGATGGTTAATCTTGATGCATGGAAATGAAATTGAAATAATTATCATGTTTAGGATTATGAGTTTAATTTCTTGTATGTGGTTCAGTTATGGTTTCAAGGACTAACCTACTATGAGCAGGTATTTGTCAAAGGCGAGAACATGGTTGAGGTAGAGGTATCCTAATCGCTTGATAAATGAATAGTATGATGGAACGTGATGCATGCACATACACACGTACTTGCATTCATAATTGCATTGTGTATGAGATGATTGCATTGAGTTATTATCTTACGTCAATGTATAAAAATATTATTATTATTACATTGAAAGTGGTATACACTAAAAGCAACGAAGGAATATTCTGTAAATTTTTTGAAGCTTCATTGAAAATGACAGCAGGTGGAAGTAATTTATGTGTAGAGTTGATATTTTTATTTTACTGAAAGAACTATTTTAAAAATAAGTTTTATTATAGCATCAATAAAATAATAACTTTCAGCATATCGATATGAACTTGAGACCAATGGGGAGCAAACCCATGACCCAAGCCAACTCTAATACCCGTACGAGCTATTATTATATATAAATTTTGTTATTAAAAATATTTTAAGTGTATAAATATTACTGAATGAAGAAAATAAAAATTAAATTAATAAGTTTTATTAAACAAAAATTAGTTAAAATTAAATTAACTGAAGTCTAGATCTAAAATTAGAAACTAAGTTAAAAATGAAATTGCACAAGGAAATCGAACGATAAAGTAGAAAAGAAGCTCGTGATCTTTGGAAGAAAAAAGCATTATTTTGGAAGCAGCAACTGAAAGAGGAAAAGCATTGACAGAGAGAGATTTGACATCGTTGGGAACTTAGAGGTATTCTTCTTACATGCCAATTAAGAGACTTCGCTTTGATCTTTCTATGCTTGATTTATGGTTTTAAAACCTATCATAAGCTAATCTCTCTCCACATGCCAATTTAGCTCAGTTTTAATTCAAATTTTTATGTGAATTTAAGTGATTGATTTAGGGTTGCGCCATTTATATTTAGTCGGTCTGAAACTTCAAAATTTATTTAATACCTTCAAATTCTCCTTTCCCAATTGGCATGAATATATATGTATATGTATAATTTACGCTTTGAATTTGTAAAGACTATCAGACTGCTCTGGTTGCACCTCAATCTGAACAGTAAATAAAAATCTGATTTTTAAGTTTGAATTATATAAATAACCTATGCTTTAAATTTTTGAAACTATTGTATTGAATTGCTCCTCATATACCTACCCTAGAATTCCTGTGCAAGATTTTTTTTAAGGTTATAATCATTTGTCGTAGTAAATCGGTGCAAAAATTTAAAGGAAATAGAATCACCCTTCCTTTCTCCCACGCCTCTTTTAGAACAACAAATTCTTAGTTTCAATTTAATTGCATGTCAATAAATCCCACTCCTCATTACTGCAGAGTTAAATCTGTTTTTTTACTTATGAAATTAAGAGATTATTGTGAAAAATCTATTGCAGTTACTGATTATTAATCTCCTACCTATAAAGATTATTTGACTGCCGAAAATTAATTCACAGCAAATACTGAAAAATAATACAATTGCAACTTCACAAATAAAACTCACAAGAATAGAAAAGAAAACATGCAAAATAATAAACACAATATTTTTGGACAAATTGTCCCTGAAAAAACCTCGGAGGGAAAACCAGTACTGCAGATGAGGAATTATATTAATCTTCAGCAAATCAAGAGATACAAAAACTACTTGCCTCTTCTGACAAAGCTCCGACAATATTCTTCACCGAAAATTATTTCCTCAATTTCTCCTACTGAAATTCCACTACTATTGCCTCCAATGCTATCACTGCGCCCTTGCTATCACTGCAAGACTATTTGCTCTCACTGCAAATTTATTTGCTAATACTGCAAATGTTTCTCCAACTTGTGTCTGTTAGCGTGTTCTCCAAATGCCTAATGACCCCATTTTAAACTATTCTCATTAGAATACCAATAGCCATGATTTAATCTCAATCAATGGCTAAGATTAATTAGACTCTAACAAACCCTAACTAACTGGTTTCTAGAAGTCTCTAGAGGAATCAATTATTTAATTAAATAATTAAATATTTGGACCTAACTAACTTCTTTCTAGAAGTCTCAAGAATTAAATAATAATTCTTGGAATTGGAGAATAATAACTGTCCGAGCTACAATATTAAATTAACACTCCCTCTTAGTGAGGAAGGTGTTCTGCATAACACCCAACATATCTCTGAAGAAGATGAATTTCGTCTTCCCCAATGCCTTTGTCATAATGTCTGCTACCTGCTGATCTGTAAGTATATATTGTAGCTAAATAATCCTCCATTGTACACAATCCCTGATGAAATGATACTTGATGTCTATATGCTTAGATCTATCATGAAAGACTAGATTCTCAAACAACCTGATGCAATTCTGATTGTCGCAGTGTATCACTGTAGTCTCAACCCTCTGACCTAACAAGGCTAGCAGCAACTTCTGAAGCCATATCGTCTCACATGTCGCCATGCTAGTTGTTATGTATTCTGCCTCTGCAGAACTCAGAGCCACAGACTTCTGCTTCTTGTTGTACCAAGAGAGAACTCATGATCCCAAGCTAAAGCAACACCCTGAAGTGCTTTTCCTGTCCGCTGTACTACCTGCCCAATTTGCGTCAGTGTAGCCTATCAACTTGATACTATCATCTCGAGCATATTTGATCCCATACTCGATTGTACCACGCAAATAATGTAACACATGTTTTGTTGTTGTCCAATGCACTCTCTTTGGCTCAACCATGAACTGACTAAGAGAATTTACTGCAAAGTTTATATCTAGTCTGGTGTTGACCAAATACATGAGAGACCCAATCAACTACCTGTATAAGGTGGGGTCAACATCCTTCTCCCTGGATGTGTCTACCTTCTTCCAATTCGTGATCATAGGAGTAGACATGGCTCTGCAATCCTCTATCTCGAACCTCCTCAAGATTTCAATGCAGTATTTCCCTTGTTCAAGAAAAATCTACCATCTGTCTGCCATACCTCCATGCCTAGAAAGTAGTGCATAAGCCCCAAATCCTTCATCTCGAACTCTGCTGCAAGGTCCTTCTTGCACTCCTCTATGAGCCCCAGTGAACCTGTTAAAAACAAATCATCCACATATAGAACAAGAATGAGAATCTCACCCCCAACTACCAAGTAGTAGAGATTAGCATCTGCATCACTCTTCACAAAGCCCAATCCCTACAAGTATTCATCAATGCGCTCATACCATGCCCTAGGAGCCTGTTTGAGTCCATACAAAACTCTCTTCAATCTACACACATGGGTTTCATTGTTGTGTGCTACAAAGCCCTTTGGTTGTTCTATGTATACTTCTTCTTTCAATTCACAATTAATAAACGTTGTCTTGACATCCATCTGATGGATCTGTCATCCCATCTATGTTGCAAGAGAGATCACAACTCGTATAGAAGTATACCTGGCCACTGGAGCGAATGTCTCCTCATAGTCTATTCCCTCCTTCTGAGAGAAACCCTTGGCCACAAACCTTGCCTTGTATTTCTCGATGCTACCATTTGCACCATGCTTGATCTTATAGATCTAGCGAGATCCAACCACTGCCCTATCTGTCGGTTTAGGCACAACCTCTCACACATCGTTCTACACTATTGAGATATATTCCTCAACCATTACATCTCGCCACACTTGTTGTTGTGCGACCTCCTGATAACTAGAAGGCTCACTATCTACCAACTGACTAACTAAAGTCATATAGTCATTATACCTGGCTAGCTATCTTCGTTGCCTACTACTCGTCCTAGGAGCTCCCACAAACTCCTGAGTATCCCTTTGTTTATGTTGGTTACTGCTACCAACTGTAGATGATGACATATCAACCTTCATATGTTCCTGATGCATCTCTTGGATCTGCTACATCTGTTGCTCCATACTCTGCGAACTCTCAGTACCTGAGCCTGTGCTTGTACTAATCACTCTACTTGAGCTTCGTTGTCCCTAATCTGATTGCTCAATCCTTGGAGCTTCTACTGGTTGCTCACTCCTTGAAAAAGTTGCTTTCACAAACTTCCCCAACACACATCCCTTACATACATCATCATGCTTTGTGCTCACCTCTGGAACACCTATCACTGTCTCACGAAGCAATTTAAGTGCTCCATGATGTATATGGCCCATCCTCCTATACCATAGCTCTCCTTGATCTCTGGAATTTTCGTTGCTCATCAGTGCCTTATGAGTATCAAACTGCAACCTGTAAAGTCGGTCACTCCTAACTCCAATAGCTATGGGTGATTTCCAATCCTTGTGCTTGATTAACACATTTTCCCCTCTAAAGAGTACATTGTAACCTTTATCCTGAAGGACAGATACAGAAATAAGATTCATACGCAAGCTTGACACATGCAACACATCATGAATGGGAATTGGCTTGCCATTCTCCCTCTAAAATAGAACAGTCCCTTTTCCAACTGGATTTAGTTTGGACATGTTCCTCATAGAAATTTGGATTCTGATGTCTTCCTCCTTATAACTGGAGAAGTATTCTCTAACTTCTTTCATATGAAATGACGCCCCACTATCTATATACCAAACACCCTGTGAGGTTGAGCTAACCATACAAATTATGAGTGCAAACTCATCTTCCATTCTACTAGAGAGCTCATCTACACTTGCTGAAGTTGTTGTCTGCTTCTTGCCTTTCTTCCTTTTTGGGAAATTACTGACATAGTGGCCAAACTCGTAACAGCCATAGCACTTGACTTTAGACAATTCCTTCTTCTTCTCACCTTTAGGTTTTGATCATTTGCTAGACCCCTTCTTTTCTTTCCCTTTTCCTGCTAGGGCAACATTTTCCTGTTCTACTTCACTTTTCTGACTCTTACTGCTGGCACCACTGACAAGGCTTAGTCTAAGCTCCTTTTGAGTGAAATCACTCCATAGTTGATCCCAACTCAGTAAGGTGTCTCGTCCATTAATAACTTGAACAAAGACATCCCACTGCTTAGTAAACCCATTTAGGGCTATCTGTACTAGCTCGTCATCATCTAGTTTATCTCCAACAGCTGCCAACTCATCCTTGACAAGTCTAAGTCTGGTGAGGTAACTTGTAACATCCTCTCCCTTGTTCATCTGGGTATTCCTCAACTTTTCTCTGAGAATCAACTTCCTGTTAGTGGTAGCATTATGGTACAGATTCAAAATGGCGTCCCACATCTTCTTCACTGTATCCAACTCTACAATATGTGAAATAATATGATCTTTAACACCGTCAAGAATCAACCTCCTCGACTTGGCATCTTCCTTCTTATATGTTAAGAGTTGTGTTGGATCTGTAGGTACAGCTACAACACTGGTCACATATTCCTTGATACCATTTTCTTCCAGCAATAAAGAAATTTTGGCTTTCCAGACACCAAAATTTGAGGCTCCATCCAATCTGTCCTGATCTCTTAAACCTGCTGAGGCCATCTCAAACAAAGATAATAATAACAAGAATAATAATATTGAAGAGGTAGAACTGGGTTTTATAAACCCTCTATTTTTCTTTTCTTCTTGTGCCTGCACTAAGCTCTTTCTACCCTTAGATCTGCTTTGATACCATGTAAAAAATCTATTGCAGTTACTGATTATTAATCTCCTATCTATAAAGATTATTTGACTGTTGAATTTTAATTCACAGCAAATACTGAAAATAATACAACTGCAACTTCACAAATAAAATTCACAAGAATAGAGAAGAAAATATGCAAAATAATAAACACAATATTTTTGGACAAATTGTCCCTGGAAAAACCCCGGAGGGAAAACTAATACTGCAGATGAGG
Organism: Sequoiadendron giganteum; assembly: GCA_007115665.2. Lineage (NCBI taxonomy): Eukaryota > Viridiplantae > Streptophyta > Pinopsida > Cupressales > Cupressaceae > Sequoiadendron > Sequoiadendron giganteum. The sequence goes on along the minus strand of CM021108.1, from coordinate 519,488,721 downwards.
AATTATATTAATCTTCAACAAATCAAGAGATACAAAAACTGCTTGCCTCTTACTGACAAAGCTCAGACAATATTCTTCACCGAAAATTTTTCCCTCAATTTCTTCTGTTGAAATTCCACTACCGTTGCCTCCAACGCTATCACTGCGCCCTTGCTATCACTGCAAGACTATTTGCTCTCACTGCAAATTTATTTGCTAATACTACAAATGCTTCTCCAACTTGTGTCTGTTAGTGTGTTCTCCAAATGCCCAATGACCCCCTTTTAAACTATTCTCATTGGAAAACCAATGGCCATGATTTAATCTCAATCAATGGCTAAGATTAATTAGACTCTAACAAACCCTAACTAACTGGTTTCTAGAAGTCTCTAGAAGAATCAATTATTTAATTAAATATCTGGACCTAACTAACTTCTTTCTAGAAGTCTCAAGAATTAAATAATAATTCTTGGAATTGGAGAATAACAATTGTTCGAGCTACAATATTAAATTAACAATTATCACATGGTTTTGGGTGGCGCCAGACATATTTAAGCATGTCTGAATCTTTAGAATAATTTATGATTGCATAAATTTGGCCAACTGAAGCATTGAATCGATCCCTCTGTTTGGCAGTCTCTCCATCAATAAATTAATTTTGCAACCTTAACCATGCTAAAATCCATTAAAAATATGCCTCATTGAAACAAACCATTTATCGTTTCTTGCAGCATATGCATAGTAATCGGTCGATGCTTTAATAGTATGAGTTTATTATGGTGAAAAATGCCAAAACAGATAAGATTTTCAAAGGAAAAAATATAGAATAAGGAGGAATTTTATATATAGGATATAGTCAAGTTATGTTAGAAATAAAGCGTTTTAAAATAAAATAAAATAACAAAAAAAAAGATAAAAACAAGAAAGTGTCAATCTTGTATGGAAATAAAAATAAAGCAAGTCAAGAAAAGAAGATTTTGTGATAGGTGAAAAGCGGCTATTTTGAAAAGTATCTTTTATATGGAGATAGAGATAAGTTTGCTATGAGATTTTATTAGATATTTCTAAAAAGAAATGCTTTATCTCTAGAAGGTTCTCATATGCAATGTAATATTATATATTGGTACTCTGAGATTGTCATTTTGAGGTGTGAGAGTTAGTTTGCAAGTCTGTATGCTATTAGAATGCTACTGAAATTCCTCTAGATTGAGTTGAGGTGAAGACTCCTGTAAGAACTTGCATTGTAAGTGTGTTGTAAATTGTTTCAAGATTTGATAATACATTGTGTTGGTTTTGGAGGGTGGGGTTTTTCTTCCGAAAGGTTTTCCCCACGTATATTTTGTGTTCATTGTTTAATTTTTGTTATGAATGTGTTTCTAGTTTTTCTGTAACTATTAGATCAGTTTTAAAGTTTTGCATAATATCTCTTCTCAAGATTGGTATAGGAAATTATTTTTGCTACTCTAATTTCCTTACAAGTGGTATTAGAGCTTGATCACCTTTGGTTTCAGTTGTGGGTTGTTGGGTTTTTTGAGCTAATCAAGGTTTGAGTGGGAGCTTGTGCAGAGGATAATTTGTGATCTTGTTGCAGATATCTTTTCCAAATGGGAAGCACATCTGGGAGGATTGAGGTAGAGAAGTTTTTTGACATGAACTTTGAAATGTGGAAGTTGAAGATGGAAGATTTGTTGATTGATCGGGATCTATGGGATGCAGTCCAGATGAAATTTTCCAGAGGCATACGGATCCAACTTTGGATACAAAATATGATGTAATGGATAGAAAAGTTAAAAGTCTCATTAGACTGTCTTGTAGATTCAATCTTGATAAATGTCCACAAAGGACCCACTTCAAAGAATCTTTGGAAGAAGTTGGGTGAGATATACCAAGCTAAATCTCTAGTAAATAAGATTCTCTTGAGGAATAAGCTGTATTCCTTGAAAATGGAAGATGGTGGACGAATTTCTGAGCATCTGGAAACTTTCAATATGTTGGTGACTCAGTTGACCTCAGTTGGGATTAAGATGGACGGAGAAGAAAGGTGTCAAAATTTGTTGTGTTCCCTGCCAAACTCATGGGACAACCTAGTCATGGCCATTGGGAGCACTTTTGTCATCTTGAAGATGGAGGATGTTGTTGGTTCTCTACTCTCCGAAGAGATGAGAAGGAAGGTACCTCTAAATGCCAAAGAGGCTTTGAGTGTTCAAGGAAGACAAAAAGAATGAGGCAAAGATGACAAGCAGTGTGGTCGTTCCAAATCCAAAAACAAGGGGAGATTAAAATCTCTTGGTAAGTCCAAGGAAATATGTTGGAACTGTGGCAAACCTAGACACTTTCGAAAGGACTGTAAAGAAGAGAAGAAGCAAGATTTTGATTCTAAGTTTAAAAAGGAAGATGGAGATGCCTTTATCGCAGCCTTGGCCACTCGTGCAAGTGATAATGTATGGTTGATAGACTCAGGTGCATCTTTCCACATGACTTCTAACAAAAACTAGTTTAGTAAGTATGAAAACTATGATGGTGGTACGGTGTATTTGGGTGATGATTCTTTCCTTGATATTGTTGGTCGTGGTATTATTCATGTGAAATTTTTTGATGGTAGAGTTAGATGATTTGATGGTGTCTTGCATATCCCGAGAGTAGCAAGAAATTAATTATCTAATAGCAAGCTAATAGATGTGAGTGTGCATGTACAATTTTTTGAAGTAGGTGTGAAAATGGTGAGAGGTGTTATGGTGATAGTGAGAGGAAGAAAATTGGGTACATTGTACCATCTTGATGCATGCACAGTTGAATGCAATAGCATTTCTGATAAGATTAAGCCAGAAACTACTTCGTTGAAAAAAGAGATGGCTTCCTCTGCAGATGGTCGTGGCTTCTGGGTACCCAAGGGTGCTTTATCTACCGAATCAAAGTTTTCTACATAGAAGACCATGTTATGGCACCAAAGGCTTGGCTACATTGGAGAGAAGGGTTTAAAAGCCTTGAAAAATAAGAATCTCATTAAGGGATTGAATGATTGCAATCTAGAGTTTGATTTATGTGAACATTGTATTTATGGCAAACATAACCGCGTTCAGTTTTACTCGTCTTCTCATAAGTCTTCGTATATCTTGGATCTAATTTATTTTGATGTATTTGGTCCAGTTGATGTTTCTTCTATTCATAAATCAGTTTATTATGTTACTTTCACTGATGATTTTAGTAGGAGGACATGGGTATATTTTTAAAGAGTAAATCTGAAGTTTTCAGTCATTTTAAGGAGTTCAAGGCTATTGTAGAAACTCAGACTGGAAAGAAAATTAAATGTTTGAGGACTGACAATGGTGGTGAGTACTTTTCTACAAAATTTGACAGATTTTGTGCAAATTGTAGGATTAAAAGACAAAAGACAACTCTATATTCTTTGCAGCAGAATGGAGTTACAGAAAGAATGAACAGAACGTTGATGGAGAAGGCTAGGAGCATGTTGAGTGGAGCTAATCTAGAACAAAATTTTTGGGCTGAAGTTGTTGCCACTGTTTTTTATTTGATAAATAATTCTCCTACATCAGTGCTTGTTAATAAAATGTCAATGGAGGCGTGGTCGGGGAAAAAGCCTTCACTTAGACATCTAAGAGTTTTTGGTTGTGAGGCATATGCACATGTGCCTAAGGAGAAGAGAACAAAATTTGATTCTAAGGCTATCAAATGTATCTTCATCAGCTACAACTATGGTGTGAAAGGATACAAGCTTTGGGACCCTGTTGCACAAAAGGTAATTTATTCTAGAAGTGTTATTTTTAGAGAGACTAAATCTTCTCCTATTAATTTTCAGCCAGAATAGCATAAAGAAATTGAACAGAAAAAGGATGTGGTTCAACTTCCTTCTATGCCTGAGGAAGTTGAATCGAGACCCCAAAATAGACAAGAAGTTGAGGAGAGCTCATCAAGCTCTGAATCTTTAGAAGAGGAAGAAGAGGGGGAAGAAATGGAAGAACCTCCACCTCAGCTTGTTAGAAGGTCTACAAGGCAAAGGCAACCACCTCAAAGGTATGGGTATTCACCTGATGATTGGAAGTGTATATTTGCTTTGATTATTAATGTTGATGAACCAAGATCTGTGCAAGAGGCTTTGGGTATGAATGATGCAGACTCCTGGAAAATAGCCATGGATGAAGAGATGGCAGGCCTTAAAAGGAATGATACATGGGACCTTGTACCATTTCTTGAAGGTCGAAAACCTGTTGAATGTAAATGGGTGTTTAAGAAAAAGATTGGTTCAGATGAAAATGTTGAAAAGTACAAGGCACGGTTGGTTGCGAAGGGATACTCTCAGGTTGAGGGTATTGATTACGGTGAGATTTTTTCTCATGTTGCTAAAATGACATCCATTCATTTTTTATTATCTATTGTGGCAGCTTATGATCCAGAGGTGGAGCAAATGGATGTGAAAATTGTGTTCCTTCATGGTGATTTGGAGGAAGAAATTTATATGACATAGCTAAAGCACTACGTGGTAAAAGTTTTGATTGCAGAATTGAAATCAAAGCTCTCTGTGAAATTTGAAATGAAAGATCTTGGTGCAGAAAAACACATACTTGGAATGGAGATTAGAAGAGATCATGAGAACATAAAGTTATGGCTTAGCCAAAGTAAGTATGTTTGTTCTATCTTGTAAAGGTTCAACATGCAGGATTGTAAACCACTTTGTGTTCCTGTTACATTGGGAATGAATTTCTCTATTTCACAATGTCCTACATCCTCATCGGAGATGGAAAACATGAGCAGAGTGCCTTAGCAGAGTGCAGTTGGAAACTTAATGTATGTTATGGTTTGTGCAAGACCATACATTGCCCAAGCAGTGAGAGTTCTTTCTCATTTTATTTTATGTATAATCTTGGAAGAGTGCATTGGGATGCAGTTAAGAGGGTCTTCAGATATTTGTGGGGTACAACAAAGTACTCTATATGTTTTCATGGTACAGGAGATCAACATTCCTTGAGTATTCATGGTTTTGTGGATTCAAATTGGGCTGGTGATGTCGATAGTAGAAGGTCCACCAATGCATATGTGTTTACTCTTAATGGTGGTGTAATCAGTTGGATGATCAAGTGACAGGATGTGGTTGCTTTGTCCATTATCAAGGCAGAGTACATGGAAGCTACTCATGCCTGTAAAGAAGCCATTTGGCTTAAGCGTTCTTGTTCAGATATTGGATTGAAACGAGATGCAATTACACTTTATTGTGATAGTCCGAGTGCAATCTGCCTTGCGAGGAACCCGACTTTTCATGCCAGGACCAAACATATCGATGTTCAGTATCAATTCGTAAGAGATATGGTCAAGGATGGTAGGGTGAAGCTAGAAAAGGTAGATACTATGGCGAATGTTGCAGATGCATTAAAAAAGCTTGTGAGCATAGAGAAGTTCATATGGTGTTCCGAATTAATGGGCCTTTTGGCCCCCAGCAATTATCTACCTATTTTCTATTGGCTCATTCAAGGTGTTCAACAAGTGGGAGAATGTTAAAAATAAAGCGTTTTAAAATTTATTTATTTTTAAAAAAAGAAGATAAAAACAAAAAGAAAGTGTCTCAATCTTGCATGGAAATAAAAATAAAGCAAGCCAAGAAAAGAAGATTTTGTGATAGGTGAAAAGTGGCTATTTTGAGAAGTATCTTTTATATGGAGATAGAGATAAGTTTGCCATGATATTTTATTAGATATTTTTAAAAAGAAATGCTTTATCTCTAGAAGGTTCTCATATGTAATGTAATATTATATATTAGTACTTTGAGATTGTCATTTTGAGGTGTGAGAGTTAGTTTGCAAGTCTGTATGTTGTCGAAATGTTGTTGAAATTCCTCTAGATTGAGTTGAGGTGAAGACTCCTGTAAGAACTTGCATTGCAAGTGTGTTGTAATCTGTTTCAAGATTTGATAATACACTGTGTTGGTTTTGGAGTGTGGGGTTTTTCTCCCGAAAGGGTTTTCCCCACATATATCTTGTGCTCATTGTTTATTTTCTGTTATGAATGTGTCTCTAGTTTTTCTGTAACTATTAGATCAGTTTTAAAGTTTTACATAATATCTCTTCTCAAGATTGGTGTAGCAAATTGTTTCTGCTACTCTAATTTTCTTATACTTACATACAACTTTAGTCTGAATTTGTAAAATTTTGAGATCAATACGAATGCAAGATTAATAGTAATTTACACTCCTACATTTGTTTTGAATTTATATACTATCGTTTGCTTATGCTTTATTGGTGGAATTTAATATTCAGGATTTTGTTGTAGTCATCTTTGATAAAGTTGTGTGATTTCATTTATTTATTATTTGTTATTCCATTTTGAATAAAGAAAATGATAATAAGCAATGGTTAATTTTTTCACTTTGGATTAAATTGCATGGAATTGAAAATGGTATTACATGGACATTAAATTACATGTCAAATGGTCAAATTGCATGTCCAACGTGAATTGCATATTAATTATATATGTTTTTCATCATTATGTATGAAAGATAGGAATAATGAAAGACGTACATATAATCATTTGCATGAAGGAAAAGAGTATTTATTTATTTTATGATCATTATACATGTTATTGTCTTATGTGTGATTAGGTTTACCTTCTAAGATAGGAAGCTGAATATGGGTTAACAGAGAAGGATGATCTTCTTTTTGGTATCTTCCATTTTATTCTTGTACTTTGGCCAAATCCATGTGTTCATTGAAATAGATGAAATTTACCTAGAAAATTTATTTATATGTTTGTTTTTTATATCCTGATAGTAGGGCATTGCATGTTCATGATATAAATGCATGTAGATATATCAAGCTTGCACTGGGATTCCCTCCTACTTTTTATTTCCAGGTTGTTAGGTACTTCGTCCAGAGTCGGGTATTCTTCGAGTAAGAAGAATTTTGGGGAAGTGTAAGCTTCGTGGTTGGGCGAAAAAACTGACCGAGTCATGTTTTCATCTCTTGACTTGCGAATGATTGTGAGAGTCAGTGGCGGTCGGAGAATATGTTATTTATGTCTTCATATTATACTTGTATCATTATTTATATTTGTACTCCCAGATTGTATATATTTAGTTGATTACATGGCATGAGAGCTTGAATTGTACTTTTGTATGTCATATATTATGTACTTTTACCTAGATTATGCACTACACATATGAGGATGTTTTATGACATTTATTTTCTTAATGAAGTTGTATTATTTTTATTCCATGTTAATGAGATCACAAGTTATTATTATTTTTATGAGATTGTTTTGGGTCACGATCCTTACATGCACTCTTTTGAGAATAAACATTATGATTCAATAAAATATGCCAGCTGGCATTTTTTCTTGTAATTTTCAATATGTGTTCATTTCATACCTTAGGTTTTAGGAGATCATAAGGTAACCAAAAAAATAAGTTTCAATATGAAATAGATCATGTTAATGACTGTGTACCTGTGAAAGCTTTGTATCTTTTGGGAACAAGGTTGGTATTTTTTATATGAAATAGACTATGTTAATGGCTACTTGTCTTAGAAAGATTTGAATATTTTGGGAACTAGGATGGGATTTTTATTAGACCATGTTTTGTCAATGTCATAGCAAATGCTCATATGGTTGGGCTTCCATAATTTGCAAGCATAGTAAACAATGACCTTCTAGGATTTATTGGCAAAGGCCTCAATTTTTTATTTTGAAACATGAAACCATTTTGGGGACTCCAGTTGAATTTTGTTTACCATTTTAAATATTCAATAGTTCTTTCCTACATTTTCAACTAAAAAATATTTGTCTAATTTTCTTTAAATGTGAAAAAAATTGTATTAGGGTTAAAAGCCATGTTTACTTGACATGTGTTGCACAATCTAGTGTATTTGTTAACAATTTGAATTTATTTGTTTAATATTTTCTTCCTTTATGTGTAACATTTGTGTGTATGTAAGTCATTTTAGTGAAAATAGTCTATATAACATTCAAAGGAAAATTTCCATACATGTAAATAAAAGAGGACAGGAAGATTTTTTTAGTTGTTATCTTCTTAACGTTGAAATATTATAATCATTTTGTCTTGGCATTTAATGAATTGAGATCAAATAACATAGTTCCTCTGTTGTAACTACATGTGAATTTGTTAATCGGTTTTCTCCATTTTTTGTAATAGTTCCCAGATATAACTATCATGTTTTTAAGAGACATTTTTAGGAGATTAGTCAACAACATTGGGAGGAAAAGATTCTAGGTCTATAAGTATAGGACAAGAGGATTTGTTTAGATGTTAATTTCCAAGTGAAGTATTATAACATGTTGACATTTAATGATTTAAATTCAAACAATATGAGGTTCTTTGTATATGGAGATTAGATGCTTGGAACTCTCATTTTGCAGAAAAGACTTCACACCTACAGACAAAGCTAGGGATGCATTTACTAGGCTAGTGCAAATAGTTGCTAAGGTGGAGTATTTTCCATGATTCTTTTTATATTATTATTATTGTGACAAAAATAAGAGGAAGCGATATGTGCCATGACTAGCTGCATGCTTTACAAAAGTATTTTATGTGGTGTTGCTTAGTGTTGTTAATTTTAATGGCAATAAGGAAGGAAATGGTTTATGTTTGGTGTTTCCTCTTACCAAGCAATCACTATATGGTAAAGACAGGAGTAGAAAGGGATGCTTCTAACTTCATTACAAGTCTCTTGTGTCATCTACAGCCTTATGGGTGTAGAATTGTTTTTGTTTTTGTTTTGGTGTCCTAAAATATGTAGTAGTTTTTGGAGTTTTTTGTTTTATTAAAAGGTTTGGTATTTGCATTCTAAAAATGATACAGAACGAGAGGTTTTTATTATATATATGGAATAGTATGGTGTACATCAATATTTTAAAAATGGAATGAACCATTTACAGTTATTTGGGTGTGGCTTGGTCAAATTTCCATGATTGCGTAGTATATCTTGATTTTTTTTTTTTAACCAATATGATTTTTAATTGTTTCATGCCCCCATCAGTCATATTGATAAGAAAATTAAAGTTCTAAAGAAGGGAGTATGGATAGGGGAATGATGGTGAAACATAAGAAAAATTTGGGGTTGACAAAATGATATGGAGTAAAAATGGGGTGTCTTCCTAATCATAAACCCACCTTTTCCTATTTCATTAGGAAGAAGGATAGTGCCACAAGAGATTAGAATTGACTTACAACCCTTAGGTGAGTCAAATCAAAGTTTAGGACACTCTGTGATCTCTCCTTATGATAGAAAATTGTAAAATATGACTGAAATGTGTTGGAGTTGAGAAGATACAACACCACAGAAGCCCAAAAGATCTTTGCAAGCAAATAACCTATTACAAGGAGAAACAAAGAGAAGCAACAAAGGAAATGCTCAAGAATGTGGAGCCATGAATTCACACAAAATGTAAAATGAATTATTGATACAAAAGATAGTTTTCAACTACATATAGATGAAAACCCTAAAAAGGAAAACCCTAGGCTTGCACAATAATAATTAATAAAGTAATTAATTATTATGTACCTAATGTTAGCTTAAGTGAAAAGAGGTAAAAGGGAACTTTACGTAATTAAACAAATATTGTTTAATTAATAAAGTAAATATCCAATTACTCTAACAAAATGCACTTTGGGGAGATAAACTAAAAATACTAAATGAACTCAATTATGCAATGCAAGACTTGGAATGTGAATTTAAAGCATAATACTAACAAAAAGTACAATTTACAGGTAGATCTGAGGGTTGTAGGATGATATCTAACAACCCAAAAATTCTTATCCTGAGAAAATTGTAGCAGGATTCATTAGCCAAATCCAGACATCCCCTATATGACTAAAAGACACTTTTGGGAGATAAATAAAAGTGCATTAATGATTAGATAATTTGGAATACAAAGTATTATGATAATACTATTAAAAATAATCATTAATTAGTAGATATGAGAATGTTAATATGGTTTGTACTTGGCTCCAAAAGTGTCACACAGGCATCATGTTTTGACGAATGTGTCCTTGTAACTTTTTCTGAAAATTCTTTTTGTAGTCCTCTGATGTTGGATCTAAGGCTTTGATTTCTCAAGGTTTTATTGTCGGAAGACCAAAAACAAATTTTGTAGATGAGTTTTCGTCTCTTTACAACTTTGATGACAACTTTGCAACTTTGACAACTTTGCACTTCCACCTGTAAATCTACAAACACTCAAAGAGGAGAAAAATGTTTTTTTTGGGTGTATAAGGGTTTGTCTTGGTCAAACCCTAGTTTGGTAATTAAACCTTGATAAAGAAATGAAATCATAAATGGAAGGAATGATGAATGAACACTAGCTTGTTGCAACTCAGCAAACCCTTTAATGGCTACCCTTGGAGGACTAAAGTCTAACACTTCACTCCAAAGATTAGATCTTGCATGAAATGGCTTGATTGGATGCTTGATTTGACACTTGATTTGATGCTTGAAAACTTGAAACCTACATCACAATGTTAGCTCCAAAGACATGCATGAATGCAAATAACTTTGACATGATGATCTTGATCTTGATTGATGTAATAATTGACTAAAAAATTTGCTCTTGACAATAATCTTTGCTTTAATTTTTCTCCTTCAAAAGTCTCAGATTTGAAATTGATAAAAAGACCTTGTATTTATTGGTAATTCCTTAATTTCCCAACAATTAAACATCAAAGGCCGACAATTACAATTTGAATCATGAAAATATTGCCAAAAACATATTAAAAAAATGGGGTCCTAAACTTAAGGCTCAGACCCATTTTCCCTTGGGCGAATGGGTCCTAGCCTTTAAACCTAGGACACACATTTTCCAAGATGTGTAATTTGATGTTTGCAAATTTTTAATTAGGCTTTCAAAAAATGAAATTAATTAGGCTTTTAAATGCATAATTAGGTCAATTAGAAGCTTAATTATGTTCAATTAATTAAGGGGATGCAAACATAATGTGAAAATGTAAAGGAGTGCATTTTCCAACATTACATATGGGATTAAGAGATCATTTCTTTCGCATCATGGGTGATCCCACAATAGTGGTTTACAATTTTTGGCCAAACTGTACACTAAAATATTTTTTTCTAACTAAATCTTCACTTTTGGGCACCTATAGTAGCTAAACCATGAGGAATTTGAAGATGATGCAAACTAGTGATTTGTGACATTTTGTCTTTAGATTCTAAATATATTTTTTTCAAAATTATTGGAATCAGATTGCACTTCTTTTTCCATCTCCTTCGAAAACTAGTTTTTTTCAGCAAACAACATTTTTAAGGAGTGACGCTCACCATACATAACATAACTTTTTTTCCATGAAAGATAGAATTCTAATTATTTTGAATTTAGATTTGTAAATCCGATATCTAGTGCTTCCAATTGGTCTCATATTTTTTATTGAATATTTTTTCCTTAATCAAGTTTCGAAGTCAAACAAATTACAATTCAAAACATAGGTGGACCGTATACAACGTAAATTTTTTTGTATGTATCAAAATTCAAAAAAAAAAAATTTGGATCAAGGACTTCAACATTTGGTGCACTCATATTTTTTAATTTTTTTTTTGATAATCTACTATGTTTCCACATGTACAGAACAGAGAGCTTGATTTTTGGTGAAAAACCTATGTGTAATAAAACTTAAAAACCAAAACATATTAAAATTATATTTATTAGATAGCTCATTCTGAGGACTACCATCATCCAGTTGGGTCTGTGAAGTCTCCTCCATTTTCATCCTCAACCCGAGCTTCGAAGGGAAATTTTTTGTAGATTTTTGGTTCTAGAGGGGGAGAAGGGGGGAAAAGGGGGGTTCAATCGAACCCCCCTTCGAGAGAACCCCTCGTGCCCCATTTGAGTGAAGGGGGGTTCAGTCAAAGGGGGGTTCGATCGAACCCCCATTTCCCCTTTGTTTAAAAAAAAAATCTATTTTTTTATGGTTCGAGTGAACCCATCATGGCAAAGGGGGTTCGCTCAAACTAGGGGTTTGAGTGAACCTTTTTATGGGTTTGTGTGAACTCCCTAGTTCTTGTGAACCCCTTAAAACCTAATGTTTTGATTGTGGGAGCGTTTTTACAATTTTGCTTCCTCAACAAAATTGTAAACCACTATTATGGGTTCACCCTCATCCTCTTGTACATCACTCGAGTGAAAAAAAGAAATTAGTCCAGAGAAAGGATAGGAGGTTGAAGAGAATTTTATTTCTATCACTAAGGCTTTAACATGTGGGCATTGGCTCATATTAAATCCAATTCTAAATGGGTCTTTATTTTAAGGATTTGTATTATTTTATCATATTCTCTTTTTTGACTTACTTTATCATGTGTTATATGATGTCTATGTTGCAACTTTTAAAACTATTTGATCCTTTGTTTCATTCTTTATGACTTATCTATCATCTTGTTCCTGTAAGGATCAAGACCCAATCAATCTCACTAAAATAATTAATAACTCGATATTAATTTCATAACACATCCTCATATGTGTAGTGCATAACCGAGGAAAAAGCACATGATATATGATACAAAATTAGAACTCATGCTCTCATGTCGTGAAGTCACCTAATTATACAATCTAGAAGTACAAGTCCAAATAATAATATAAGAATGATGTGAGGATATAAACAATATAGTCTCTAGTCACCATCGGCCCTCACAGTCATCTACAAGTCAAGAGACGAGAATATGGCTCAAGTGCTTTTCTACCCAACCATGAAGCTTACACATCCCCAGAATTCTTCTTACTCAAAGAATACCTAACCCTATACGAAATACCTAGCAACCTGGAAATAATGAGGGAATCCCAATGCAACCTAATATATCTACATGCATTTCTATCATGAACATGCAATGCCTTACTATCAGGATATGGCAGAGAAACATATCACTATAATTTACTAGGTAATTTTCATCTATCAATGAACACATGGCTTTGGCCAAAGCACTAGAATAAACTAGAAGATCCCAAAAAGAGGATTAGCCTTCTCTATTAGTCCATATTCGGCACCCTATCTCAAAAAATTCATCCATATTAGTCCATATTCAACACCCTAGTCCATATTCGGCATATCAGAGGATCCCAGAAAGAGGATCAACCTTCTCTATTAGTCCATATTCGGTACCCTAGTCCATATTATGATCATAAAAATATAAACTCTTTTTTCTTTCATGCAAATGATTATATGAACATCTTTCATTATTTCAATCTTTCATGCTTAATGATGGTAAAATATATAATTTAAATACAATTTAATCATTGACATGCAACTAGTTTATAAGCATGCAATCTTGATTATTGAAATGTATTAGATTATTGACATACAACTAGATTATGTAATGATTTTTCTCAATTTCATACAATATTAATGCACATGTAATACTATTTTCCATTACATGTAATATTTAAAGATAATGCAATTTTGTTTACAATTTCATGTAACACTAAATAATATTTGATGTCATGCAAGTTAAATCCATAAGAAATTAGTTCATAACCTCCCACTCATCCCCTCTCTACCTCTTGCCTCTCACATATATAATCTCTAATGGGCATATTGAAATGTTAGAGGCTAATAACTTTGACCAAATATACAGATAGAATTCAATTTGCACAAATTTACATGTATGGTTAATAAACTCATGAATGACCTTATTATTACTAATATAATCTGAATTATAAAGATAGGCAAACTCATTCTATAAGTTAACCTACAATCTATACTTGAGATTCCATAAGCAAAGAACTCGTGTAGTATGATGATTTTAAATCCGTTGAGCTTACACAATTTGTTTCATAAATTCTAGATTAATTTCAAAGCTCTTTTTATACATAATCTGCTTGCAAATTTTTATTCAATGTCTCTCACAATTTGTTAAAATTGAGATGATAATACTAACATTTGCAAAGAGTGTGTGTATAGCAAAGTTATCTCTCAAATCAGGGTAATGAGCCACCATTCTTTGCAATGTTGCTTGATAGCTAAACTCGTCCCAACCTCCTACTTCCATCTTACCTTAGGTGGTCAAATTCTTGAATGGAGATTAAAGGAGAAGAGGGTGACAATGCCAACACATAGCAATTTCTACGAAACTTGATGTTTTGGAGCAGTGCCATAAATCTTTAAACCCTTTAGTGGTTCTCAGCTTGTATAAAGTAGCATCATTTACATATATATTATTAGGTTTATGGTGTTAACTAGCAATAATCATTTTCCAACCATAACGACTCACCCCTACCATCCCTTCTACAAATTCCAACTGTCTACTCAAGGTTGTGTCCTCCTTAGTCATCACAACTTCATTTGATGGGGAAAGACGTGAGTCATATTGTGTCTATAATGGAATCTATATCACTAGGAGTGGAGTGAGAATATAGATTCATGTGAACATGCACTTGATTGACTTCTTATGTTGGGTGATCATTGGTCATGCTCAACCTATTGATAGGGAGAGGAGGCAATATAAACTATAGAATTAGGAGCTAGTAACGAGACAATATGATAATATAAATTATAGTATGAAGATGAGAGGTTGGTTTGCCAATAAATATCAACTACCAAGAACCACCTTTACCATAATTGCATGGCTCAAGAGATGATTAGTGTCATCCTCTTGAGCATTAAGTATATGATTCAACACATTGGTTTTGTAACATACCCCAAATTTACCACACAAAATTTACCTGTTTTAACTTAAAAAGTAAATAACACAAGTCCTCAAGTACATGGACATAATTTGTTTTCCTTTTCATTATCATAAATTCTCATTGTGTATATCATTACTTGAATGAAGTAATCATTAAATAATCTCCAATAAATAAAATTTGTCTTTCCATTACATTTTACAAATGATTCAATATCATAAACATATACATATCATAACTCACCTGAGTTCAGTGGTTCAATGGTTGAAGTCTCCACCTATGGATCTCACTTCTGGTTGAGGTGTCCACCTGTGGATCGCGCTCCTTCTATTTTGCAAGACTCGGTAGTGGACTACAAGATGGATATCATCATCCAAGTGCTTTTCCTCCAACCATGGACTTAATGTGGTCCCCCACACATCTACCTAACTAGTAAGATGGCCTTACCCTTCAATGACAAGATTGGTATGTAAACCATAATAACACACATCAAAGTATTTGGTGTTGTGTCCTACATATCTAGTACATTCATATAAAGGATTCCTTCCAACTAGCATGACATTGCTAACTAGTATGCAATCCTGGATCACAATGAACCAACAAGGTGTAGGCAACAACATTTACACCTACTCTGGCCAAAGATTCTATATATATAATAATTCTACTTCTATGAGTAGAGTCGTATGTTCACCCACACTTACTCAACTTGGAAACTATAATGAACACTAAACCTCAAGGGTTACATCCACAATCAAGGTTTAACAAAAGTTATAACACACTAATAGTAACATCATAGACCTTAAAGGCTTGACACATCCTCTAGACTACCATTTTCCATAGTTGTAAGGTTTACCCCAAGATTAACAATCTCAAACAAGGTTTCATTCAAAATGATGACTCACAAATATTGAATTAATAGACCCAATAAGTTAAACACATTTGTTTGAATACCCAGTTATATACTTGCACTACCTTGGGTTTGGCTACCACCTTTATTCAAGTTCTTTTCTCTTTAATCATGGAAGTAGATACTCTCTTACTTAAATACACAATCAATTAATACTAATGACTCCATGTCACCGACTAGACACATCTAGTCTTAATCTAAAACACAATCAATACTTCAACATGTACAATAAATTAGAATATACTTGATTCAAGAATATTACTTCTTTTTATTGACTTTTTGACTCGTGTTTGTCATATCTAGTATGGTTCCATCCCTCTAGGGCATCGTATCCAATCTAGTTATCCTTGACATATAAAATCTTATAATAATATCCCATAATATGTCAACATAATAAGCTATCACTTCTAATAATTCATCTAAGAACCATTCGAATAATCTCTAATTCCCTCATGGTTCTTTCCAAGTTATTTGTTGCGTCATTTGAATATGCTTCCTATGTTTGTAAATAAGTGAGCAATCATATATCCTTTCTCTTATTATGACATGCATATATGCACATATCTAAATGTATGACAAGTTTCTATTTAACCTGGAGAACATTTTCAGCTTGGGAGGAGTTTGTGCTTCTGCACCTTAAAGTCTCCTCGCATTATGACTTTGGGTGGTCAAGACGTACAGTCCTCTTCTTAAGACTAGAATACCATAAATAGGTATTGATAGACTCTTGGTCAAGTATAAGATAATATCCATTTAGAAAGGTAATAAAAGTATATATATCTTATATGTTTTACAACCCTATCATTGCATGTCATTACAATCAAGTGTACACCCTAACCCTAGGGAATATCTTACCCTAATCTCATAAGGTATATAATCATTTGAGAACGTATGTTCTCTACTCAAATAATCTAACAAACATATAGGTATTTCCATCATAATATCATTCAGCCTATTTCGCGTTATGACTCTAAACCATATCATTGCAACAATCATCAATAATCAAGCAATAAATATGAACACAATTATAATATTTTGATTCTTCACTAGCTTCACTATTCAAACATATATAGTTATGATAAACTCATATCATATTCTATAGAGAATCCCTAGTTCAGATTCATGAAATCTCAAGCATTCATTTATATCTTTTATCAAGAGAATGCATATTATGATTGCACAACAATAACCATCCAATATTCCACTCAAATTCAAAATAAAAGAGTTAAATAAAGGTAGAATAGCAAGCATGCCTAGAAAGTAAAGCCTCCAACGATTAACTCTTGCAACCTCTACAAATGACTCTACTTGCAACCTCCTACATTCTCAACTTTGTAATTCAATGACTCTATTAATATATATTTATGTATATTTTTTATTTGATTATACATACATGTATATACATATTAATGTATATTTATCATTATTTAAATATAATAATGTATCTATATATTGATGTGTATATATATAGTATATATATTTATATATGCCAATGTTTGTCTACTTATTATGTATCTAGGTATGGGTAAATGTAGAAATTTATATCTACGTATGCCCATACCTACATACATAGATATATATACGGCATTGCATATATACATACATATATATTCTATATGTATACATACCCGTATATATATTCATCCAAAGCAATATATAAATATCTTATGCTTCTTCAAAAGGGTTTTAACACTATGACTTAAGTCATCAAAGCAATAAAAAGGGTTCAAATACAATAACCTTAACATACATGTAAACCCAAAAAGATAACAACATGGTTTAATGTAATACCCCTCCATTTTGCTCTTATGATCTGACAATGTGTTTCTTTGTTATGCTTTGTTTTCTGTTAGTACCTTGACTATGATAGACTATGATGCTTTGTTATTATTTAATCGCTAACTTTAGAGCAATGTGGATTTTATATTATGATGTGATGGTACCTTATTTTGATGTTATTATTATGACATGCTTTAGATTAGCATAGTGGATATCTAAATTAATATTGTTATATGCTCATGAGTAGATTATTGATGATAAAATTGTCAGTTTTGTGACATTGTATTGGTGAAGGGGACAGAATTGCACCACTCGCTTGTGAGCGCCCTGTGATTCTGTGATTCTCTCTTCACGGTGTGTGTTATTATGATATATATGCATGTTCGATATATGCCTTGTTTATAGGTTTGCAGGTATAGGACATCGACTCCACTTGGTTTCACAAGTTTGAGCGTATCCATTGCCCAACGGTAATGTTGATTGGGAGGTAGTAGCTAGGTTTCCCGTGTCAAGCCACTACCCTAGTCATAGTGTGTCGTCGGTTTTTGTTTGATTTGTTTGTTAAAATGTTGTTCAATTTTGCCTTGATATTATTTATGTTGCAAATTTTGTAAGAGAAAAATAAATGATTTAAATATTTTAGTTGATTATTTAATTAATATTGTTTATTATGTTAGAAGATTGCAATTTAAATTAATTATTTAATTTAAACTATTCGGTAAAATAATTTAATCTTAGGATTAAATTTATTTTATTAATTAATTAAATTAATTGAATTAGTTTTAAATTAGAAATGCTAATTATTTTAGAAATTATTAAAATATTTTAATTTCTAGAAATATCTTGAGGATTTGGTGCAATTTGATTTTAAAAGATATTTTGTTTTCAACATGTGTTTGAAAATATTAATGATGGTTGTTGGGGAAAAATATTTTCACGAAGAAAATTAATGGTTGTAACCATAAGAGGTGAGAATTTTTCTCACAGAAGAAAGGGAGGATATTTTGTGGGGAAAGGTTGTTTAAAAATGAAGGGGGGTGATTGCATTTGGGTTGTTGAAATTTTGGGAAAAAATACAATCTTGAGAAAGTTCTTTTGTCTGAAATTTTATTTATTTCTAAAGGAAGCTCTGATTGATCGGGGAAATAGCTTGGATCTTTGGAAGAGGCTCTATGTCAATTCACATCTTCTCAGGCATTGGATTTCAGGTTCCTCTTTTATTCTAGTTAGTTTCATATTGGAAAAGTTTCTTAGTTTAGATTACTGTCTGGAAAAAGATTGTCTGTGCAAAATGTAAAGCTTTTGAGTTGTAAAATTTGAAAATACCGTGTGAAATTTTCTTTGAAAATGAAATCCTCTGTAGAATGAAATCTTTTGTTGAATCTATTGCAAGTTTTAAATCCGGATTATTGTAAACAAAGAAGAACCCAGAAGAAAACATTAGAGATCTGGAAAATTCTCTATCGGGAAGAAATTTAACTTTCTGTAGAAATAATTTTTTTGAGAAATTTGGGTAGTAGTTTTTGTAGAGAAGTATTGCTCCAATTCATTATTGGATTTGATTCTGTAGGAAATGATTGTTTCCGATTAAATTATTTGTTTGAAGAAAATTTAGAAAAAAAGATCTCTGGGTAAAATTGCTTCTCTTTGTAAAAGTTGGGCATTTTCTCGAGATGGCCATTTTTGAAAATAATTGCCCAATTAGAGCATTTGTTTTGAATCCATTATATATATATATATATATATATATATATATATATATATATATATATATATATATATATACATATATGCGTGTATATATATATACATACCCATATATGTATACAAAATATATATATTTTTAAACTTTTACAAATAATGAAATGTTGCTGTGAAAATTATTTAAGATTTTTGTACGGCATTTTTCATAGGGACGTATATTTGTTTGGGAGATTGTTTTATTTTATTGATTATTTATATGGGGAAGGGCATGGGGAGGTGCTACCCCCACCGTTGCCCCCATATGGGAGCGACACTATGAAGGTAGTCCCTCCACAGCCCCCACATATTCCTTTGGTTGTGGCCACAGATAAAGGGAGGCTCGACTATATGTATACAGTCGGCCTCCCCTTACATAGGCGAACCCTTATTAAATGAGACTCGTCCGCTAATTAAAGCAATTTTAATATTATGTTATTTGTTTTAATATATTTATTATATATAAATATATATATATATATATACATGGAATATATTATGTATATATGTATATATATATTAAGGTTATGTTTATTCGGTTTAGAAAAAGAAATTTTTAATTTAAATAAATAAGTAATATTTTATGTATATATAATTATAGGTATATATACATATATATATATATATATTTGAATATATTTATTTAAATATATTTGTTTTAAATTAGGTGCATGCTATTAATGCACAATTTTGATGATATTATAATGGAGATATGTTTTAGAAGAAATTGGTATGTTAATTAAAAGTAGTTGAGGAATTGAAGTTGCAAATAAGTTAGATTTTCCTTCTCTGTTTGTTAAGGGTTTTTATTTAATTAATTTATTTTGGAAATTACTTTATTGTAAATCACTGAAAGGGGAAATTGGATTTAGTATATCCGAAGATTAGTTTTATTTCTTGTTTTATTGTCCTTTGTATGTAATTCTTTTGTTCTTATTTTGGGGAATTTGTTTAGATGCGTTATAAGACTTCCAGATGTGTTATAGATTTGGGGGTTGTTGTAATATTATTGTCATCCTATTTTGTTACCCTTGGTTAGTGTGTTGTCGTTGTTCGATAAAGCACCTAGTTTCCACGAACGAGGATGTGATGTCATTTATCATTAGATGGGGATTGAATATCTGTAGTGTGTGCTAGTTACCCTTGGGTTGTGGATTTGTTCCACGTGTTGACAGTAGAAGAGTGACTCTTGATGGGGGTCGGGGTTTGGGAAGATTTGTCGAGGTAACCCATGCAACTTTGTGGTGACATTCCTCCTATGTCAATAGTATGTTTGGTTCACTAATTTATTTAATTGTTTAACTCTAGAAGCATTATACCTTACGAGTTAGTGTTGTACTGGTGTTTGTTAAGTTCAGTTATGTGATAGCCTATGTTATTAGTTTTATGATCAGAACTGAAAACAATCATAAAATGCAACACATAAGACAATGAACACCACAAGATACCTTGGGAAAACCCTCCAAACTCGAACGGAAAAAACCTAGCAAATATATCACTTATATATTCAGGAATAAGAGCAAAAATTTGCTTACAACTTAGGCCCAACACAAGGCTGAATTTGATACAATGAATAATTGCACCTCTCCTAGATGCAAAGATACAACATGAATATATTTCTCCTTGAAATCAATCTGTTGTAATGATCTGCTACTCAAGATGATGATTTGTTGCTCAAGTGCGAACTTCTTCTAGGAGAGCGAATTGCTTGAATAAACTTCATGATCAAATGAGAGATCATCACCTTATATTTATACAAAACATTGTGTCTCTTCATGTAGGTCAGCCTCCTTAGAAAATATCAATAATTAAATAGGTCGGCCACAAGAAGGAAGTCAGCCCAAATGAAATATAATAAGTTGTCAAGTGAAGCACCTCTTCACTTTAATCAATGCAATAAATGAATAGTTGTTAGGCTATATGAATTTATTGTTCAACAAGCAAGGCGGAAGTATGTAGCCCGAATCTACAACATCAACACTCCCTCTTAGCTAGGGAGGAATACTTCTGATACACAAGGTCATGAATTTCTCAACATGACACTCACAATGGTTGCACCCATATGTGAGAAGATAACACATCACAGATTCACTCAATCGTGATATCAACCATCATGGCAACTCCCATGTATGGTAAAGCATATGTGTGCAAGTGCCCATCACAGAATCACTCAACGTGATGTCATCATCTCAACATGACGTTCATCATGAATACTCCCAGAGGGTGAATAAACACAAGTACAAGAAAATCATCACAAACTCTCTCACGTGATTTTGTCATGGAGTCACTCAACATGACATCCACCATGGCTACTCCCAGAGGGTGGAAACAAGGGGCTTCACCTCAAGTTTCTCTAACAGAGAAAAATGTATTAGAGCAAATCATAGAAGATCACTGAGGCTAAGTCTCCCTCTCAGCTGGGGCTTCATTCTCCACAATACCAAGCTTTTCTTGGAAGTACACAAACTTTACTTTGGAGAGGGACTTGGTGAGAATTTCAATCATCTTCTCATTAGTGCTAATGTATCTCAACTGGATTGCTTTCCTCAATACCATATCTCGGATATAGTGGTATTTGATCTCAACATGTTTGGTTCTGTCATGAAACACTGGATTGATAGAAAGCTTCACACAACTTTGATTATCACAATGAATGACAGTCAACTCCAATGATTGTCCAAACAATCCTGCAAGGAGCTTCTGAAGCCACATTGCTTCTCGAGTTGCCACACATGTTGCAATGTACTTGGCCTCTGCAGTGCCTAGTGCCACTGAAGACTGCTTCTTGCTACACCAAGAGATCATCATAGACCCCAAACTGAAACAACATCCAGAGGTGCTCTTTCGATCAGTAACACACCCTACCCAATCAGAATCAGTATAACCATGTAGCTTCAAGTCCACACCAGAAGAATATCTCAAGCCATACCCAACTGTGCCATGCAAGTATCTTAGGATATGCTTTGCTACAACTAGGTGTATTTTCCTTAGTTCACACATGAACTGACTAAGTGCACTCACTGCATAGTAAATATCTGGTCTATTATTGACTAGATACATTAATGATCCAATCAACTACCTATACATAGTAGGATCCACCAGATCTGAACTAGTTGCAACCTCCTTTAACTTTTCAAAATTGGTTTCCATAGGTGTAGACATGCATTTGTAATCCATCATACCAAATCTCTTCAAGATGTTTATTGTATACTTCCCTTGACTTAGAATGATCTCATTAGGCCTCTTCCATACTTCTAAACCAAGGAAGTAATGCATATACTTAAGATCCTTCATTTCAAATTCAGAAGCCAACTCCTTCTTACATTTGATAATGAGGTGTTCTTTTCCAGTAAGAAATAGATCAACATAGAGAACCAAGATCAAGGCCTCACCATTAATTACCTTGAAATATAGGTTGAATCAACATCATTCTTGGAGAAGCACAAGCTCAGCAAGTATCAATCAATCCTCTCATACCAAGCTCGAGGAGCCTACTTAAGGCCATACAAAGCCTTCTTCAATCTGCAAACATGAGACTCCTTCCCATGAATCTCAAAACCATCAGTTGGTTCCAAAGGCTTAACTGGATCAACATCCTCTTCCGGTTCAATAGACTCCCTCTAAATCTCTAAGTACTTGCATCAACCTTCTGACCTCCTTGTCCAGGATTACCTACAATGCTTTCCTAAGAGAAATGGTTTCCAATGCACACCTCTGTAGAGATTCAAGGTTGTCCTCTTCAACCTCGTCCTAGACCACTCTATTCTAAATAGGTTTGTGAAGCTACCAATGTTAAATCCAAATTGACTATTTTGAACAATTCTAATCTCAACAAGGATTTAGCACCTGGCCTTGCAACACTGCAATCTTCACTTCTTCTCAATGAGTCATAGAACTCCCTCTGAATGTTAATTCCTTCTTTTCGAAGAACTGATCGCAAAGACAATATGAATAGATTCTTCATATTCAAGAGATGTCTCCAGCCACTAACTCAGTCCTATGGCTGCAAGCTATGACTCCATGCTTGATCATTTATCCAGTCGGCATGACTTCCTCACAAGATGCCTTGATCTCTTCCTTTCTACACAATCTCTCATCACCCTCTTGCTCCTTGATCAGTCTCAGATTGCTTGAACATATCCCACTTTCTATGCCACCAGAAGATGAGAGTAGATAGTTCTGATCAGAATGAGACACCCAAAGATTTCGGCCAAAGCCTAGGCTCGACCAGATTGCTATCATTTCCACTAATATTTGCATGACACAGGTGATAACCATTTCCTATTAATTCACCTCTAGGAACCGTCATGATATCCTCAGATATGTATATATCTGTTCTTGAAGAAATGTGACGGCATAAAACTCCAACTTCGGCTTTAATTAAAAAAAAAGATTTTAATGTCATTCAATTACTCTGACTCCTCAAATCATGATGATTCTGACTCATCACGAGCTATCATCTAATTGATAATTCAGACATAGCACCCGACACCTCAGATTCAACCAGCTTGATTATTCCCGATTAGATGGTGACAACCATGCTGCCATAGGTATGTTTGAAGGCGGTCAGGGATCAAGTCCTGCCCATGGAAAGAGCTACAGGGTGGATCCCCCAACATACCCAACAAGCTGAGGCATCAGGCTTCGTAGTGAAGGCCATGCTAATGCTCCCATTCACGGGATCGTAGGTCCAAGCAAATTTTGCGCTCAGTTGCTTCAGCGTCTGGCAGTTGATCAACAATTTGTTGTTGTTATGACTTTTTGAGAGCATGTACAGCTCATACATGTAATGTCCCTATTTGAGATTGACCTAAATCTTTCTCCATACATTTCCAGCGTTGAATCTCAATTGTACATTTCAACCACGGGAACTTCAACAAGACCCGATAGCTTCCAACAATCAAATTCCAAATTTTTCCAACAACATAAGTGCACCCAGGTGACACCATCAGTGATTATATTAATCCTAGAAAAATTTAATGATGATACTCCTTCAATGAGTCAGATATATTATACATCAAAAACTTCACAGGAAAGGTAAATAAATATTGTCATTCATAAATGAAATGCCAGTCGGTAATGAAGCCTCTTGGAGAACGATGTCTCATATATCCACTGATAAATCTAGGCATACAAGGATTCACGAAGAAGAAGATCCTTTCTGTGAATGAAGAACTGCACAGAAATCCAACATTTCATGATGAGATAGAGATCTCGACTTCACTCAAATCATCCACAGTGGCAAGGAAAATGATTAAAGTGCAAATGCTATAGAGTATCAACTTCGTCGGTATTCATTTTAGAGCCTGATCAACATAAAGAGTAGAATCTGTGTATCAGTGTTGGACAGGATTGCTTTTGTTGTTACACCTATTGCCAGGACAAGAAGACTTCTGACTCCTATGTTTGCATCTATAGCTATACCTCCATCAATGGCAATAACATTGAACAAAGATAATGAGCACGACCACCTATCAGTAAAAAAATGACATGTCCAACATTGAAGATGTGGTTCTTAGTCCAATCTGATCAAGTTTTCCTTAAACCCACTCTGATACCATGTTAGTTTTATGATCAAAAATGAAAGAAATCAGAAAATGCAACACATAAGACAATGAACACCATAAGATACCCTGGGAAAACTCTCTGAACTCGAAGGGAAAAAACCCAGCAAATATATCGCTTATATATTCAGGAATAAGAGCAGAAATCTACTTACAACTCAGGCCCAACACAAGGCCGAATTTGATGCAATGAATAATTGCACCTCTCCTAGATGCAAAGATACAACATGAATATATTTCTCCTTGAAATCAATCTGTTGTAATGATCTGCTACTCAAGATTATGATTTGTTGCTCAAGTATGAACTTCTTCTAGGAGTGTGAATTGCTTGAATAAACTTCATGATCAAATGAGAGATCATCACCTTATATTTATACAAAACATTGTGCCTCTTCATGTAGGTCGGCCTCCTTAGAAAATATCAATAATTAAATAGGTCGGCCACAAGAAAGAAGTCGGCCCAAATGAAATATAATAAGTTTTCAAGTGAAGCACCTCTTCACTTTAATCAACGCAATAAATGAATAGTCATTAGGCTATATGAATTTATTATTCAACAAGCAAGGCAGAAGTATGTAGCCCAAACCTACAACATCAACATGTGTCTAGTGGTACATGGTCTTGCCTAGAGAATCCTTGTTACTATCTCCTAGCACAGGGGGTGGGCCTTCGAGTACCACTTGGTTGGGTGGAACATGCACCTTACTCTGATGGGTCCCCTTTTTTCTGATCATGATGGCGAGATCTTCCAGTTGGAGAGCTCGTGGATACCTTTGATATGTTCCTTTCATTTAATGTACTGTATCAGTTGATACTTGTATTTATATTACTCCTCAATTGTGTTCGAGGAGGTCTCATATAATTTGTATCACTTATGTATGATCTTCCTCATTCTAGGAATGAGAATTGTAATCATTATTTGAAAATTAATGTAATATTTGGATCTTGATGTATTTCTATTCTATGTGATACAATTTTTAATGCTTGGAATGTATGTACATTAAATCATGTTTAGTAATTAATTATTTTCTATGAATGAGTTTATGTTTATGTATGGGAATCAGTTGTAACCTTAGTCTCGTGCCTTAGAGGATTTTGGTGATAGTTAGTGCACCTTTCATGTTATTATTGCAATTTAAAAGAAGAAGAAAATAATTTGTATGCTTCTGTAGTTGTTGCAACTTCCTCTAGGGTTTCATGGTGGGGCATTACACATGGTATCAGAGCCCCAGGTTCATACACTGGGTACTCTGGGTACATTTGAGCCTACTATGTTGTCCTTGTGAATCTGTTAGTGGAGTTGTTAAGTGATCATGTGTTCATGGCTTTGAAATTTAGCATGATGTACTATGTGGAAAAGAGTAGAGTGATAGAAAATTGATAAAAGGTTATGGATGGAAATTAATGATATGTATCACATGGGCTATGGAAGTGGATGTTCCTATGGAATTTTGTATGTAATTGTACCCCCTATAAATGTAAGGAACCAATAACTGTACATTGGTTGTGTTGTGAATACCTCGTACTTGCTTTGTGTGTCCATGGGATGGTCAAAGTTGCATTTTGATGTGGGTTTTACCATACCAAAATGTGTGTTTGCATGTTTGTTACCTGATTGAGGGCCAACCCATGTGTGGTTGAAACTTATATATAAGAGTAACCAAAATTTAGTTTCATAGATTCTTTTATTTTGGTTCTCTAGCTCCTCAACCCATGAAGGGATAGTAGCAACCACAAAGTTCCTTGGGTGGAGTGTGCAACGTACACATATTGCGATGCAAAGCGGTCTCAGCTCAACCGATCCCAAGGAAACATACCCACTACTTTCCCTTATGATGGATCAGGATACTTGATCCATATGTGTTAGCCCAATCCCCACAGATTTGAGTACAACAACATAGGTTTGTTAGTATATGTCTGGTCACTTGTAGAGACCCTGGTCTGGCATTATTGAGTAAACCTCACCCGTATGAGAGGTGAAGCTCGAGTAGCCCCATATTGATATTATCATTTTTGCATTATATATATACTGTATTTGCACGTGTTCCGACATGATGCAATAGATACGATGCCACACCTCACTAATGTTCCGACATAGTGTTGGTGATGATGTCGTGACATACTATATCTGCATGTGTTCCGGCATGATGCAATAGATACGATGCCACACCTCACTTATGTTCTGACATAGTGTTGGTGATGATGTCGTGACACATTGTACCTGCATATGTTCTAGCATGATGCAATAGATACGATGCCACACCCCACTGATGTTCTGACATAGTGATGGTGATGATGTCGTGTTACACAATTCCACATGCATAGACACGTGAAGGCGCATTATGAGATTGTGTTATGATAGCCTACTTGTGTGATGAGCATTATGGGGCCTTGCACACTTGTAGAGGGATATTCATGGTTGCTTCGACAATGTTTGGTCAGATAGCATATGAGTAGGTCCTAGCCATGTATACCTCTGGCTACGATGAGTACTTGTGTGTGACTTTTCCATAAGGTATCGCTATACGAGGTGTGCTTTATGCGTGCCTACTTCTGTGGAGCCATAGAAACACTGCCATGTGGCATATGACCAGTGTGTGCCTTTCCTGGCTGGCGTATGACCATTTCGAGTGACGACATGATGTAGGGCATAGTCGTGGACTACACTCTGGGTCATGTGGATGACGTGCTCACTCCGTGTAATGCCCCGCCAAGTAACCCTAAAGGAAGTTGTAATTAACAATTAAAGTGAACCAATTTTTTTTTTAAAGTGCAATTAACATACACATTCACTTACTAATTAACAACAACCTTTAAGGCTACAAAGTTGGGATTACTTAACCCACACAAACATCTTACATAAACCATAGCATTAAATATCATAAAGTAATAATTATAAAACCACCATAAGATACATCATATCACAATATGATACACATCCAAGATACAATTTCATATTCATTTACATAATCCAATAGTTACATCACTCATTCCCAGAATGAGACAATAGTACAAAGTATTACAATTACATAATCTCACTTCATAAACATAAGAGGGATAAATATCATATATAATCTAAAATATTACAATGCAAGCATAACTCAAGAACCGCGAGCTGTCCATCAAGAAGTCTCGCCACCAAGTACTGAAGAAGAATGGGGACCCAACGGTTTTGGTGCATGTTCCACCCAACCAAGTGATACCCAAAGGACCACCCCCCATGCTAGGAGATAGTAACAAAGTAACATGGACAAAGATCTACAACCTCTAACCAAAGGCAAACTCATACCAACTCAACCAAACAAAAGTACAACATAAGTAAAACACAAGTACAACACAAGAACAACTCTCACATCACTGACATAGGTTACATTGCTTCCAAACATAAAATAGATCAAGTATGTTCAGAGAACCATACTCATAACATAATACCAAACAATAGACAAACAGTTGTCCTAGACAGAGTGTCATCGCACAGCTCATAATAAGTTACCCTCAGCGAATCTTCATAGGCTCTGGTGATCCTGGTGGCCTCTACCGACCCTCGGCCCTCATACTTACTAGTGCGGTATCAAATACCTCTCGTACAGACGAGATAGATGACTATGCCATTCCAGGCCTTTCCACTTCATTCCAAGCCTTAACTAGCACTTGACTATGAGTGAAGCTAGAACTTTTCTTTTTAGTGTGTAGCACTCCCCAATATTCATTTCAATTTTAGTTATCACTTGATTAAACTCACTTCCATAGGTTACCCAAATCCTACCTCTTCCGGGCTCTGGCCCCTAATGGAAGCCACTCTTCTATTCGACATCACATAAACAAATTATCCACCAAGGGAATCACAAGTGCATACAACCTAGGTATCACAACCACTCCATCACAAGGAGGAAACACATAATAGAATACACTCCAAACAAATGGAGGCAACCTAAACACGTAGTCCACTCCTTTCACAGGAGGTACAAAAACAACCTCATTCATGGAAATCGGGAAACTACTATTAAAACATCATGCACTACCCAAGGGAAAACACTGGTTTACATAATGAAGACGACAACCCTCTTAGATCCTCTAAGATTCTCTGGAAGACTTATAAATTGGACTAACACTTAATCCCATAACCCAAAATATAACATTACGACATAGCTACAAAAGCAATCCAATCATTAATCAAATCTAATAATATTTGGATTTCCTAAATCCATACTCAAGCAATAGCTAACATCTACAAAGTCAATGGCACGATAACAACGTTTACTCAAATAACCATATACTCCTTTTCCATTTTCATAATATAGAGAAAATAAATCTCAAAGACAATCACGAGAAAATTACTATTTTTGGATATACTAAATCCATGTTTCTTACATCTTCCAATCACAATGATTTAATTGCTCTAAAAGAAATTTATAAATAAAACAATTAATCGCCTCATTAATATAATCAATTCCGAAATTTACTTTTAAATATAACATAGTTTCATGCAAGTAAATCTTTTCCATTTTCTAATCAAATCTTATATCTATCCATTTAAAAACATGTAATTTAAATCTTATCATTTGAAATTCCCATTCACAATAATTGCTTGCAGTTAAATAAACAAACTAAATACTGAATCTACTCCTAATTGAAATACACGTGTATATATATATACATCAAATATATAAATTAATACATTTTATTAAACAAATACATTATTTAATAAACATATTAATATTCAATAAAAAGTTTCAAAATTACATATGTTATCAAAATATTTAAATACCACTAAAATGTCTTAAAACATTCTTTCAAATTATTTAAATTACATACTATTTTTATTAATCATTTCCTTATCAATAAATTTAATACAATATTAAATATTATAAATTACATGATAAATAAATATCTTATATTTTATTAATTTCAAACCATTCATCATAAGTCATTTAAATCCAAAGCAGGGTGGCGGATTTATTTTACAAAAATAAACACTATTCTCGAAACCCTAAGAAACCTTAAGGCAGACAGATTGTTTAGGTTTCCCACGTATTGGAACCGAGAGATAACCCATGCCTGGGCGGACGCACCACTAGCGGCTGCTCAAAAGAAATACAGTGGGGAGGGAAGGGGCAGACGCAAACAACAGATCTGTTGTTCATACCCATGAAGGAGGTTACAGTAGAGAGGGGCGGCTGTCACAGACGACCCTATCCACAAGTTTTGTGGAGAGGGGCGGCTGTCACAGACGACCCTATCCACAAGTTTTGTGGAGAGGGGCGGCTGTCACCACCAATCCTCTCCCATTCAAGCCATGTCGTAAGGGATAGGGGAGGGGAAAGGACTGCAGAGGTCTCCCTCCACAGTCGTCCCCTCATGGGGGCGACTGTGGAGGCAGCGCCTCCCATGTCTCCCCCAACACAAAAACTGAAAGCCTCCTTTCTTAATTTCACAAACCCTAACCACAATACATTTTACGATTTCATGACCCGAACTTCGAAAAAATTACAATCCTTACCTATGGACGTCGTACAGTCGGCGGCAATCACACTTAAATCAGAATATTTATATATATGAAAATTATATATATATAATAACATATATATATATATATAATATATATATATATAAAAAATGAATTTCTGCAATAAATAAATTGAAGAAATTTGGTGAAAAATATTCACCTGTAAAAGAAATTGTATAACTTTTTCCAGAAAATCCTAAATATCAGAGAAGTTTTAAAACTAATTCTTTTAAACAATTTTCTCGAATTCATAAACAATT
Organism: Sequoiadendron giganteum; assembly: GCA_007115665.2. Lineage (NCBI taxonomy): Eukaryota > Viridiplantae > Streptophyta > Pinopsida > Cupressales > Cupressaceae > Sequoiadendron > Sequoiadendron giganteum. The sequence goes on along the minus strand of CM021108.1, from coordinate 519,458,346 downwards.
AAAAGAATTATTATAACCAAATGGATTTAAATAAAAGTCCAGAAGCTTTTCAAAACAAATTTGTTTTCCCACAAAGGTTTAAATTTTCTAAAAACAATCTAATGTTTTTGTTTGACCTCAAAGTTCGATTTAAACATCAAAACAATTTATTCCCAATTAATTTAACTTCTACAGAGATTTACACAATTTTCCCCACAGTTTTGGTTTAATTTAAATCTAGTTTCAATTATCAAATCCTAATTCTTAATGAATTCAACAAACAGATTTCATGAACAATAAATATTTGTTTTGAACAAACTAGAACAAGAAAACCACAGAACAAAACCTGGAATTCGAAGCTACAGGAAGAGAATGAAATTTTTGATGCAAGCCTTCTTCAAGAATTCCCTGTATTTTCCTTAAACGTGCAACGGATCCAATCCCAGTAACTTCAACAAATGCAAACTGACTTTCCTCAAATCACATCCAAAACCAAAAGTTGCTTCAACCCTTCCTTTATGCAATTTTCCCAAAATTACCCTCTCACACCAGAAGAAGTTTTTCCTCTCAAAAATTCTCTCCCAACCTCAATTTTGCAATCCAATCTTAATTTCTAAATTTCCTTCACACATGCATGCCTAATTAAAAATATCTTGCACAACCAAAACTATTTTTTTTGCATGCAAAACTGGAACTTAAAATATCTAAATATCAATTATCTCCAAAAATTGAAAACCAACTTTGCTTTTCAAATCCAATTTCAATTTCTAAATAAATTCAAACTTAATTGAAATGAAATTCCAAAATAATTAAATTTCCACAATTTGAAATTAAATTCCAAATTAATTTTAATTCTTTTATTTCTTTTAATTTTCTTGCATCACATTTAATTAACTAATTTAATTATTTAATAATTAGATTCAACCCCTTGGATTAAATTTAATCAATTAAATAAATTAAATATAATTAATTAATTTAATTATAACTTTTGTCCACATTGCATAATTTAAATTAAATAATCATCAACATGATATAATGCAATTATTCTAAACATCTATTTCCAAATCAAGAATCTTTCATAATTAAATAACATTAAAGTAAGGCAAACAACGACTTGACACTGACGACTGACGACACACTAAGGCTAGGGTGTAGACTTGACACATGTTACCTAGCTACTATATCCCTTCAACTTAACCGTTGGATCGACACACGTAGACCTGTGAAACCAGGTGGAGTCGGTGTCATGTACCTGCAATCCTGAAACATAATAACCAACATCATAAAATATAACAGCATATAATACACACTGTGAAGAGGAAATCTCAGATTCGCAGGGCGCTCGCAAGCGAGTGATGTGAATCCATCCCCTTCACCAATACACTCATCAAACTGACACTTCCACATTACATCAAATATTCTCATATGCACTAACATGTAATATCACTAACATCATTACACCATTAAAAGCATGTAAAACAAATCATCAAATAACTCAAATCACATCACATAAAAATAGTCTATCGCTCTATAAATAGTGATCAAATACACACATAGGATAAAGTATTTGAATATCTAGAAGTATAAATCAACGCAAAACAAGGACACACTGTTCAGTCCATAAAGAAAAATGGAGGGGTGTTACACTCCGCACCACATGATGGATATTATTATAGTCAGACGTTGTTTCCTCCTTCCTCATTTGGTGGCTAGTATTTAGTCACATAGTGTTGTACAATGCAGTTTTACAGATTGTGAACTTTCTTTATGGTTATTGATGATTTTCAGTTGATTGTGAAGGTCGGCACCTTGTTATATCTGATTGTGATGGTTTAGCCACACCTTGTGATCTTATTTTCTTATAACCCTCATGGTTATATTTCATTTAGTGTTGAAATTATGCACATTTATTACATTATTGTTGAAATTGAATTTTAATTTGCTCTACTTTATGACTTTGGTGGCTAAACTAGTTATCTTTATTGTTTTAAATGTCGGCAATGTGTCGTATTGTGAATCCTCTCTAAGGACGTATGAGGCAGACTTGGTGAGTGTATACGAGGAAGTAGATGCAGGAAACGTTGAGGATGGGGATATGTGAGGTTGTTATACAACTAGGACCCACTACCCACCTATGTGTGTTGACTATCTCTTGGAGGATAACCACCTTATACAACAAGAGACAAGGCATTATGGTCTTGTTTGGATGGTCTCACCATGTGAGTGGCCTAACACCATCAAGCCACTATTGTGATGTATGGATTATGTGAGATGGATATTGGCTCTTGGCTCATGGATTATGTATCATGGATTAGTATGTTGCTTTCTGGTGTCCAGATGGACCCATGTGTGGCCTTGTGATGTGATTTTTGGTGATGTGCATTGGTGTGTATGTGAAGGATGTATGTTAAATCAAGGATATGTGTTCTTGGAGACTTATTGGTGGTTGCTTCACCATATTAGTTTGTATGGATTTTGTATTATGCATTTTTGCAGGCTTCCAGGAGTAAGCCTAACCCTAGGGGGGGAGAATGTAACACCCCTCCATTTTTCTCTTATGCTCTGACAGTGTGTTTCTCTGTTATGCTTTGTTTTCTATTAGTACCTTGACTATGATAGACTATGATGCTTTGTTATTATTTGATCGCTAACTTTAGAGTGATGTGGATTTTATATTATGATGTGATGGTACCTTATTTTGATGTTATTATTATTACATGCTTTAGATTAGCATAGTGTATATCTAAATTAATATTGTTATATGCTCATGAGTAGATTATTGATGATAGAATCGTCAGTTTTGTGATATTGTATTGGTGAAGGGGGCAGAATTGCACCACTCGCTTGTGAGTGCCCTACAATTCCATGATTCTCTCTTCAAGGTGTGTTTTATTACGATATATATGTGCATGCTCGATATATGCCTTGTTTACAGGTTTGCAGGTATAGGACATCGACTCCACCTGATTTCACAGGTTTGAGCGTGTCCATTGCCAAATGGTAATGTTGATTGGGAGATAGTAGCTAGGTTTCCCGTGTCAAGCCACTACCCTAGTCATAGTGTGTCGTCAGTTTTTGTTGGATTTGTTTGTTAAAATGTTGTTCAATTTTTCCTTGATATTATTTATGTTGCAAAGTTTGTAAAAGAAAAATAAATGATTTAAATATTTTAGTTGATTATTTAATTAATATTGTTTATTATGTTAGAAGATTGTAATTTAAATTAATTAATTAATTTAATCTATTTAGTAAAATAATTTAATCTTAGGATTAAATTTATTTTATTAATTAATTGAATTAAGTTTAAATTAGAAATGCTAATTATTTTAGAAATTATTAAAATATTTTAATTTCTAGAAATATCTTGAGGATTTTGCAATTTTATTTTAAAAGATATTTTCTTTTCAACATGTGTTTGAAAATATTAATGATGGTTGTTGGGGAAAAATATTTTCACGAAGAAAATTAATGGTTGTAACCATAAGAGGTGAGAAGTTTTTTCACGGAAGAAAGGGAGCATATTTTGTGGGGAAAGGTTGTTTAAAAATGAAGGGGGTCATTGCATTTGGGTTATTGAAATTTTGGGAAAAAATACAGTCTCGGGAAAGTTCTTGTGTCTAGAATTTTATTTATTTCTGGAGGAAGCTCTGGTTGATCAGGGAAAAATCTTGGATCTGTGGAAGAGGCTCTACGTCAATTCACATCTTCTCAGGCATTGGATTTAAAGTTCCACTTTTATTCTAGTTAGTTTCATATTGGAAAAGTTTCTTAGTTTAGATTATTGTCTAGAAAAAGATTGTCTGTGCAAAATGTAAAGCTTTTGAGTTGTAAAAATTGAAAAATGTCGTGTGTGAAATTTTTTGTGAAAATGAAATCCTCTGTAGAATGAAATATTTTGTTGAATCTATTGCAAGTTTTAAATTGGGATTATTGTAAACAAAAAAGAACCTAGAAGAAAACATTAGAGATCTGAAAAATTCTCTGTTAGGAAGAAATTTAACTCTATGTAGAAATTCTTCTATAGAAAAAAAATTTTCGGGAAATTTGGGTAGTAGTTTTTGTAGAGAAGTATTGCTCCAATTCATTATTGGATTTGATTATGTAGGAAATGATTGTTTCCGATTAAATTATTTGTTTGAAGAAAATTTAGAAAAAAGACCTCTCTATAAAATTGCCTCTCTGTAAAAATTGGGTATTTTCTTGTAGATGGCCATTTTTGAAAATAATTGCCCAATTAGAGCATTTGTTTTGAATCCGTTATATATATATATATATATATATATATATACCCATATATATATACAAAATATTTTATTTTTTTTAAACTTTTACAAATAATGAAATGTTGCTATGAAAATCATTTAAGATTTTCGTACAACATTTTTCACAGGCACGTATATTTGTTTGGGATTTTGTTTTATTTTATTGATTATTTTTATGGGGAAGGGCGTGGGGAGGTGCTACTCCCACCACCACTCCCATATGGGGGCGACACTATGGAGGTAGTCCCTCCACAGTCCCCCCATATTTATTTGGTTGCGGCCACAGATAAAGGGAGGCTCGGCTGTATGTATACAGTCGGCCTCCTCTTACATAGGCGAACCCTTATTAAATGAGACTCGTCTACTGATTAAAGTGATTTTAATATTATGTTATTTGTTTTAAAATATATTATATATAAATATATATATATATATGAAATATATTATGTATATGTATATATATATATATTAAGGTTATGTTTATTCGATTTAGAAAAATAAATTTTTAATTTAAATAAATAAGTAATATTTTTATGTATATATACATATATATAATTATATATATATGAATATGAATATATTTATTTAAATATATTTTCTTTTAAATTAGGTGCATGCTATTAATGCACAATTTTGATGATATTATAATGGAGATATATTTTAGAAGAAATTGGTATGTTAATTAAAAGTAGTTGAGGAATTGAAGTTGTAGATAAGTTAGATTTTCCTTCTCTGTTTGTTAAGGGTTTTTATTTAATTAATTTATTTGGGCAATTACTTTACTGTAAATCATTGAAAGGGGAAATTGGATTTAGTATATCCGAAGATTAGTTTAATTTCCTGTTTTATTGTCCTTTGTATGTAATTCTTTTGTTCTTATTTTGGGGAATTTGTTTAGATGCGTTATAAGACTTCCAGATGTGTTATAGATTTGGAGGTTGTTGTAATATTATTGTCATCCCATTTTGTTACCCTTGGTTAGTGCGTATTGTCGTTGTTCGATAAAGCACCCGGTTTCCACAAACGGGGATGTGATGTCATTTATCATTGGATGGGGATTGAATATATGTAGTGTGTGCTAGTTACCTTTGGGTTATGGATTTGTTCCACGTGTTGACAGTAGGAGAGTGACTCTTGATGGGGGTCGAGGTTTGGAAAAATTTGTCGGGGTAACCCATGCAACTTTGTGGCGACACTCCTCCTATGTCAGCAGTATGTTTGGTTCACTGATTTATTTTATTGTTTAAATCTCAAAGCATTATACCCTATGAGTTAGTGTTGTACTAGTGTTTGTTAAGTTCAGTTATGTGATAGTCTATGTCTAGTGGTAGATGGTCTTACCTAGAGAATCCTTGTTACTATCTCCTAGCATGGGGGGTGGGCCTTCGGGTACCACTTGGTTCGGTGGAACGTGCACCTTACTCCGTTTGGTCCCCTTTCTTCTGATCATGATGGCGAGATCTTCCAGTTGGAGATCTTGTGGATACCTTTGATATATTCCTTTCATTTAATGTACTGTATCAATTGACACTTGTATTTATATTACTCCTCAATTGTGTTCGAGGTCTCATATCATTTGAAGCACTTATGTATGATCTTCCTCATTCTGGGAATGAGCATTGTAATCTTTATTTGAAAATTAATGTAATCTTTGGATCTTGATGTATTTCTATTCTATGTGATGTAATTTTTAATGCTTGGAATGTATGTACATTAAATCATGTTTAGTAATTAATTATTTTCTATGAATGAGTTTATGTGTATGTATGGGAATCAATTATAACCTTAGTCCGTGCCTTAGAGGATGTTGGCGATAGTTAGTGCACCTTTCATGTTATTATTGCACTTGAAAAGAAAAAAAATTGTACGCTTCCGTAGTTGTTGCAACTTCCTCTAGGGTTTCATGGTGGGGCATTACATTTAACACATACCGACATTAACTCAACTAGGTTACTCTACCCAATGTAGTACGTGTGCACAAATACTCAGATTATCATGACAACGATTTCCATACCAAACTCTTATCCTAGATGATACTCTCCCTCCCCCTCTAGAGGGTTCGAAACTATTCTTCATCCAACTTAGTGCAATAAGAATGAAGTTACTGATAACATAAAATCATATGCATCATATATCATTTACATCATTAAAGAACTTAAAAGAAATCTCATCATAATGCATATTCATATATTTCATTCATCTATTGTCACTTTCATAAAAATGTAATCATTCATTAAAACATATTTGAAGTCATAATCTTACATTAAATACATATTTACTCACAAAATTAAAAATAATCTGATAACACAAAAACAAGGTGTAACAAGTTTGTAACACCGAGGATATATCTGATTTCACCAAAATTATGGATATATCCATTATGTTGTAGCGTCCAAGTTACTTCCATCCCTTCCTCCTTAGTTTGCCAATGATGATCTCCCAAAATAATCATCGTATCCCTCTATCTTTTTTCTTGAGCTCTCTTATTTATGGTTTTAATATTTTCATGCAAATAAATCCAACACCAATCTTCTAATCTTAGAATTGAACTTTTGAATGCATGATTTCTCATGCAATTTTAATTTGTATTTCAAACTTATTTAATTTAATTTATTTTTATTTAAAACTTATTTAGTTAAATTTATTTTCTTCTTTTAATAATAATCATGTAATTAATTCTAAACTATTTATATATTTTAATAACAAGCTTGAATTAGTTTTCTTTAACAATAATAATCATGCAATTAATTTGAAACTATTTATATATTTTAATAACAAGCTTTTTATATACTTATTTATCTAATAATATTATATTATTATATATAAATATAAATTTATGCAATTTATAAAATCTTTTTATTTTTCCATTCAATCAATTTAATTTTTTTAAACAAATTACCATAAGATGTACCTTTATTTTTCCCACTTAAGTTTATTTCCACAAACATAAAAATCATATGACATATTTTTAATGTCCCAATAAATTAACTTTCACAACATAATAGTTATAAAACATAATCATTAGTTAAATCATAATGTACAAAACAATGACAACCATAATAACATAATAACATAATACAATCATAAGGTAATCAACCAATTCTATTTATTCATTAATTAAGTTTATGCAAACAAAAACAAGATGTGACAGTTCCTGAAAGATAGTTGTATGGGCTCTCCAGTATGAATGTCTTGATTGTGTTTTCTCGACATCTTAAAGATATGAGGTAAATGGAAATATACTTTAGGATTCAGTTTAGCATTGTATTGTTAGTAATATGCGGATAATTATTGGTTGTTGCATCGTGGATAATGCACTACTTTTTAGAATCTAAATACATAATTCTAGCACTATGTAAAGCAATCATCTATTGTAATTTGAGCATAACCTTTTATTGTTTACACTTTGACTTCAGTCATGTAAGCTGACATCCTATAGGTTGATGTGCATGGAGCAGTGACATCCACCATGCATACACACTCTCAGAACAAGACTACCTAAAGAAAATCTTGTAGATCAATGCTTTCTGCATTGATGCATGGGTCAATGTTGGGTCAGCATGGATTCTACAGTGTACATACCTCATGCCAGCTTCTATTCCATTCTTATTAGCACTGATCTAGTGGCCATATGACATGTATATAAGGTAGTTGAACTGACCATTACAAAACTGAATCGTTTTGTAATAATACTTGATTGTAATTCAATCTTCTTCTAGTTGTATATGTATCACCCCTCTTTGTGCCACTAGAAATCTACCCAAATGTCGACTTAATATATATAATTTGGATAACAACTGACTTTGTTATTGAACCTTTTAGCTTCCTCAAGAATATTATTCACAAAATAATCCTCACAAATTTTCCATACATTGAAGGCACTGGAGCTCTGATGCATAACCCAAAATTTCTTGATGCCATCTATTTACTTGCTTCTTGTAGAAGGACTGCTAATTAAGATTTGAATTTCAGTGAATTAATTCTTAGGTCTGATACATTTTTTTCCTCTCCTGGAACATTTTCATCCATATCCACGAGACTTAAAATCTCCCATGAGTCTTAACATGGATCTAATTTTTCCCATTACATAGAGACTCACTTATCTTGAATGCAATGTTCAATGAGACAGTCATTCATCTACTAAGTTAACCCTAGACTCTCATAGTCTCTCAAGGGTATTGGCTTTTTCCAATTCCCTAACCTTTTACCTTGTGATCCTTGAAAATTTAATTGACTTTGGTTATACGACTTAAACTAACTTAACTATAATTAGTTTATAGTATGACTAACTCTATCGAAAACTGGTATGTCTTGGGAGCTCAATATGGTTGTAATGTATTACCCATAAGTGATTTCAAATTAAAATATGATTTAACCTGTATGTGAGAATTCCATTCAATCTAATTTTATATTTTTTATTAATTCATTTAATCCTATGCCTTCTAAAAATCTGGTAGAGCCCATTGTTTTCTTAAAATGGGTTATATTGTAGAGTTTAGAAATTATCAGGAGCATGAGTTACCAAATCAAGAATTTTAGGGTGCAAAAAGTAAAATAGACCTTGAGACACCATTTAGATCACAACTTAGATCCAATATATATATGTCCATGAACTGTCAAAAAGTGGGACCAAACCCAAAGTTCAAAAAGTGTTCATGTAGTATTAACCTTGACAAGGTTTCAACTGTAACATACTATATTATCTACCCAAGCTAGCTTACTATCGAAAATGATCATAGCCATGAAACTAAACCACCCAATGTTGTCTAGATTTCAAAGAAATATAAAAATAAAACACTAGTTTGGGGGTCAAGGTAAATTACACAAGCCCAAACACCTCAGCATATGCACTATTACAATTTTTCCAAACCATTTTCTCCTTTGAATCAGAAGACCCCTCCCCATTGACATCTTCTTCAGAGTCACAACATTCAAAAAAAAAAACCTATAAACCTGCATTTTTTTCTTCCCTAGTGACCCTTCTCTTCCATCACATTGGAGTCATTTCTACCTTCTTTCCCTTATCATGCCCACTACCCACTATTATACCTACCAAATGGTGTTTGCTAGCTATAGAGGCCAATACCATTTTCACCTTCCAAAGCACTACATAGAGAAAGGGATAGACATGCGACTTTTCACCCAATCCCTAATACCCCCAAATATCTCCTCTCCACTCAAATAAACTTGATGTCTATTGATTACACACATGAATTAACAACTACTTCCAGTTTTCACAACCATCTTCATACTCTCCCTTTATCAGGTATTATCTGTGTCCATTTTTCTTTATGATGACAACTTATTCCTATGTCCATGTCCCTTTATCGAGTGGATATTCTTTGATGCCCTCCTGCATTAATCTAATAGCATTATATGAATATCCTTCCCACCAACATTTTGCATAGGATCTCCCTTCATCGTGTAGGCTTTCCCCCTTGTTGTTAGTCCAATCTACAACCTAGTTCCCTTTTCTAGCAATGTGAGAGAAAAAAATCTCTTCAAACTTTTTAGCCAATATCTTAGCCTCCTCTATTATCACCTCCAGTCTCCAATTTTGTATTGTTCCTCCTCTCATTGCCCCAATCACTAGTTTTGAGTCTCCTTCCACCCATAGTTTCCTCCATCCTTTATCTTTGGCTATCATTAATCCCCATAGCATTGCCTTGGCCTCTGACATATTGTTTGTATGTTTATGAAAGTCATAAGAGAAGAGACCCACTGGTTGCTCCTCTAAATCCTTGAAGACACCTCTAGCCCTAGCTTTCCCTGGATTACCTTTCTCACCTTTTGCAGCGACATCAGGCTTAATATATTTTAAATCAACAACCCAAGGTTCAATTGACATTTGGGTTACTCAACACGAGTAACTCATGCCATTAATGCCCTTTCATTAAATCCATTGCTTCTTATTTTCGATGTTAACATGGTGATAAACTATAGTTAAACATTTTCATCTAGCTTCCTCAACTTTAATTACTCACCTAAAGGACTAAAAGTAGTTCAAATCACATTAGTTGATAGTGAGTAGGATCTAGACTTGACAATAATTTTAACCACCTTGAAATCATGCCTTGGCACTGTAAACCTTTACACAGATGTTTTGGAGATTGAAAGATATGTGATAAAAACCTAGAAGCGAGGTTCTTCTCTATTAGAACTAATCTGGTTTTAAATATGGTTAAAAAAGACAAAGACCCTAGGACCCACTCCATTGCATTCTTAGGTCCAGTTTCAATTGAAATATGGAAAATCATGAAAAGGGTCGTGAGAGGGATTTAGATGCGAGGAATCTGACACTTTTAGACATTGTAAAGTTATAAACCAAGTTTGTTTTTTGCTTCCCCAAGTGTGGAGATAGTTCCCCTCATCTCCCTTATCCTATGAATTTTTTCTTTGATTCATGTGTTGTTCAACCTTGGGTTTATACGTGTGTGTTGGTATATTATTTATTCTTGTATTGTGAAAATTGGTTTCTTGGAGGGCCTTCTAGCTTGAGAGTGGGATTGTGTTCAATATTTATAGTTGGGAGGTGAGCAAACCTCCATTGGCCTTAGTTCTGAAAGGTTTTAATTTATAGGTTTTATAAAGAATCAAAGACAAGATAATACTTGTCAAATGAAGTGGGTTGCCCTTGTTTATTTTATTCTTAGTTCTCTTGATTTTGTAAGAATATCCTCATTTTTTGAGGAAAGTGGTTGTTCTATATATATATATATATATATATATATATATATATATACATGTTGTAATGGGTAAGTGCACAAAGTTGTGACACAAAAAGGGGGTCTTAAGATGCCACTTTTTTCTAAAATCAACAAATTTTGATAATCAACGAGAAAATGAAGATAACATGCTCAAAATTTGAAGATGCAACAAGAACAAGAATTGTAGTGCTCTAAATCTACTTTCTAAAGTACTATTTTTTTGAAAAAGGGAGAGCACACAAACTGGTCCTATTTTTACCAAAAAAACATAACATAGCATCTGGTGTGCTCCCCCTAAATTGATAACTTTTTTAAGAATTTCAAAAATCACTTTAGTGAGAAATTAGCTAACACCATGTGTAGTTTTTGCTAGTTTTTTTGGCTATTTTTTAATGAATATATTATTTTTTACTAATTTTTAAAGTGGACACATCCTGAAGAAAAAAAATTGAGTGTGCTCCCCCCTAAATTTTTTGAAAACTAATCAAAAATCAATTTTATATTTTTCAATGTGTAGAATGGAATCTAGTTTCTAAAAATTTAATTTATTTCAAAATTTGATGAACAAGTAAAAAACTATACCCAAACTAGCACATGTTGGTTTTTGACAAAAAATAGACACACTAACAAAAAAAAGTTAAAGATGGAAACCTTAACATAATCAAAATGTGAAAAGAATTATATGGTTAGATAGATAAGAGAGAACCTAACATCATAATGATTTTTTTATGAATTTGCATTGAAACACGTGGAAACCTGATGGAGAGCACAACCAAAAATGTGTATTTGTTTTTAACTTTAAAAAAACACATCTTTGGCATGAAATGGATGCCCAAGCAATTTGGCAAGTGCCAAATGTGAATCATGAATTTTTAGAATGCATTTTCTTTCTCTTTCTTTTTTTCTTTGTCTGTCTTTGTCTTTGTCTTTCTCTATTAGGGTGTTGGCAAGAAGTTGAGTCCACTTTTTGGCCATTTAGTGGAAGTGTTTTCCCTGATTTTCAAAATTTGACACATTTGACCTTAAAATTTGAAGCACTTAGAGATGGAATATTGAAAAAAATCACTAATCATAAACTGTAGTACTCGAAGTCTAGTTTTCAAATATGTAATTTATTTCAATACCCAGATAATACAAATTGATTTTCAATAGGCGTTTCTAAAAACTACTGTTTAAAAGTCACTTTTTTTACCATACCATGCATGTGTACATCATCCATATTTTGACCTAAATAATCATATTTTTCTAAATCCTTTTGGGAAAAGATTTGTAACTCAATGAAGCATGCTTTCCATATTTTTGTATAATTTTTTATTGAATTTTTTTTGTTAATTTTTTATTGGCCATATTTGGTGTTTTGAAAAATTGTCGTGTATGTCACGCATAAGATGACCTAAACTTATCATTTTTTATTTTTTTTTAAATTGAAAAGAATTGTCTGAAGTACGCTTTCGTGCAATTCATTCGTCAAAAAATTATGTTAATAAAAATTTATTAAAATACTAAAAAACCCTGATAATTCAAGCTTATGGACCTATTTCATCAAAAATTTATTGAGAAATTAAAAAAATCATCCAATTTCAATTAAAAAAAAATACATTTTTGGAATCTACACTGTCTCATCAATAATGGGTTTTAATTTTGTCAAAAAATTCTACAAAAAAGGTCTTCAGACATATGCCCAAAGTCGTTATTTTCTTGTGACATTGCCAGGACCTTCAACTCGCAGGTCAAACTAGGTCCAGGGCTTAGGTTTGGGTCCCCGAGCCTTTTCCCGAACCGAAAAACAAACCAAAAATCCGATCAAAAATTAAAATTTTAAAAATGAGATCCCATTCTAAAAAGGGATCACATTTCATAAAAATATAATTTTTATACTTGAATGAAACGGGATCCACATTCTATAAAACGGGATCACATTTTGCAAAATGGGAGTAATAAATAAATTATGAAACAGGCTGTTAAAAAATAGGATCCCGTTTTTTAACAGGCCACTAACAAACGGGCCGTGAAAAAATGGGATCCCATTTTTTAACGGCCTGTTATCTCGTTTCTTAAGAATGGGATCCCATTTTTTAACGGCCCATTTTTTAGTGGGTCGTTTTAAAATGGGATCCCGCTTTTTGCTCGGGAGCCCGAACCTAAATGGGGTCCCATTTTCTTGAGGCCAATTTCAAATTTTTTTCTAAGGCAAAATCTTCCACGTTTCGTAGACTCATCTTCTTTCTTTTACCCATTATTCAAACTATATACATGAAATAAATATTTAAGTATAAATTGATATTTAGATATGGACATTTACTTTCTTATACTTTAAGTTATACTTCATGTATATAGTTTCAAGATGTTTGGGAGTGGTTTCAAATCTCTTGGAGTTACAAATCTCTTGGAGTTACAATGCAAATTTCTATTTTTGGAAGATCTTATAATTTTTTCAGACTTAGTCAAATTTCAATAATCAACATGTCAAATTTCAGTAATCAAGAGGTCAAATCTCAGTAATCAACAAGTATCATCTTTCTCTCCCTCTATCTCAATCATTGTTTATCTCTTTTAAATGGTAGGAAAAGGGGGAATGAATTCAACCAATGTGGAATGATGAAATAGCCTGGGATTCAAAAACACCTTTCCCCAATTTCATTAGAAAGAGAGAAGATCACAAAGGGATAAGATTGACTTTCAACCTTGAGGTGAGTCAACCCTATTTTAGACCTTGTATCTCTTCTTTCTTATGACAAAAATGATTGATTTACAATGTTTTGGAATTATTTAAAGTGCATTAACTAAATGAATTATATGACCTAACACTTGAAATTTAGAATTCTATAATAACAAAAATGGAAACGATAATTTGCAGGTAGATCTGAGAAGTATCTGATGGTCTGCACCTGTCATAAAAAGTGAGTTTCAGGGCTTGTAGTAGGATTGGTTCGCCCCTAGGCGAATGGGTCCTTGACTAGGGTTCCAAAATCAATTTTTACAATCCTCTGATCCTGGATCTAAGCTTTTGATTTCTCCAAGTTTGACTGTTGGGAAGCCGAGAATAAAATCTGTAAGAGTTTTTGTAGCTTGACAACTTATGCAAGTTTGTAAAATTGCTCTTTTGATCAATTTTTAATCCTTTTTAACTTGTAAATCTGCACATACAAAGAGAGAAGCAAAAATGTTTTTTTTGGGTGAATGGGGGTTTGCCTTAGTCAAACCCCATGTCTGGTAATTAAACCTTGATAATGAAATAATGACAAAAGGAATGAATTGATGAATGAACAAAGCTTGTTACAACTCACCAAACCCTTAATGGCTACTCTTAGAGGACTGAAGTCAAACACATCACTCAAAGGCTTGGATCTTACATGAATTGGCTTGATTGATTGATGCTTGAATGCTTGCTCGAATGCTTGAAACCTACATCACAATGTTAGCTCTAAAACATGATATGAACACACATGAATTTTCACATGATGATATGATCTTGATTGTTGTTGTAGATGACTACTAAATCTTCTCTTCAATGCTCTTGACAATAATATTTTCTATAGGAGTTCTCTCATAAAGTGTATAAGACTTGAATTGATAAAATAACTGTGTTTATAGGTGTTTGTCTAATTTCCCAAAAATTAGATTTAAAAATTTGACACTTGAAACTTGAATTTGAACCACTAAAATTCCACCAAAAATATATTAAAAATTGGGTCCTATGACTTAAAGGGGACCCATTCACCCTTGGGCGAATGGGTCCTAGGACCTAAGTCCAAGACACTCAGTTTCCAAGGTAATTTAATTAATGTTGGAAATTGTTTAATATAGGTTTCTCTTTCAGAAAATGGGAATAATAAAGCTTTAGAATGCATAATTTGGTAAATTAGAGGCTTAATTAATTCCAATTAATTAAGGGGATGCAGTGTGAAATTGTAAAGGTATACAATTTCCTACACTACATTTAGCTCCCGCTTTAGTGAGAGTATGAACTTACGCTCAGACTCACACTAAAGTAGACAAATATGCGTCAAGAGAGGTCTAAGTGTACAAATTTTGATGGGATAGGATGAAAAATATCAGGGAGGATGATCAAGCCCCTAGGATCCAAGATCCCATGGCAAACCAACATAAGGACAAAGGGACACACAAGATGTGTAAGATATGAGAATCGAGATAAGATAGACAAGCATACAATGTCAAAGTTATTGTAAAATGGGATGGAATAGCCATGGTTGTGTTGTTGACCATCAAATATGCTCACAAGGGCTAGTGCAATTCAGTATACACTAGGTGAGCCCCAAGGTAAAAAGGTGACAAAAACACAACGATCTAGTGTGTACCCTCAAAAAGGTGGCAGATGGAAAAGTCACGCCAGGTCTATAAGCCTTCCATACATCAACCATACCAAAATTTATACTCCCTGATAACATTGATAAGGTTCCACACAAAATGGTTAAAGGTTTCACAAGGCTAGCAAGTTGCATTATACTATACACTCATGAAATAAAAGGCACCATTGGAAAGCAAGTTGTATTATGCTTGGTGGCCATAAACTAGTTTTAAATGAAAAGGGGTTTTTCTTAATACATGAAAGGTCTCACCTTAAGGAACATCACACTTGACGTCACCACCAAGAGAGGACTAGAAGAGGAATAAAAGATTCACACCTTAGGGAATGCAAACCATAACATTACCACCAAGAGGAATGTCATATGCCAAGAAAGGTCACACTCTTGTAGGACATCAAACCCATTGTCACCACCAAGAATACATGTCACATGAATTAAGAAGACCACACTTTGAAAGAGGTCACATAATTATGCAAGCAATGAGTGGGATACTGTATGCCCCCACTTTAAATAAATTATTAAATACCATACTGTGATCAATTACTTTAAACTAGAAAGATGATAAATGCCAAATGATAAAAGAAGACATGAGAGCTTATTTGGAAAGCCCTATGACAATGATATGTGTTGATGCCTAAACTTACTAGGCAACCAGCCTTATGGGAAACTCAGTTAATGGGGGGCCAATTGAGCTAAACTGAGTAACCTTCGGGTTTTTTAAGAAGTTGGCTCTTTCTATAATTGGGGTTTAGAATGGGAAAAGGAAGCAGATATAAAAATAAAGTCTAATTTCTAGGATGATGCACCAAGAATTAAGTATATAGGCACAGAAAACCTTCCTTTCGGATGAGGTTTGAGGACCCGTTCAACAATCTATGCATGTTCGAGAATAACAAAAAACATAGATGAAAATCCTAAGCAGTTAATAAAATAAAATAGTATAACTTTCACATACATCTACTAAACAAGAAGAGTCTGAAACATGATCCAAACAACAAATTTCTATTGAAATTATAAAAAATCATGCAAATAAACTACTTAGTACAACTAGCACAATATAATGTCTTATATTAACAAAAAAGTGAGAGGCCGAACAATTGGCACAGTCTGTAAGTCTTAATACAATAATCATAAAATAATGCAAAGGCTTAGAGCTTCTCAATCTCTTTTTTTTGTGATTTCTGAACCCTTTTTCCAAGAGTAGAAGTAGTATATATAGATCACCCACCGCTAGAGAGTTAATAACTGAAAAATATTCCCAGGTACGAGCAATGATATCCGTTGCAATGATTTCCTAAATTTGTTGCAATAGAAATATTTCGATACATAATACGCGGTCGCCTCCTACAAGATGCGTTCCTCAACAAATGATGACTATGGTCCCAGGGAAGAAGCAAAAAAACTCTCCAGGCAACACGTGTCACTCACCCATAGAGTTGGTAAGGACACTTGGCGAAGAGATAGGGCTTCATACTCATTCATTTCTTCCTTTTGATCTAAACCCCCGTGGAGAAGACACGTGGAGAAGTCTGCATTTCACGTGTTGACCATGGGGACCGCCAAAAGGTTGCTCGTAGAATCATGCAACATGGCATGTGGGTGGAGCTCAGAGGAAAACAAAGGAGAGAGGGCTCACAAAGGCTCGCGCTTCTAACACATGGTGAAAGGGTGGGGCTTGATGGAGAAGCAAGGGAAGAAGTCCTTCCAAGGAGCGCGCAGCGGACACGTCGAGCAAGCAGGTGAGGGTGCTACAAAAAGGGGCCCAAGAATGTTTAAACATATAAGGAACGGGTTAGGATCATGTAAAAATAACAACACCAACCCGAAGGGAGCTCTAAGGATTTTTAATCCATAGCTTTTGGCGACTATCAAGGGAATTTCACCTATGGAATGGGAACCCAAAATTTTTGGTTCAAGGATCAGAGCTTTATCCATTAGGCAATGGAGTTCGACCTTTGAGAGTGCGGTCTGTAAAGGTAGCCAGTCGGCCTCGGATGGAATCGATATGGTGCATAGATTCTCTTGTGCCTCATGCAGATTGATAACTTCTTTGAAGGGTAGCTCCATAGAGATCCCTATCTCGGACACGAGCTAAAAGAGAAGACGCGCAATCTAATAGGTGGTGCCTTTTATGTATGTCGTAGTGGGAGGCTAACTGAAATCTTGAAAAGTAGATAAATCTTGTTTATTTTCCTTGATCTTCGTTGCAATGTGTTCCACTGTGGCCACCGAATCGTCAAAGAGAAAAGGTGAGGGTGGCCCCATTTGAGTCAACTGAGAAAATTGCATCCACATTTTTTTCATAGTTTGACTTAGTGTTGCTGAGGAATTGCTATCCTGGAGGATGGATGCATGACAATAGATGAATTCCTTCGCTTTCTTGGTAGCTAACCTCTGATCTTCAATCCTTGTGTTCACCAAGTCCACGTTCACCACCATGTACAACTTGTCCAACAACCTCTCTACCTTGGGCACCCTTTCCATGATGAACTGTGGAACCTGCTCCATTGTTCCACGCACCTCCCTGCTTAAACCTATTGTATCTACCATGAATTGGAGCATCGGTTGAAGATTCAAATAGCAAGACTTGACTCTCTCCCAGTAGGAGATATAGATATGTTGGGCTACCAAAAGGAGATTTGACTGAGGAGCAAGGGTTGTGGAGGATTTCTCAAAAGACCAATCTCCATTTCCTTCAACCTGACATCCTACATCAGCTCTTCAATCCTCTTGCTTGTTTCAGAGAGCTATTCTTGCAGATTTTCTAACTCGACATCCTTGCTTTGCAATGACTCCTCAGCCTAACCTCAGGTTGTGGATTCTTTTTCTAGAGAGAGCTTTAATTCCTGGATCTATTTTTCGAATTGAGCTTATTTTCTCTAAAGCTCCTCATTTTTTATCGTAGTCTAGTAACCAAGTTGGGATCCTGGGACTGGAACCTTGTGAGTTCCTCCTGAAGTTTGTCCTTTTTCACCTACACTTGTTAAGACAAGCATGAAATTTTGGCATCCCTTTCCTTCTCATTTTTTGTAAGATTTCCATTCTTTCCTTGATATTCTTGAGCTCATCCTCTTGCTTCTTCAGTTGGCAACTATGCTTCAAAAATTTGGTAGTCACCACCCGATGAGTCTCCTCCATTAGCTCAACCTTATCTTATAGTCAGGTTATGTGCAAATCGATCTCCATAGCATGGATTGTATAATCCTTAGGTTGCATCTCCCTTTATGGTTTGATGGTGTTTGGAGCCATGGTTGCAAATTGCAACGTCCCTTGCACTTCATTAAAAAGGGTATGCACACATGGCTCAGTTGGCTTCACTGCATCTTTTTCTTTTCTTTTCTTAGCCCTGATGGCCCATGTTTCCTTAGTCATGTTGATCAATAAATTATGTCGATGACCTAATCAATTCACCAACGAAGGGCGTACTGGAAGGAAGAGCGAAAGGGAATGAAATTATTGCGGTCTTAGATGATGTTTTCTTTGGCAAAGAGACTATTAATGGAGAGACCGGTGAATGTTATGCCAGGGTCTAGCTTGGGAAGCGATGGAAGGACTCATAGGGAGCGGTGGAGGAAGCAGAGATGTAGAGGATACCATTTGTTGGTCAGTTTGAATCAGAGCCAATGCAGTGGGAGCAAAAGGTTTTGCAATGGCGGGTTGAGATTGGGCTCTGACAAAAGGTGGAACAAACCGCGAGGGAGTAAAAGCTACTTGTCCGATTTGGGAGAATTTGGAGAAACCTCCCATAGGAGTAGAAGCAGAAAAGGAAAGGCCAACATTCAAAGTAATGGGAGATGCAGAGGTTGTAGGGTTAACTAAAGATTGTGAAGTGAGAAGAGAGGGAGAGAAAGATACCTAAGTTGTCATGGACACCGATCCTTGGCTCGTTGCAAGTACTTGTGAGTCTTCTCCAGGAACTACATCCATGCATTACCTCTTCTCGGGTGGAGAATTATCCACTACTATGACCTCCTGAGATTGTTGGGCTACCTTGGGTCTCTTTGCAACCCATGTATGTTGTAGTGAGGCCTCTGAATGAGATGTCACTTGTGTACTCAGTGGAGCTTTGTCAAGTCGTTCCACTACTTTTCCAGTGCTCTGCATGGGCCTTCTTCGCCTCTTTTCTCTTGCTTATCTTAGTTGCCTCCTCTAGATCTACATCCTCATCTCTGCTTGCATCAGTATCATCATGCACTTGATTCTAGAGATCATTAAATTTTTTATCCTTGTCTATCTCCTCGAAAAGGACATCGAGGCATTGGGTCTCCTGATGATAAATCCAAAATTGTGCAATCTTTTCCTCACTCCACTGTCATTGCTTGACCAATTGATTATGAAGGGTAGCCCCAATTTTACATTTGTCACTAGGCTTGGCCAAAGTAAAATATAAAGAGAGCCATGGTGGCCTCTTATCACTAGTAGGAACAAAGGCCAGGTCCACAAATAGATCATTTTGGTCCTCTGATTGCGGATTACGCCGAGCTTCCTAGTAAGGTCGGGAGTTGTGGGTCACTTTAACGTTTAACTTTATCAAGTCATTATTGGGATTATAATCCCATTTTTCACAGATGAATACTATCCCTAGATGAGCTAGCCTCACCTCTAGCAAGCCATGTGTCTACTTCTTTAACATTACTACCAGACCAAAGCTCAAAGGGCATTTGAAAAAATCTTTCTGCCTCTTTCCTCCACAAAAGTTGAAGTCAATAATCGCCAGTTGTCAAAATACCTCAAGGGCCAACACCCTATTTGTGATGCATACTGGGAGCCGAAATGGTTCCTCGATAAAACCATGTAACCTAAAAAATGAGAAATCCTCTCCAAGGAACCAATCACAAGGAGGAGTAAAACACTACATCCACCCTATTTTCTCAGTGGAAAGACGATAACCCTCTGCCTCCTTACTAAAATCTCGTAAAATTGGAGTTAGGAAAAAAATGGAGAATGCATAGTAATCATAAGTTATGGAAAGGAGGGGAGTCCACACAAAAACGAGAATTCTTACCCCATTTTCATCAAACATAGTCAAACCCACATGGTCTATAAAGAATCCAGGGTTTTGGTGCAAAAACATGTGAGCAAGGAGAGAAGAAAACCTAAACCTATGTTGTGTCTTATATTCCTTGAATTGGTTCAACATCTCTCGAACAATGACCTCCGTGAAGTCATACCAGAACAGAGAATAATGTCTTTTCACTGAAAACCCAAACCCATTTGAAACTCCTAAACATACTGATCACTGTCCATGCCGCAAACAAAAGCCATCATAGAGAAGGCTTTTTGCAAGTCTGAGTTGAAAGCATTGTGCACAATCATAAATTGGGGCGGCTTTGTTGCATCTTCTCTAGACCTTTTTGTTTCTTGGTTATAAAAGTCCAGAGCATATTTTCTCATCCTCCATAACTCTTCCATGTTCTCTATAGTGAATGTCTTCATTCTCTCTGCCATGGAGCTTCTTTTGGTAGGGATGCACAACATATTCCTAATAGCATCCATGTTGACCAAAGCCTCGGTTATCGACCTATAATGGTGCCAGTATCTGGGTTGAAATGTTGAGCGCACTCATGAACTAGTTCCGGGAAGTGATGTACCAAGTGGACCATAAACTATGGGAGACCGCAAAACCACAAATTTTGTGCCAAAGACTCTTGGCTACTAGCATTTTTCATCCTCTCGCAGGTTGCTTCCCTAAGACTCTTAGGGTTAGTTCTAAGGATAGGGTCATGAATTTTATCCCATTCCTCCGCTATCAGGGCCTTGTCCCTGTGATTAGTCTTCTTTTTTGTGGCCCGTGTGTGAGGCCAATTTAGCTTCCCAGGGAATCTTGGCAAGGCGTAAGAGACATTGCCGAAAACATTGGCCATTGGTGCCTCTAACATGGAGTCAATCAAGATTTGGACCGCCTCTCCTTGTGCTTCCTTTTGAGGATTCTAGGCCATTTCAAGACTCTGTGCTATTTGAAATATTTTTTGGATTATTTTGCAAACACTTAGCCTCTCTGTGATTTACACTTGAATGTTTTGCAGCAAACTGTATCTTTAATTATCTTTGTAGCTCTCTTCTTTTGCATGTACTTAAGATGGAAGCAACGGTTGTTTTAGAAATTAATTTGACATGTACCGCCAACTCATCCATTCATATGAAATAAATTCCCACTCTCTTAAAAAGACATTAATTCATAATGACAATTAGCCATTATGTCCTACAACACCATCCCTTGAGAAATTGAGTCGGGAATAAAAGAGATATGAATTTTTTTGCATGCTTTTTCACTTAATAACCTTAGCCAAATTATTTGGCTAAAAGGCATAATAATTACACAAAAATATTTGAGTTCATCCTCGAAGGCTAAGAAATGCTTATAGCTAGACACTTGGTACTTGATTGTGCGGACCATCACCTACGTTTGCCACCAGTTTGAGTTGATTAATTACTTCTTCTTAACTCGCATGTAGCAAACCTTTGGGTGGGAATTCCGAGTAACCTTGATCATCCTCATGCTTATCGTACACAGCAAACACAACCTGGCGAGAACTTTGAGCTTGCAAATTTGGTGGGGTTTTTGAGTTTTCTCTTGATCATCATCATGCTTATTGCATGCATTGTACCTGGCTAGGTCTAAAAATAGACTTAAACATACCAGCACAATTTACACTAGTAATTGGGCTTTCTGATAAAGGAAATGGATACTCCTATTACGCTTACTAGCAATAAGTCACAAGTAGCTTTTCTAGGTGATATTTCTAGAAAACATTTGAAGCGCATGACCAAGAACAAGCATTCTCTAGCAATAATTGCAATGAAATGGGTACTGGGTATGGATTTCATAGAGTATGAGGACAAGTATAGAGTTAATACTTATATTTGTTCCCATTTCATTGTGTCTTTGCTTGACATTCAAACACCGAAGTGGATGATACTGAGACTCCTCAAGGATATCTTCCCAAAGTGCTACCTCAGAGGCTTGGTGAAGTTGTGATGAATGCGGTGTATGGCCTTGGTCTCCTAGTAGCAAGTGATCTCTACTGACACATTTAAGAGGACGCAACGGTGCCTTGGGTGCCATTCTTGAGCGGGTTTTGTATTACGATGATTGGAGAACACCGCTAAAGGGTTTCTCATGCTTGCAACTTCCTACTGAGATGCTACAACGTAGTGCTCTTCTACAACCTGGAATGGTACACTGACTTCAAAAACCTGGTGTTTCCTCCTATTGCCATTGTTGCCATGGATGCTCATGTTGCTATTGTTGTTCCTGATGCTATTCCCAATGCTGATCCTAATGGACCTGTTGTTGATGATGGTGATGCTGCCCCAGTTGAAGAATGAACTCCTTACTCTTCCATTTTGTATATATGCCTCAAAAATCATTTAATACATATACTCGAGAAGCTACTTAGTATATATACTTGAAAATTATGGGTTGAGAGCCATTTTGAATTGTAATATCTCAAAGCATATATATTTACCGTATAATGAATATAAAGCTCTTTTGTCAATTTTTTGTCTCTTTTTCTTTCTCTGCTCCCATTATCATGGGTTTCATACCAAAGCTCAAGCCGAACAAAACACAAAGAAAACATTTGCATAATTACATATTTACACATGTCAAATGGTTATAAAGCTAATTAAACAATTTTAGGTGAATTTGACAGGAATCCCCAATGCTTCTTTTTCTATATTTTCTAACTCAAATGCATTATTTTGCTTGTATTTAATAATGTGAAAAGGGCCTTCCCACAAACTATCAAATTTTCCATGTTGGCCAGGCTTTGCGGCTCTCTCGTTGAATTTTAGCACTAAGTCTCTGCATTTAAGACCTTGGTCGAAGGTTTTCTTTTTGAACCACTTCTTAACTACTTGTTGGCGATTATACATGGTCGTCAGAGCTTTTCCTTTTTTCTCTTGAACCTCTAACAGCTCAGCCAACCGGACCTACATGGCTTTGTTTTGTTCTACTTCCAGAGACTTAAGCAACTGTAGTGCAGGAATTTCCATAGATATAGGCAGTAGCGCTTCCTTCCCGTATACCAGCTCGTATGGAGAAATATTTAAGACTTGCTTGGGGGTTATTCAGTCTACCCAGAGTGTTACTTTTAGGATCTAATGCCACTCTTTTTTATGCTTTGACCTGATTCTTTTAATGAGTCAGACTAATTTTTTATTAGTCGACTCAGCTAGACCATTTCCCTGTGGGTAATAGTTTGAAGATTTCTTTAGGAATATGCCATGCTTAAGGGTGAATTGACATACCTTTGAACCCAAGAAGGCCTTCACGTTGTCGGAGATAATGGTCTTTGGCGGGTCGAACCTCGTTACTAGTTCCTCGAGGAAATTCACAATCTCTATCTCTATCGCATTCTTCAGGGGCATGGCCTCAGTCCATCTGGTGAAATAATTTGTGGCCGTGAGGATCCACTTATGTCCGGTGCTAGAGGTGGGCTTAATCATCTCGATGAAATCTAGTCCCCACTGAGCGAAGGGTTCTTCAACCACTATCGGATTCAAAGGCATTGTTGAGTTCTTCCTCCTCCATGTGAAGAATTGGTATTCTTTGCATTGTTTAACTAGAGAGTGTGATTCATCGAAAAGCGTAGGCCAGAAATACCCAGCACACATAATTTTGATGGCGGTAGTCTTTGCAAAGAAATGTCTGCCCATGGGACTGTTGTAAAATACGTCTAGAATTTTCTTCGCCTGCTCTGAGGTGACGCACCGAAGAAGAAAATTGTTGAAGTTTCTTTTGAAAAGGATATCTTCAATGAGCGCATATTCGTTGTTCTACAATCTATAGAACCTTTTCTTCTAAGATGGGAGGCCCGCCAAATATTTCCCAGTTTGCATGAATCTCATTTTGTCTACTACCCAATAGCCTTTGAATTTATGTTCGTTTGTTAGGACAATATTGGGTTGTTCCTCCTCAGCTGCCACTTCTTCATCACATGTCAGATACTCGCACAATCCTCTTCCTCACATGGTCTTGGTGGGCCTGACCTCAATGTCATATTCTAGGATCTTAGTTATCCATTTGGCCCTTTTTCTGTGATTTCTCCTTCCATAATGTATTCGTGCACACTAGAATACGCAGCATATACCACCACCTTGTTGCAAGATATGAGATGTCGGAACTTCTTGAGACCCTTAACAATGGCGAACACTTGCCTTTCAATGAAGTTATAGTTTGTCTCATAGTCCTTTAAGGTCTATGAGTGGAAGGCTATCAAATATTCTCCCTTTCCTTCATCATCCTTTTGTGTCAAAACAGTAGCGATGCTAGATTTTCTACTAAACACATACATTATGAAGTCCTTTGATAGGTCTAGATTTACCAGAATAGGGGCTGAAGAAATAGCCTCCTTAACCCTTTCAAAGGCTTCTTTGGCCTCTTTGGTCCATTTGAATAATTGATCATTTTTTAGCATCAGGGTGATAGGTCTAATTAACCCCGCAAAATCATAAATGAATTTTCTTACCAAATTTACCTTTCCCAAGAAGGATTGAACTCCATTTTTTTTCACTGGAAGGGGAAGTTCCTTAATTGCCTTCACCCAATCTGGATCAATAGCAATTCCATCCTTGGACACTACATGTCCCAATAATTTACCTTGAGGTACTCCGAAGATACATTTTTTCGGGTTCAGGGAAATCCTGAACTCCTGTTGTTTCTTAAAATCCATTTCAAGATGATCAAAATGATCATCCTTTGACTTAGAGAACATGGTAAGATCATCCAAGTAGATCAAAATGATCTTATTGATCAATTCTTTGAAGGTAATATCCTTTGCTCGTTGGAAGGTAGCTCCTGCATTTGAGAGGCCAAAGGGAATTTTCACATAGGCAAACGTTCCCCACTTGGTAGTGAACGTTGTTTTGTGTTAGTGCTCCTCTTTGACCCAGATTTGGTTGTAACCAGAGAAGTCGTCCAATAGAGAAAAAATTTCTGAGTTGGCCACTGTTTGTAAGATAAACTCCATGGAAGGCAAGGGTAGTGGTCCTTCAAAGATACTCTATTCAAATCCCATAAATCAACACATAGGTAGATGTCTCCATTCTTCTTTCGGATAGGAACAAGGTTGGACACCCATGTGTTGTGCTTAATTGAGAAAACGATCCGAGAGTGAATAAGCTTTGTCAATTCTTGCACCAATAATGCCTCAATCTTTGGATTCACTGGTCTCTGCTTCTGGCAGATGGGTTTCGCTCCTTCCATCAGTTTTATAGTTTGTTGGATGATTTTGGGATCATATCCCTTGAGGTCGTCATATGACCAGACTACTACTCCTTGATATCTTTCACAAAAATGTATGATTTGTTCTTTATCATGTTGTGGGACATCTTTCTTGACCTTAAGCTTTCTTCCATCTCTGACCTGAAGATCTGCATAATCACTTTTGTCTGCTACAAACTTTCTCTTGTCATTCCTTGCATCATCACAATCGAATAGGTTTTTGAGAGTGACTAGTCCTTTTGGAAGCTTGTTGGACCTGAGTGGAATAATTTTCCCTTCATAGGCCTCTACAATTTTTGGTTGGAGTTGGTCAGTGAACTCTCTTGAATGTTGAATGAATGAGGTGATGTTTTCATCACTTTCAAACACTTGCTAGCTCTAGTCATTATCTGGGATTGTAGGTCAAATGATTACTCGCATAGAGTGTATGTTCCCAATCAATTTGAAAGCAGGGTCAAATTGGGATCTGATTGTCGCCATGTGATCTGCAGCTACATTTGCTCTCTAGGCACCGCCTAAATATTGAAAGCTTCAAAACTTTCAACTAGGTCCCAAACTCTATGTCTATAAGATCTCATGTGGATATTCCTTGGACTTGATTTACTATTAACAAGTCTCCAAATACCATTTTTTTTAACACCCATCCACTCTGCAAGGCTTAGACCTTGCACTAGGCCTTCATATTCAGCTTCATTATTCAAATAGAAAAACTGAAAGTGAAAAGACCTGGGTGTCTTTTCATTAGATGGGGATTTCAAACATATCTCAGCTCCTACACCAAATTTATATCTTGCTCCATCAAAATGCAGCATCCATAGCTCTGAGGCTTGACCACCTTCAAGTTTCTTCATGACCCTCAGAATCACTTGATCCTCATCATAGATGACATAGGTTCCCAACTCGGTGGCATGATAATTTCCGAAAGGATCATTATCTATGAATTCACTCAAGAGGACTTCCTCCTGATCAGTCTGGTCTCTAGTGATCTTCTCATCTTCTAGTAACTCAATGCAATACATCTCATCCTTGGTGATAGAAGTATGAGTAGCCTCAAATTTTATCATGGCTTCATCTGCTACATGTTCTGAATGTAAAGGTTTGGATACTATCTTCATCTTCGCTCCATGCTTGGTCCTCAGGATCAAGTGTGACCGATCCAAGGAAAGATATCTACCTATTTTGGAAGTGAACTCTCAGGATAAGCAAAGACTGAACATGGGAGGAACATCAATGATTGTGGTATCTTGTGGAACAGTGATGCTAGAGTAGGAGAACAGAGTCAAGGGGAGGTTCTTGATGACACCTACAGTTTCAACCTTATTCCCATCAAATTGCATAACCCCTCTATTTAAAGGTTCATAGCTAAGTCCTAAGGCTTCAGCTATTTTCTTGGGTGTGACTATGGTGCTAGCACCAGATTCAATCATAGAATTGTGCAACAATTTCTTACCCACAATGAGGGTCATGAAGAAGGGTTTCAGTTTAGGCTTACCTTTACTTTCAGTAGAGACTTCTTCTCCATTGTTTGTGAGGACTTTGGCCTAATTTGGCGAATCAATGGTCTTTCCTTTGGAGAGTTGTTATGTCAGTTTTGTGCTCACATCTTCTAGTAGGGCCTTCTATAGTAATGATTTATGCTCCAGAATAGCTAAGATATCCCATTAACAGATGATTTTTTCAATTGTTTCACCACATTGAATGGAGGCAGATTCAAAGACTTTTGTTCCTTAGACCGTGTTATAACAATATCCTTTCCAATTGTAAAGGTAATAGGAGCTTGGTCGGGAACACTTTTAAGTTGTGGAGTGACCGGTTCGCCTATGAATATCCTCTTTGAGCGAGTGTTATAATCTGATTGCACTTGTGGGGCCTTTGATGTGGACACCCTTTTTGCAAACACCGCCTCTTCTTCTTCCATCCATGAGAAGAGTGTGTGGTTGGGAGCTATATCTGTTTCTTGGTCCAGGGACATCCCTTGCATTTGCACGGTGAGTACCGCATTTTTCATTTGTGGAGATGCATATGCATAACCTCCTGAATCAGTCGTAACACCTTGACTACGTTGTTCCACCACTCTTTGTTATAGATTGTCACACAGACAATTTCAGGGCATATGTGCTTCATTACAAGGGAAGCACCAGGGATTGATATCATCAACAAGATTATTTTTCCCCGCTACTAACTCTCTATTTGAACTTGGTGGGAAATTATGCAGTGGAGTAGGCACCAGAACCATCTAATTACTTGTTTGAGCCTACAAACTCGTGCACGAGCCTCCTTGGAATTGGTTTTACTGGTAGGAAGGTCTTCCACCTTGGTAATTTTGGTAAGTTGGCTTCGGGGCATGGATTGAATCCGCTTGATGGTAGTTATTTCATTTGACATGTCTTGTAGCAACTCCTTGACATCGCTCATCTCACCCTTGAAGAGTTAGATGTAGAAGTAGAATTTGCGGTGCGCTCGGATATGCATACATAGATTGAGGAGGAGTAGACATATTGGTTGAAGCTATCTCTAGGGCAGGAGTTGACAATTTTACAAATATAAGCATCACAGGCCGAGGTGGCAACTTTCTTGCATCAATCAGATTATTCTCTATTGTAACAGCCATATTATACGTGTCTGGCAAGGTGTTCCCACCAAGAGACTGACTCATCATTGAGATGTCGGCGTTGATAGATTTTAGGTAGAACATGAATGCCAAATCAGGAGGCGGGTGAATCATTGTCTGGATCCTTTGCCAAGTCATGTGGAACCTAGGATTGAAGTCATTCATGGCCTCTTGAGGGGACCGCTTAATGGTCACCATCTGTTGGAATAGCAAAGACTGGTCTTCGTTGTTTGAAAACCACTCATAGAAAGGATCTTCGAGTTGATCCCAAGTACCGATGGTATTGGCTCCTAGAGTGTGGTACCAATCTAATGGCTTGCCTTTGAAAGAAGTTGCAAGTAGCCTCAGTGCCACATTTTTATCAGTTACACCATGCACTAGACATACGTCTGCCACATCTTCCAGATATTCAGATGGTGTCTTCGATCCTTCCCTGATAAATTTTGGTACAACTTTCAAAGCAGAGGTTAGGATAGGAAATGGCTGGTGCTACTGGTGCTATGAGGGGGCTTCCAGTGTCCCATGCCACATAATTTTTGTTAGTGATCGGCAACATGGCTAGTGGAGGGTTCGGGACGTTTACTAGATGAATTCTTGTTCATACTATTACCAGCGGTGGCACTAGCAGGAAAGGATTGTTCACGGTTTGGGATCTAGTAATAGGTCTATGGCTCATACACTCACTTAATATTTAGATATATTCAAACAAGTCCCATTGGGCGTGCCAAAAAAAGAACTATTGATGCCTAAAATTACTAGGCAAACAACCTTATGGGAAACTCAGTTAATGGGGGACCAATTGCACTAAACTGAGTAACCTTTGGGTTTTTAAAGAAATTGGATCCTTCTGTAATTGGGGTTTATAATGGGAAAAGGAATCAGATATAAAAATAAAGTCTAATTTCTAGGGCGATGTGCCAAGAATTAAGTATATAGGCATGGGAAACCTTCCTTTTAGATGAGGTTTGAGGGCTCGTTCAACAATCTATGCATGTCCAAGAATAACAAAAAACATAGATGAAAATCTTAAGCAGTTAATCAAATAACATAGTATAACTTTCGCATACATCTACTGAACAAGAAGAGTTTGAGACATGATTCGAACAACAAATTTCTATTAAAATTATAAAAGTTGTACAGATAAACCGCTTAGTACAAGTAGCACAATATAATGTCTTATATTAACTAAGAAACAAAGAGGCCGAACAATTGGCATAGTCTGTAAGTCTTAATACAATAATCATAAAACAATAAAAAGGCTTAGAGCTTTTGAGTCTCTTTTTTTTGTGATTTCCAAACCCTTTTTCCAAGAGCAAAAGCAATATATATAGATCACCCACCACTAAAGAGCCAGTAACTGAAAAATATTCCCAAGTATGAGCAATGATATTCGTCGCAATGATTTCCTAAATTCATTGCAACAAAAAAAATTGATACATACCATGCAGTCACCTCCTACAAGATGTGCTCCTTGGAAAATGATGACTGTGGTCCCAGGGAAGAAGCAGAAAAACTCTCCAGGTGACACCTGTCACTCACCCACATAGTTGGCTAGGACACGTGGTGAAGAGACGGGGCTTCATACTCGTTCATTCCTTCCTTTTGATCAAAACCCCTACGGAGAAGACACATGGAGAAGTCTGCATTTCAAGCGTTGACCATGGGGACCACCAAAAGGTTGCCTGTGAAATGATGCAATGTGGCACACAGGAAAATCTTGAAGGAGAAATAAAGGAGAGAGGGCTCACAAAGGCTCACGCTTTTGACGGCTTGACGAAGAAGCAAGGGAAGAAGTCCTTCCAAGGAGTGTGCAACGGACACGTGGAACAAGTAGGCGAGGGTTCTACAAAAAGGGGCCCAGGAATGTTATAAGGCATAGGTCGAGATCATGAAAAAATAACAACACCAACTCGAAGGGAGCTCTAAGGATTTTTAATCCACAATATGTTTCTAAATAAAGTTGCATCATGAAGAGGGGTTGCCCCCAAATGAAATCTCAAAGATAACACATAAGGGATCTATGGAATTGGGGTCAACGTATGTCTTTGCTACAGTGATTTAATAGAGCTTGGATTCATCATCATTCCCCAAATACTCGTAGAATAATGAACACAATGGAAGAATGACACATAAAGAGTGAAAGAAAAGAAAATATTTCGGGTCAACATGGAAGAGACCTAAATGTCTCAATGCCTTGCATCATCCCAAAAGGAAAACGCAATCCAAAATAAAAGATAATATATATGACATATAGAAGAATGAAGATACAAATAGAAGAGTGTCATGACAAATTTGCTTCCTTTGTATCCTTACACCAACGGATTAACAAGGGTCATCCAAAGAAAATCTCACAAACATAAAGACACACCAAGCGACATGATATGGGGGATCACATTATGCACATGCAATCACAAAGAACATGAAAATAAGATCAAGAAAATACTAGTGTGTTGCACGCGAGCCAACCTAAAGCAGGTCATCTTCATCCCAATCTTTCTCATTATATGTACGAATGACGGATAACTAGCCAAAGGGGAAATGACAAGTACCATACTAGGACAATCACCAGGTTCAAAACATGATGATTCACTCTTTTTAGGAGGATCATCATGGTTGCCCCCATCTAAGTTCATGGAAGAGGAAAATAAAAAATTCAGATCATTATGCACTCCCTCATCAATCTTAAAAGTATCATCCAAATTTATCACAATAGGAGGTCTAATGACAATGTCCATTGTAGGTTCATGTTTTTGTTGTGGTGAAGGTGGAGAATCATCATGCTTTATTTGATTTAGTTATTTATTTTGGTTTGTTGGTTTGTTCTTTTCTTTTAACTAACGAGCAATAGCATGATGTCTACGCCTATGCTCTTTAGCATTTCGATTTCTTCTTGCACATTTTTCAAGTTGTGATGGTGCAGGAGAGTGTTTATCAACCATTGGTTTCTTTTCTTCCCGCAAGGGAGGAACGGGAAGAATCATCAAGGGTTGGGAAATCACTCTCTTTAGGTTTATAAACTTGTTTGATTTTAGGAGGCACCAAAGGAGTTGTATGATTATCTCTTGGTCTCTTGTAGGAAATGGATGGGTGAATTGTGTTAGACTTATCTTGGTTACTTAGAAGGGATTTTGGTTCAATCTTAGGTTCATTAATGATAGGTTGGGAAGGTAGAACATTCATGGACTTGGGAATATTATACAGGGATAATTTTGTTATGCACTTTTCCTTGAACTTTTGATAGGATTTGAAAACAAAGTCCTCGTGAGGCTTAATAGGTTCCATAGTTTCAGGCTAAAATAAATCCAATGAAAAGTTCCCATGGGAAGACAAAGGATTAAACCCACTATGATGCATTGTAAAAATTTCATTTCCGAATGGAAATATCAAGCATTTATGAATAATCGACGAGACAACATTCATGGAGCGTAGCCATGGATAACCTAATTTCACACAAAATTAGTCCAATGACAAGATGATGGAGAATGAGACATCTAATTGTTTCGGTCCAACTTTTAATGGGAGAGTGATTGAGAAAAACCATCATGTGTTTTGATCCATGCCCTCGATTGTTTATAATAATCTTGGTAAAGTTCATTCACAAACAAGAATTCCTTAGTGATCACATTCTTTACACATACAAGATCAATTAATATCCCATTAGTAGGCTTGTCATTGATTCTTTCGATGATGTAAAGAGGACCATCAGGTGCATATTTAACTATGTCATTTTGTGAGAAATCAATACCAAGAAACAATTTGGTTTGGCCCTTACGAGGTTGAATGTCAATGAATCCAATCATAGCATCTGTATTGTCTCTATTACCACTCTTATTATTATTAGTTATATCTTGTATGTTTCCAACATTCATCACATCATTCTTGTTATCACTAGCTTTTACAAATGAGATGGAATGGTTTGGCATGGGATTGGTAAAGATTTACAAATTTTGGTTAGGTGGGGCGATAGATTTATTTCCTTGATTATTAACATCACCCAACTTGATGTGATTAGAATCAATGAGGTCTTGCACTGTATGTATCTACATCATTCTATATAATGTCAACTTGTTAGTGATATTGACAAAAGGAATTGGGATTATGGTTCGGAGGTAAACGCTTAGTGGCATCAAGAGTTCTAATGGTAGGTATGGTGATTAGGTTCTTGCCCAAGAGTTGTAACATGATGGAATGAAGGATATCGGGTAACAGGGTAAATTGCCTATTTCTATCCTGATATTGGTATGGATTTGTTGTTTTTATGGCAGCCACTTGAGACTCAACATGTTGATTTGTTTGAGGTGGATTTATTTGTATAGAGCCCTTATTTTGTTTATTGAATGGTTGGTGAAACATAGAAAAAGGAGGTAGGTGATCAACATGAAATGATTAAAAGGATGTATGATGCACATACCTTTCTCTATTTTCATTAGGAAAAGAGATCCCTAAAGGTAGGATTGACTTCCAATCCTTAAGTGAATCAATCCTATTAGAGATCTTGTTGTTTTCCTTATGATAGAAAATGGTAAAATATGACAGAAATGCACTTTTGGGAGATGAAAATAAAATGTTTAATGAATTCAATTATGTGAAGTAAAAATTGAAATGAAAAGTTAAATGATAGCACAAATAGAAACATTGGTTTGTATGCAAATCTGAGAAGGATAAAATGATGTCTACCCATCACCAAAAGTGTTGCAAAGTGTCTCGTTGGGACCCATTTGCCCAAGGGTGAATGGGTCTTTGTACAGGGTTTTCCCTCAACTTTGGTAGTCCTCTAGAGATGGATTTGATATGTTGTTTAGCCCAGGATTCACTGTCAAAAAGTCAGAAATAAATTCAGGATTTGAGTTTCTGTGGTGTGATGACAATGTTGACAATTTTGACAACTTTGCAAAATTGCACTTTTGATCCAATTTCAATCCTTCTTCAGTTATAAATCTACAAACACAAAGAGAGGAGAAAAATGTTTTTTTTGGTAGATAAGGGTTTTCCTTGGTCAAACCTTAGTTTGGTAATTAAACCTTGATAATGAAATAATGATAAAATGAAGGAATTGATGAATGAACAAAGCTTGTTACACCTCACCAAACCCTTAATGGTTAACCTTAGAGGATTGAAGTCTAACACATCACAGTTGCTCCAAGGATTGGATCTTGTATGAAATGGCTTGATTTCTTGATAGATCTTGATACTTGAATGCTTTCTTGAAACTTGAAACCTACATCACAATGTTAGCTCCAAAAACATGCATGAACACACATAAATCTTGACATCATGATAAGATCTTGATTTTTTTTGTAGATGACTAATAAATTTTCTCTCCAATGCTCTTGACAATAATATTTTCTCTTGTGAAAGTTGTCTTAATTTTTCTTAGTTTGAATTGATAAAACAAGCTTGTATTTATAGGTGTTTCCTTAATTTCCGGACAATTAAACATCACAATCTAACCTTTGTAATTTGAATTTGAATCATTAAAATGCCACCAAAAACATATTAAAAATTGGTTCCCAAGACTTCAAGGGGACCCATTCGCCCTTGGGTGAATGGATACTATGCCCTAAACCTAGGACACACATTTTTCAAGATGTGTATTAAGTGTAGCAATTGATTAAATGTGCTTTCCCTTTCAAAAAATGAAATTAATTAGGATTGTGAATGCATAATTGGGCCAATTAAAGGCTTGATTAAGTCCAATTAATAAATGGGATGTAAACATAGTGTGAAAATGTAAAGGTGTACATTTTTCTACACTACAATTAGAAATTATTATGAGGCACGGATTCATATTTTTCAGAATGGTTGGAAGATTTTTTTGCTTCACGATGACTAACCGAATTCTGATAGTCACAGATATCTATGCACAAGTGGGTGAAGGAGGAGAATTTTATCATCCCAATCTTATCTTGAATCTTTATGTGCAAGTTTTTAATGAACATTCTTTGAAGATCGGCATTGAGAATCTTAATGTTGATTTGTGAGTAAAGCAATTGATAACGTGCTATGAAATCAGTGACCTTTTCATCATCCTTTTGTTTACATTGCATTAAATCAAGTAAGACCATCTTGGGACAAATATTAACTTGGAAATGGTTAAGGAAGGCATCAAAAAGCTCATTGAATAAATGAATTGAGTTATTTGATATAGAGCAAAACCATTCCAAGGTTGTATCTTTCAAGAACCTAGGAAAAATCTTAGCCAAGAGCTTGTCTTCAAAAATGAACTCACTACATAAGGTTGTGTATGCCAAGACGTGGTTACTAGGATCTCTTTTACCACCATATTTATCAAATCTAGGAATCTCTATACCTTGTGGCATTTGTGCTCTTAATATCTCCAATGATGATGGGTTTTGTTTGACATATTGTGAAGGTTGGCCATTTTGATTTTAGTTCAATATGGAAATTTGTTGTTGGAGGGATGAAGCATTTTGCAAACGTTGGTTGAGAATGGAATAATTGTTTGTGTTTTGTGATGGAGGTGAATATGGTGAAGGTATATATGTGTCATGAGGACAGGTGAATTGCAATTTTGTGAGAGGTGATGGGTTAGGAGATATGATATTTGAATTCAAAAAGCTAAAAGGATTCCCAATGGAAATACCCAAAGTTGGAGTGATATTTCTAGTTGGTTGCATAGCTGTAGTAATAGTTGGATTAGTGTATGTAGGAATATAGGTTATGGTTGAAGGGAGAGGAATTTGGTTTCCACCTTGACTTTGAGTTTATGCAAAAGTTTAAGCATAACTATTCAATGTAGGAACATGATTATCAATGATGTGATCTAGGCTACGCACAATCTATAATCCTTGTTCATTATCAAGCATTTTCCTCATGTTATCTATGACAGGAACCACAATACCGACAATATATTCAACACTCACAAATTCTTGTAATATTTCTAAGGTTGCATCCATTTGTTTTAGCTTCTCTTGAGGGACATGAGCAACAATGGTTTCAACATCAATAGGATTGGAAGTCATAGAATATATGATTTTGAGGATGGATTCCAACATGGGTTGAATAGTATCAACACTATGAGTAAAAGAGTTGGAAAATCCAAGATCCATAGTGGATGTACCAACACAAGATGCCATGATTCTTGAACTACATCTCACTAAAGTATTGGCAATAGGACATCAGGTTGTAATACTCATGCAAGTTTCACCAAACCAAAAGTGTACCCAAAAATAGAAAACACAAGAAAATATATTGCAATCTTCATATCTAGCATATGAGATCTACTTAATTTAGAATGCAAAAACCTGAAAATGATGTGTTTTGAATGCAAATTTTAATTTTTAATAGTGCACTTTTTTTGATCAATTGACTTAAATGCAAACAACTATAGAAAATTGCCACTTCTAAAACTAAAACTAAGATCTGTAAATAACAAGAAATAAAGAAGACAGATAAATTTATGCCTAGAAACTTGAAAAATTACCTATACAAGGACATGTTCATCCAAGGGCGAATGGGTCTTTGTACAGGGATTTAAAAAATGAAAGTTTGAATTTTTTAGTTAATGTTTAAGTTCTTTGTTTCAGGTTGCAAATAGATTATTTTTGTTACAAATTTCAAAAATTTGATGATTAAATTCACATGCAATTTGATGGCAAAAAGGAAACAAAATGACAACTTTTGAGATGCAATTTTGATTGAATTTTTTGATGTAAATGATTGAAAGACACCCTTCATACAACTAACTAATATGCAAGATGTATGCAAAAAAATTTATTTTTTTATGAATTTAAATGATGTAAAATACAATTTTGAAACCCTAAATGAGATGCAAAATAAACTAATGTAAATCCTAGATCTAGGGTTCTAAAGACTTCCAAATCAAAATTTATGATGTACAATGTTGAGTTCGCCAAAATGAAATGGTGGGAAAAGGGGGAATGAAATCAACCAATGTGGAATGATGAAATGGCCTAGGATTCAAACACACCTTTCCCCAATTTCATTAGAAAGAGAGAAGATCACAAATGGATAGGATTAACTTTCAACCTTGAGGTGAGTCAACCCTATTTTGGACCTTAGATCTCTGCTTTCTTATGACAAAAATGATTGATTTGAAATGTTTTGTAATTATTTAAAGTGCATTAACTAAATGAATTATATGACCTAACACTTGAAATATAGAATTTTATGATAATAGAAACAAAAACGACAATTTGTAGGCAGATCTGAGAAGGATCTAATGGTGTGCACCTATCATGAAAAGTGAGTTTCAGGTCATGTAGTAGGACTAGTTCGCCCCTGGGCAAATGGGTCCTTGACTAGGTTTCCGAAATTTGTTTTCACAATCCTTTGATCTCATATCTAATCTTTTGATTTCTTCGGGTTTGATTGTCAAGAAGCCAAGAATAAAATATGTGAGTTTTTGTAGCTTGACAACAATGATGACAACTTATGCAACTTTGCAAAATTTCTCTTTTGATCAACTTTCAATCCTTCTTCACCTATAAATTTTCACATTCAAAGAGAGAAGAAAAAATGTTTGTTTTGGGTGAATGGGGGTTTTCCTTAGTCAAACCCCATGTTTGGTAATTAAACCTTGATAATGAAATAATGACAAAATGAAAGAATTGATGAATCAACAAAGCTTGTTACAACTCACCAAACCCTTAATTGCTTCCCTTAGAGGACTAAATTCAAACACATCACTCTAAGTCTTGGATCTTGCATGAATTGGCTTGATTGATTGATTCTTGAATGCTTGAAACCTACATCACAATGTTAGCTCCAAAACATGATATGAAAACACATGAACTTTGACATGATGATATGATCTTGATTTTTTTTGTAGATGACCGATAAATCTACTTTTCAATGCTCTTAACAATATTTTTTTTATAGGATTGCTCTCATAAAGTGTGTCAGACTTGAATTGATAAAGGAACTATGTGTTTATAGGTGTTTATCCAATTTCCCCAAAAAAAATTCCAAAAGCCAACACTTGAAACTTGAATTTGAATCATTAAAATGTTGCCAAAAACATATTAAAAATTGGGTCCTAGGACTTAAAGGGGATCCATTTTCCTTTGGGATAATGGGTCCTAGGACCTAATTCCAAGATACTCAGTTTCCAAGTTAATTTAATTAATGTTCGTGATTATTTAATATAGGTTTCCCTTTTGGAAAATAGGAATAATAAGGCTTTGGAATGCATAATCTGGTCAATTAGAGGCTTAATTAAGTCCAATTAATTAAGGGGATGCAAACAAAGTGTGAAACTGTAAAGGTATATAATTTCCTACACCACACTCTTATGCTCTAGACCTCTCTCTCTCTCACTACCTCCATCCCTTTATTTGAATCGCTCTCCCTTGATCTTAAGAACTACCTCTCTACCTATCCATCCCTCTCTCTCTCTCGCCACCTTCACTCTCTACTTCTCTTTATCTAACATATCCCTCTATACCTCTTTTCTCAACCTCCATCCCTCCTTCCCTCAATCTCTTCAACTTCGTACTTTCATCTCTACTCTCTCTCTCTCTCTCTCTCTCTCTCTCTCTCTCTCTCTCTCTCTCTCTCTCTCTCTCTCTCTCTCTCTCTCTCTCTCTACTTTATCTATCTCACCTCGCTCTCCCTCCCTACTTATACCTCCATCCTTCTCCCCCCTCCCTCTTTAAATTTTTCAATCTCACCTCTCTCTCCCTCCCTAAATCTCCCTCCCGCATTTGCCCCTTCTCTCTCTCCTACTCTCTATCTCCCCTCTCCCTCTATAACTCTTTACGACTCTCTCCCTACCTACCTCGCTACCTCTATCTCCCCTCTCCCTCTGTTTCACCTCTCTCTCCCTCCATACCTCTCCCTCCATCTCTCCTTCCCTCTCTACTTTTCTCTATCTCCCCTCTCCCTCTCTCTACCTGCATCTCTCTTTATTTCTCTCTGTCTCACCTCTCTCTCCATCCCTACCTGTCCTTCCATCTCCCATTCCCTCTCTAATTCTCTCTACCTACCTATCCCTCTATGCCTCTTTCTCTCTCCCACCCTCCCTCCTTCCCTTTCTCAATCTCTACACCTTCCTCCTTCCCTCTTTACTTCGTTCTCTATCACCTCTCTGTTAGGATAAGTTACATTATAATTACTATCCTAAGTTGACTTAATGTGTCTCCACGTTCTTTGGAAAGTGTCCTAGAGGACATGAGAGGCAAAATATTCATTATTTATTTTCCTATGATAAATTGTAATTGTATTCATAGAGGTGGACCCACTACGATGATGGTTATAAAGCATCCCAGGAGTATATTCCTTTTGGGCATCCACTTTTTGGGTGGGGACCACCCATAAATGCAATTTATTCTAGGTTGAGCACCCAAGTTTGCATGTTCTAGGTTTAAGCCATCAAATTCGTCAGAGAGTAATGGAGCACTTGAGATTGACCAATTTTGATTGGATATGGGTTAGACACCCATGTGAAGGCCATGTGATCATTTAATATTTTTCACTAGCTTATGGGTTATCCACTAAGGGGGCGTGGATTTTTCTAGGTGGTTTTACTTCTTATTTCAGGATACCACAAATGGTATTCTCTCCCACAAACTTCTATATATTGGATCATTGAGATGGTGGTTTTAGAAGTTTTATTTGCAAGTTGTCAGAGTAACAAAGTGTTGGTGAGATTCAAAGAGGAGTGTTGTATTGTTGTACTTCTTCGAAGATTAATACAAGCATTTCATTTCTTTGGATGTGGAGTTTTTTCCCACAAGGGATTCTCCACATATATCTTGTGTCACTTGTGCTATTGTTATTTTGCCTTCATTGTTGGGATTGTCAGCCACATAATCACATAATTGGTAATCTTGAATACACATTTTTAGATTTGTAACAACTTAATTAAGTTCATATTGCTACAAGTTTCACCTTCATTTCTAACATTTGGTATCATAGCTAATGGTTTTGTTGGGAGAGGGACACCTATCTCTCAAGTGTTGAAGGTTTTTTTGCTACAATGGGAGCTTTTTCTTTGTCGATTTTGTACATTTGTGAAGAAGATTGAAAATAATGGATTCTACCTCTCATCTAGATATTGAGAAATTCAATAGCACTAGTTACAAGATGTAGAAGTTGAAGATGGAGGATCTCCTTGAAGAGAGAGATCAGTGGTTGGAAGTTTCAAATAAAATGAAACCATCTAGTGTGTCTGATGAAGATTGGGACTAAATAGACAAGAAGGAACGAGGAATCATTCAATTGTGTCTTGTATATTTCATCCTCTCTAATGTTTCAGAAGAATATACTACTTACAAGTTGTGCAAGAGGATAGGTGATATTTACCAAACTAAAATTATAACAAATAAATTGTATCTCAAAATACGTTACATTCTTTGAAAAATGAAGGGTGGTGATTTTTTTGTAGATGTTGGCAACACAAGGGCAAACAATTGAGAGGGGGGGTGAATCAGTTGTCATAGAAATTATACTTATTCAACTTATTCTTAGATCTGATAATTAAACATGAAAGCAAAAACCATCACCACATTAGAAACACACATAACACCAAGATTTTTGTGTGGAAACCCTGTCAGGGGAAAAACCACGGTGGAGGTTAATCCACAAGTTTATACTCTGTTAAAAGTATAGTAAATGGGGAATGCACATGCATTCAGGCACACTACCTAGAGCTCACTGCTTAAATACAAAAAGGCTTATTGCCCAAAGGAAGACACACTATCTTACAGTCACATTCATATTAAATCCATCTGAGAGATTTTGAACTAAGAAAATAGCATTTGCTAATGCCTAATTATAGTTTCAGTTAAGCCCATACACACTTTCTTCTACTCACTCTTCTACCTTAGGAAGATCTGAACTTTATTTGCACATATCACTCGCATGTCTTGCTTCTTTTCCATTCACACCATGCATCAAATGGTATAAACAATTGATCATATATATTTGCAATTAGGGATAACATCAACTACATGTTGGCTTAAACAAAATATAAAATGTGTACAAATGTCGGCCCAAATTAATAAACAATTATCAATGTGAATCAACCAATGTCAACCAAAACATAGTAGGGACCCAAAACAACATGTCTCAAACACAAAACACCATAAACAATTAGCCTTGAAGATCCACAACATGCTACAATCACCCTATCGGCCATGAACATGAAAAAAATGAACACACAGAAGAAAATCACCAATCACGAGCACAAAAATCAATGCAAACCAGCAATACTAATATAGCACGATCTAGAAACATCCACAAGCATCATGAATCACCATAGAAGCATCTGTAACAACTCAAATTACTAGAATCACATCTTCTTTCAGGAACACCAACTACAACAACAAAACGATTGTCGGAATATCGATACTCATAACTTGATCAAATCTTCATGTGAACCTCTGAAACTTTTGATGGATAAAGTAGATATACTTGTCAACAAACCCTTTAATCCACAACTTCTTACCATCAATATACTGAACTAGCCATTGAGTTGAACTTCACTGCATCACCGACAACCTGTAACTTATTTTATTACAATTTTCTCAATATCCTCGACATATATAGCCTTAAAGACATTAATGCCAATAGTGTTGACATCAATGACAACCACATATCAGAGATATCCAACAATCTCCAACAATCTCCCCCTTTTGCATTGATGGAAACACATGATGTGAAAAACACCATTAATGATACTTTCTCTTAACACTTTCTCCCCCTTTGGTTTTGACTCTTTTCTCCTTAACTCTTTCACAGATTTTCACATGACTCTTCTCCCCCTTTGACATCAATTACAAAGGTACACATTATCTTTCTCCACACAAGCTTTGAACCACATATTTGAATAGCTAACTACTCCCCCTGAGTAGCAACCACCACAACATCAATCTAAATCTCAAGCTATGACTATGAAATGCACGGACTGATGCAAGTCAATGCATCTTTAATTTTGATTAGGAGGGGTAATCACCCCTAGCTTCCCTCTGAGATACTCGAAAGTATCCTTATGAAAGGGCTTGGTAAAGATATATGCAATATGTTCCTTAGTATGCACATACTCTAGTCTGACTTCCTTTTCACTCACCTTGTCTCTCAAAAAGTGAAACTTGATAGATATATGCTTGGTTTTTGAATGCAGCACCAAATTCTTAGAAATGTTAATAGCACTTGAATTATCATAGAATATAGCAATAGGCTCATCATACACAACTCTGATATTTTCAACATCTACTTCATCCATAATACTTGAGTACAATTGTTAGCAGCAACAATGTATTTTGCCTCTGCAGTAGATAAAGAAATGACATTTTGCTTCTTAC
Source organism: Sequoiadendron giganteum (assembly GCA_007115665.2). Taxonomy (NCBI): domain Eukaryota; kingdom Viridiplantae; phylum Streptophyta; class Pinopsida; order Cupressales; family Cupressaceae; genus Sequoiadendron; species Sequoiadendron giganteum. The sequence continues at coordinate 519,416,945 of CM021108.1, read as the reverse complement.
TTAACCATGAAATTAGCTTCTTTCCCAAGAAAAATGCACCACCACTAGTACTCTTTTTGTCATTTACATCTCTTGCCCAATTAGCATCAATAAAAGCACTCAAAGTAAGGTCATCTTCTTTAGGATACCATAGGCCAAAATCAACTGTCCCTTTTGTGATCATAAAATTCCCAAGCTCCCTTCGAGTGATTTTATTTTGCTTAAGTACCGGCCACACTCTCCCCTTTAAAAAGCAATATCGAGCTCCTTTCGCAAAGGCTTATTGGGAATACCACCACTTGTCAGCTGAGCGCTACTCGCAAGGTTTCCTTCTCTCACTTTTCAAAAAACTTGTGTCGTGCTTCCACGTGTTAGCAATTCACAATCTTCAGTCTCCCTTTGCATCGCTCTCCTTTTGGGACCCGACCGCATGCCATGCAACATCAGTCCATGCACATTCCTTGGCGAACCCCACCTTTAGCGCAGTATGCTTGGAGACCTCCACATGTCTTCGTAGCGCAGGTTTTTCATCGCTTAAGGGGGAGAATGAACTTCGGCCCTGACCGCTTGCCACGTGATCTTCTAAAGGTTTCATCGTGAGGGAAAACCAAGCAGGCGACAACCTTTCACCAATTTCCATGTTCTGTAATCGTCGCCATGAGTGAATTACATGTGTCAACACTCTGGTTTGTTGGGACCACTACCATCATTCACAGGGGATGCATCTGACTCTAGGTGTCCTTGTTCATGGCTCGAATCTTTTCGATTGCAACGACAAGGGGAAATAATTGCTAAATGCATCATTGCTAATGATCGGAGAATATATCCTATTATTGGCTCACCGAGCTGGGATTCATTATAAATACTGCTTCTTCCATCGAAGCAAGAGTTCCGATTTTGATAGGAAAATTTGGTAAAAGAACCAGGCCTTTACCACTTTTTGAGATTATTGTAAAGACTTGCAGACTGTGCCATTGTTCGGCCTTTCTGTTTTCTTGAAGATTTTGATAAAGTTTTATTGTGCCATTGTGGTGCTAAATGTGTCATTTGTACAACTTCTATATATTTAATGCAAGTTTGTTGGTTTAGATCATGTCTTTGACTCCTCTTTTCAGTAAATGCGTATGAATATTATTTTATGTCATTGAGTGAATCATTTGGACTTCTATCTTTATTTCTTTTCATTCTGGAACATAGCAGATTATTGAACGATCCCTTAGATCACATCTACAAGATAGATCTATCATGCCTTACATCTAAATCTTGGCGCATTGCCCTAGTTAGATCCTTTTATTTTATATTTTCTTTCTTTTCCCATTCTAAAACTCTAGTTATAGAAGAGTCGACTTCTTTAAAATCTGGAGGTTACTCAGTTTAACACAGTAGGTCCCCCCTTTAATTGAGTTTCCCACAAAGGGTTGTTACCTTGTCATTTTTTGGCATCAACACCTTTCAAGTACCTAAAAATTCTCTTCACAGTTGTCAATGAGATTCCCTAGGATCAACTTGAAATCTTACAACAATGCATACAACATTCATGATATTAGGTCTAGTTTGAGTCAAATAGAGCAATCCACCAATCATGGATCTGTATCTAGTTTGATTTGTTTTAGGAGAATCATCATCTTATATCAAATTACATCCAGTCACCATAGGTGTATCGACTGGCTTTGAATCTTCCATACCAAACTTCTTTAGCAGTTCTTTCACATACTTGGATTGAGATATAAAGATCCCTTTATCTAGCTAAGCAATTTGTAATCCCAGAAAGAATTTCATTTCTCCAACCATAGACATCTCAAACTCACTCTGCATCTAATAAAAAAACTTCATGCACAAACAATCATCTCCTCCAAAAATGATATCATCAACAAAGACTTCAACAATCAAATCTTTATCATGATCAATCTTGAAATACGAATTACTATCAACAATATCTTTATTAAATCCAAGCCTCAACAAATACTTGTCCAATTTGGCATACCAGGCTCTCGGGGCTTGCTTCAGTCTATACAATGCTTTCTTCAACTGATAAACCATATCTCTGTGATCAGTTAATTGAAATCCATCAGGTTGCTCAATATACACTTCTTCACTCAGTTCACCATTTAGAAATGTTGACATGACATCCATCTGATAAACCTTGAAGTTTTTGTAAGCAGCATAAGCAAGAAATAGTCTCACAGCTTCAATCCTAGCAACAAGAGAAAAAATTTCTTCAAAGTCAATTCCTTCCATTTGAGAATATCCTTTACACACCAGTCTTGCTTTGTTTCTAACAACTTCACCTTGCTCATTTAGTTTGTTTCGAAAGACCCATTTAGTTCCAATTACATTTTTGTCCTTAGGTCTAGGAACAAGAGTCCATATATCATTCTTCTCAATTTGCAATAGTTCTTCTTTCATTGCTTCCACCCAATGTTCATCTTTGCATGCTTCATTGACACTATTAGGCTCAGTCTTCAAAATCAAATAGTACTCTTCTGCAATTCTTCTCCTAGTTTGAACACCTTTGTTCTTATCACCTATAATTTGATTTTATGAATGATTTAGTCTTACATACCTTGGAGTCTTAAGCTATTCTTGAATTTTAGGCTCTTGTGATCTTGCTTCTACACTTTCACCAGTTTCTTCCTCTTGATTTTTATGATTCATCAGAATGATTTGAACTTTCTTTCCTTTATCTGAACTGTCATTTTGATCATCTGAATCATATCCACAGGTTCTAGATGGTCTAAATGTGTCTTCATCAACCTTTACATTAGCACTTTCAATTACTTTCCTCAATCTCTTATTGTAGCAACAGTAGGCTTTACTTTTAGTAGAATAACCAAGAAAGATTCCTTCGTCACTTCTAGCATCAAACTTTCCTATATCTTCATCTCTTTTGATATAGAATTTACTCCCAAAGATTTTGAAGTATCTGACAGAAGGCTTATGACCAAACCATAGCTCAAAATGAGTCTTACCAGTATCACCTTTGACATATACCCGGTTGAGAGTATAAACGATAGTACTCATAGCTTATCTCCACTAGATATGAGGAACATTTACTTCCAACATCATAGTCCTAGCAACTTCTTGAATTTCCATTTTCTTCCTTTCAACAACTCCATTTTACTGAGGGGTTCGCGGGGCAGATAATTGTCTCTTTATCCCATGCTCTTCATAGAAAGAATTAAACTCACTGAAAAATGAATTCACCGCCTTTATCTGTTCTCAGACATTTAATCTTCAAACCTGTCTCTGTCTCAACCGTAGCCTTGAAAATCTTGAATTTCTCTAGAGCTTTAGATTTTTCCCTTAAGAAATCAACCCACATCAATCTAGAATAATAATCAATAAGTAACATGAAATAGCTATCTCCTTGTAGACTTTTGACTCTAGAAGGACCACACAAGTCAGTATGCACAAGATCCAATACTTCATTTGAAAAATATTATATACTTTGGAATGAGACTCTAGCTTGCTTCCCTAACTGACACTCCTTGCATATAATATTAGTAGGTTTTATCAACTTAGGAAGATCTCTCTGGGTAGAACTTATCTTGATAATATTGTCAAAGTTTACATGACACAATCTCCTATGTCACAGCCAACTTTCATCAACTTGAGCAATCAAACAACTTTTATTAGCAGTACTTAGGTGAAAAATATTACCTTTTATTTTTGTACCAGATGCAATCACATTTCCAGAACTCCCCAATATTTTACATTTTCCATCCTTCAATTGAAGATTATATCCCTTGTCAACCATCTGTCCAACACGTAAAATATTATACTTCAAACCTTCCACATATAAACATCATCAGTATTATGCTTACCATAAAAAAAATGGATCCTCTGCCACAGATTACACCAGCTTTGTGATCACCAAATCTTACAACACCACCATCATACTTTTCTAAGCTCACAAATTTACTTTTGTCACCTGTCATGTGATGAGAGCATCCACTGTCAATCACCCATTCATATTTTTCTTCAACTCGGGCAGCTAGAGCTTTCTCCACATTCATGCAACTAGTAGATTCAGTAGGTACAGGATTACTTTCCTTGATAGCAATAAATAAAAACTCGTCCTCACTTACATTTCCTTTATCAAATTCATCATCTATCACACCTTCATCAACAACAAAATAACACTTTCTCTGGAATCTAGGCTTGTTAGATCTTGGCTTAGGAACTCTTTCAGGACACTTTGAGGAAAAATTACCTATCTTATTGCAAGAAAAAAATTTAAGAGGCAATTTCCCTTTATACTTACCTTCTCCTTTGGCTACTCCCTTGACAAGAAGTGCTTCAAGCTCATCTAGTTTTCTCTCTTCTTCTTCAATCTCTCTCGTTTCTTGCTCATACTTGGACATTTTTCTAGAAGAAATTTCTCCAGGATCATATCTCTACTTATCTTTCACGAACACAGTAGCTTTGAATGTAGATTCTATCTTAGGAAGAGATTCACCAAACTCGCTTAACTCAAAAGTAGCAAGCTTACCAATCAACATGTCTCTGGTTACATTTGTCACAGTTTGAACCTCCTCAATAGCAACAACTTTGTGTTTGTATGCAACAAGCAAGGATTTGAGCACTTTAGCAACAATCTTTGATTCTTCCAATGTTCCACCAACACATCTGATACTACACACTAATTCATTCACTCTCTGCATAAAATAAGTAATGTTCTCATCTTCACCCATTCTCAATGTTTCATATTTCCCTTTCAGGCTTTGCAACTTAGCAATCTTCAAATGAGTATCACCTTCATACAAAGTTTCCAAATTTTTCCAGATCTCATAAGCAGTCTTCAACTCCATTACATTTGTCATTTCAGAATCAGTCAGAGCACTCAACAATGCTTCCTTAGCCCTGATATTTTACTCGGCTTCCTTAATCTCACCTACAGTAAAAGGACCATTCTGAGGTATGATATATCTATTCTTTGTAATTTTCCAGTAAGGTTCACCAATGCATCTCATATGACACTCCATTCGAGTCTTCCACAAAGAATAATTTGTTCCATCAAATCTCAGACTATCCTTCTTATATGTCACCATCCCAGATCACCTCAAGTGATCAAGCTTCTCCATAGGAACCTGCTCTGATACCAATTGTTAGCAACACAAGTGTAGACAAATGAGAGGGGGGGTGAATCAGTTGTCACGGAAATTATACTTATTAAAATTATTCTTAGATATGATAATTAAACATGAAAGCAAAAACCATCACCACATTAGAAACACACATAACACCAAGATTTTTGTGTGGAAAGCCTATTAGGGGAAAAACCATGGTGGAGGTTAATCCATAAGTTTATACTCTATTAAAAGTATAGTAAATGGGGAATGCACATGCATTCAAGCACACTACCTAGAGCTCATTGCTCAAATACAAAAAGTCTTAGTGCCCAAAGGAAGACACATTGTCTTACAGTCACATTCGGATTAAATCCATCTGAGAGATTTTGAACTGAGAAAATTGCATCTACTAATGCCTGATTACAGTTCTGGTTAGGCACATAAACACTTTCTTCTGCTCACTCTTCTTCACATGTTACTTCTACCTTCAGAAGATCTAAACTTTATTCACACATATCACTCGCATATCTCACTTCTTTTCCATTCACACCATGCATCAAATGGTATAAACAATTGATCATATATATCCACAATTAGGGATAACATCAACTACATGTCGACTTAAACAAAATATAAAATGTGTACAAACTGTCAGACCAAATTAATAAACAATTATCAATGTGAATCAACCAATGTTGGCCAAAACATAGAAGGGACCCAAAACAACATGTCTCAAAAATGAAACACCATAAACAATTAGCCTTGAAGATCCATAACACGCTACAATCACCCTGTTGGCCATGAACATGAAAAACTTGAACACACAAAAGAAAATCACCAATCGTTGGCACAACAATCGATGCGAACCAATAATACTAATAAAGAATGATCTAGAAACATCCAAAAGCATCATGAATCATTACAAAAGCATTCACAACAACTCAGATTACTAGAATCACATCATCTTCTTTCAGGAACATCAACTATAGCAACAAAACGATTATTGGAACACCGATACTCATAAATTGATCAAATCTTCATGTGGACCTCTAAAAATTTTAGTGGATAAACTAGATATACTTGTCAACAAACCCTTTAATCCACAACTTCTTACCATCAATATACTGAACTAGCCATCGAGCTGAACTTCACTGCATCACCGACAACCTGTAACTTATTTTATTACAATTTTCTCAATATCCTCGATATATATAGCCTTAAATACATTAATGCCAATAGTGTTGACATCAATGACAACCAAATATCAGCAATATCCAACAATCCCCAATATTAAAACATTTAAATTCTTTTAATATGGTTATAAGTCATCTTGCATTTGTAGATATTAAGATAGAAGAAGAAGATAAATGCATATTATTGCTTTGTTCTTTACCTGAATCATGGGAAAATCTAATTGTTGCTATAAGTGGTGGTGTCGAAAAGACAAAGATGGATAATCTCATTGCTACACCTCTTTCAGAAGAAATGAGAATAAATTCCATGAATGTGAGCTTCTAAGATGCCCTACATGTACAAGGAAGGTCTAGAGAAAAAGGAGGGCCTAAAGGGGATAAAAAGAGAGACAAGTCTAAAGGACATTCTAAAACCTCCAATAAGAGGAGAGTAAAGTGTTGGAATTTTGGTAAGAGATGACATGTGAAGGAGGAGTGTAGAAACAAGAAAAAGAGTTCAGATACCTACATAGAAAATTCCTCAAAAGATGGTGATTTTGATGCTTTGTTTATTATAGCTAACACTATTAGTAATGATGCTTGGCTTATTGATTCAGTTTTCTCCTACCATATGACTCCTCACAAGGAGTGGTTTACTTCATGAAACAACAAAAAATGTGGTTGGTTTTATGTTTTGTAAAAGGGGGTTCACCAAATATAGACTTATTTTCCTTTATTTCATTAGGAAATGAGATCCACATGAAGAATTGAAGTACAACTCTTAGGTGATTCAAATCAATGAGGGAATCTACTAATTTCCTTATGCTTGAGGATGAGGGTTTCATCCCGAACAATACTTTTGGGAGCAAAAATTAAAAATAGAAAATCTACTCAATTATGTCAATTCAAACTTGAAACGGCAATATAAAGCTCAATATTAACAAAAATGGAAAAAATTTTGCAGATATGAGAAGGTCTGAGTGATGTGTACCAGTCACCAAAAGGCATGTTCAGAAGGTTGTCTAGGACTCATTTTACCATGGGCAAATGGGTCTTTGCTCAGGGTTTTCAACAATCTTTTGGGAGCCTCTGATGTCAATCTGTAGCTTCTGTTTGATCCAAGTTGCAGTGTCGAAAAGTCAGAAATTAGATATGTGGGTGATTTTCCATGAATTTGATAACAACTTTGACAACTTTTCCAATCTTTTTCTCCAAAATATCTTCAATCCTTCTTCAACCTAAAATCTGCAACACAAACACAAGAGAGAAAAATTGTTTGTTTTTGGTGAATGGGGATTTTCCTTGGTCAAACCCCATTTGAATAATTAAACCTTGAATTGAAATAATGAAACATAAAAAGAAAAGATGAATGAACAAGCTATGTTGCAACTCACCAAACCCTTGAATAAACCTTTGGAAATCTACAATATTGATCTTGATCTTGCATGAAATGGCTTCAATGGATGTGGATCTTGATGCTTGAAATATGACTTTGAATGGTTGCTTGAATCTTTGAAACCTACATCACAATGTTAGCTCCAAAAACATGCATGATGCTTAAGACTTTGACATGATGCTTGAGATCTTGATTGCTGAAATAAATCACTGATAAATCTACTCTTGAATGCCTTTAATCATAAATTTTTCTATTCTTTTTCTCACTTGATTTCTTCTTAATAATTATAGGATTTGAATGATAAAATAACCTTGTATTTATAGATATCTATCCTTAATTTCCCAAAAAATTAAACATTACAAGCCGACATCAAAATTTGAATTTAGAGATGTTAAAATACTGCCAAAAACATAATTTAAATTTAGGTTCAAAGGCCTAAGGTGGACCCATTCTCCCATGGGCGAATGGGTCCTAGGTCCCTATTCCTAGAACACACATTGCTCAAGGTAAAGTGTTATGTGTTGGCATTAATTATTGTTAGGTTTCCCCTTCAGAGAATGTAATTTATTAGGCTTATAGATGCAAAATAGGGCTTATTAAGGCATAATTAAGTCTAATCTAATTAATAGGGCCCAAAAAAAGTGTAAAAATATAAAGGAGTACATTTTTCTATACTACGTTTAACGCCCACTTTAGTGAGAGGATGTGTACAAGTGTAAACTCACACTAAAGTACACAAATACGCACCAAGAGGGAGTCCAAGTGTACAAATTTTAGTGAGATAGGATGACAAAGATCAAGGAAGTGGCCAAGCCCCCAGGATCAAGATCTCATGGAAAACCAACATAAGCACAAAGGGACACACACAAGATGTATAATATACAACAGTAAGACAAGATACACAAACATACAATGTCAAAGACTAAAAGAAAGAAAAAATAAAAAGTGGTGGATCAAGCCTTTACTATTTGTCCAAATCGATGTGGATCAATCCTTTTTCCAAAAATGTTTACAAGTGGAAGTTGTTGTCCACTATGCAAAAAACAATACGCTCACATGTGCTAGTGAAATTTGTTGTCCACTAGGTGAGCCCCCAGAAAGTGGCTAAGTGAGAAATTCATGCCAGGTCTACAAGCTCTCACCGTATAATGAGAGATTTATGCCAAGTCTACATGCTCCCATCATACTAACCATACCAAATTTATACTCTGGTAACTCTAATAAGGGGCCACACAATATGAACTTTGAGCTTCATAAGACTTAACAAGTTGTTTTATGCTAAGCGCTCATGAACAAACATGGCCCCATTGGCAAGCAAGGTGTGTTATGCTTGGTGTCCATGAAAAAGGGTTGTAACTTCAAGCTTCACAAGGTTAGCAAGTTGTGTTATGCTAAGCACTTATGAACAAACATGCAAATAGGATATTCATAGGGGTTTTTCTTAGTTCATGTAAGGTCTCCTCTTAGGGAACATCATGCCTAATGTCTCCACAAGAGGACAAGTCAAGGATAAATTATTTGCAACTTAGGTAATGCAATGTGTAGCATTACCACTAAGAGGAATGTCATATGCTCAAAAAGGTCACAATCTTGGAGGACTTCAAACCCAATGACACCACAAAGAAGAAGACACATCGCATGAAGTAAGATGATCGCACTATGAAACATAAGTTATAATCAAAAATATCAAATGATAATGCCAATGTATTCCCCCACTTTAAAGAAATTGCTAATCACCATGTTTTGGGCAATTACTTTAAAGTAGAAAATGATCAATGCTAAACAATGAAGAACACATGAGAGCTTAATGAGAAATCCTTATGCCAAGCATATGTTTCCAAATGAAGATGCATCATGAAAAAGGGGTTGCCCCCAAATAAAATCCCAAGAACATAAGGGATCCACATATTTGGGGTCAACGTATCTCTTTGCTACAATAATATTATAGAGCTCGAAAATGTCATCATTCCCTAAATAATCGTAGAACTAGAAGAATGACACAGAGAGTGAAAACAAAGGAAAACTTTTGGGTCAACATGGAAGAGACCTAAATTTCTCAACACCTTGTGTCATCCCCAAAAGGAAAACACAAGACAAAGGAAAAAGGATAAAATTTTACGATATAGAATAATGTAGGTACAAATAGAGGAACAAACATAAAGACATATCAAACAAAATGATATGGGGGATCACATTACACAAATGCAATCACACAAAAATAACATGAAAAGAAGACAAATAAAAGACTAGTAAGGCACATGTGAGTCAACCTATTAGCAGGTCATCTATATGCCAATCTTTTTTATCATATGCAAAGGGTAGATAACTATCCAAAGGGACAACAACAAGTGTTGTACCAGGAACATCACCAGGTTCAACACATGGTGAGTCACTCATTTTAGGAGGATCATCATGGTTGATATAATTTAAGCACATGGAGGAGGAAAATAATAAATTCAGATCATTATGCACTTCTCCATCAATCTTAGTAGTCTCATCATCATCATCCAAGTTAATCACAACAGGAGGTCTAATGATAATATCCATGGAAGGTGTTTGTTCTTGTTGTGGTCAAGCTATAGGATTTTCTTGTTGTGGAAAAGGTGGAGAATCATCATGCATGGCTTGACTTGATTGATTGATTTTGAGTTGTTGATCATTTTTTGATTGTATCAAATATGTAATAGCACAACGTCTATGCCTACACTCTCTAGCATTTCGGTTTCTTTTTGTTTGATTTTCGAGTTGCAATTGTGTAGGAGTGGGTTTATCAACCATAGGTTTCCTTTCTTCCTGTAAGGGAGGAATGGAAGGAACCATGGGAGGTTGTTCAACCATTTTCTCTTTGACTTTATAAACTTGTTTGATTTTAGGAGGCACAATGAGACTTTGGTCTCTTATAGCAATGGGTGAAGGATTTGTTATGTTTTGGTCTTGGTTGCTTGGAAGGGCTTTTGGTTAAATCATGGTTTCATCTATGATGGGAGGCTCAATCGTGGGTTGAGGAATATTACTAAGGGATAATTTTTCTATGCGCTTTGCCTTAAATTTTTGATCTAAGATTTGAAAAATAAGTCCTCACGAGGCCTAATAGGTTCCATTAGTTCAGGCCAAAAGAAATCCAATGAGAAATTCCCATGGGACGACACAAGATTAAAGCCACTATGGTGCACAATAAAGATCTATTTTCCAAATAGAAACTTTAAACATTTATGCACTACCAATAGGACGAATTTCATGGAGTGAAGCCATGGGTAACATAGCTTCACATGAAATTGATCTGATGTCAGGATGATGGAGAATGATACATTCAATCTTTTTAGTCCAACTTGTAAAGGAAGAGTTATCGAACCTAACGTAGGGCTAGCAAAACCATTATGTGTTTTGATCCATGATTTCAATTGTTCGTAAGTATCTTGATAAAGTTCATGCACAAACAGGATCAATTAATATCCCATTAGTAAGCTTGTCATTGATTCTTCCAACTATGTAAAGAGGACCATTGGGTGCATGTTTAAGTATGTTTAATTTTTTGAGAAAGCAATGTCAAGGCGCCTATTGGTTAGGCCCTTATGAGGTTGAACTTCAATGAAGTTGAACATAGAGTTTATAGGATAATTTTTCAATGATGTAAGAGAGGCTACATAAAATTTACATTTCTTGTTCATATTTAAGTAGTTTCCTCATGTTTTCTATAACAGGAATCATAGTACCAATAATGTATTCAAAACTCACAAATTTTTGTAATTTGTAAAATTCTTCATCCATTTTTCTAAGGTTCTCTTGAGGGACATTAGCAACCATTGATTCAACATTAGTCAAATTATTTGTTGGTAAGGATGTCATAGGCGATGAAGTGTCAAGGGTATGGTCCATAGTGGGTTGACTAGTGTCAACATTATGAGTGAAAGAGTTAGAAAACCCAAGATCCACAGCGAGTGATGTATCACGGGATAAAATGAGTCTCCAACTACATCTCACGATAGTATTGGCAATAAGACATCAGGTAGTGAAGCTCATAAAAGCTTCACCAAACCTAAGGTGCACCCAAAATGGATAGTAGGCACTAGATAAATGTAACAAATGCTCAAAAATAAGAAATGTAATGCAAAGATATAGCAATTTCTAGATTTTAAACAAGATAATGTTCTAATTATACAATGAAAAAACCTGAAAAATGATATCTTTTAATTCCAATTTTGATTTTGAAATGCACTTGAATTTGACCAATTAACCTTAATGTAAATGATTTCAGAAAATAAAAATTTTGGAAACTGAAATAGAGATTTGAATGCAGAAACACATAATGTAGATTGAGGGTTTTTAATGCCCAAAAATTTTTTAAAAAAGTGTTGATCGGGGACTCATTCACGCATGGGTGAATGGGTCTTGCTTTAGGGTTTTGAAAAAACAAATTACAGATTTTTGAGTAGCTATTTATGCTTTCAAATTCTAGTTTCAAACAGGTAGTTACAATTTTAGATTTTTAGAAAATCATATTTAAATGCAAGTGTAAAATGATGTTAAATGACAAGCAAAAAGACCTAATTTGAAATGCAATTTTGATTTAATTTTATGATTTAAGTGACTGATCATGAAATGTTATGTAAATACTCTGCAAAATGAATGAGTTTTTTGTATTTTTTAGATTTTAAAGAATGCAAAAATTCAATAGATATATGGTTTAAATGGAATCCAAATTCAAAAAGTATATAGTACAAGAATGTCAGATTCACCAAAATGAAATAGCAGAAAAATGTGGTTGGTTTTATGTTTTGTAAAAGGGGAGTTCACCAAATATAGACCTATTTTCCTTGATTTCATTAGGAAATGAGATCCACACGAATAACTAAATTACAACCCTTAGGTGAGTCAACTCAATGAGGGAATCTATTTATTTCCTTATGCTCGAGGATGAGGGTTTCAACTTGAACAACACTTTTGGGACAAAAAATAAAAATAGAAAATCTACTCAATTATGCCAATTCAAACTTGAAGCGGAAATATAAAGAATATAAAGCTCAATATTAACAAAAACATAAAACTTTATGCAGATCTGAGAAGTTCTAAGTGATGTGTACCAGTCACCAAAAGGCACTTTCAAAAGGTTGTCTGGGACTCATTTTCCCATGGGCGAATTGGTCTTTTCTCAGAGTTTTCAACAATCTTTCGAGAGCCTCTGATGTCAATTTGTAGCTTTTGTTTGATCTGGGTTGTAGTGTCGAAAAGTCAAAAATCAGATTTGTAGGTGAGTTTCTGTGAATTTTACAACAACTTTGACAACTTTTCCAATATTTCTCTCCAAAAGATCTTCAATCCTTCTTCAATCTAAAATCTGCAACACAAACACAAGAGGGAAAAAATGTTTGTTTTTGGTGAATGGGGATTTGCCTTGGTCAAACCCTGTTTGGGTAATTAAACCTTGAATTGAAATAATGAAACATGAAAAGGAATGATGAATGAACAAGCTATGTTGCAACTCACCAAACCCTTGAATAAACCTTGGAAATTTTCAATATTGATCTTGATCTTGCATGAAATGGCTTCAATGGATGTGGATCTCGATGCTTGAAATATGACTTTGAATGGTTGCTTGAATCTTTGAAACCTACATCACAATGTTAGCTCCAAAAACATGCATGATGGTTAAGACTTTGACATGATGCTTGAGATCTTGATTATTGCAATAAATCACTGATAAATTTGGCCTTAAATGCCTCTAATCATAAATTTTGCTATACGTTTTCTCACTTGATTGCTTCTTAAGAATTCTAGGATTTGAATGATAAAATAACCTTGTATTTATAGATATATATCCTTAATAAATCACAAAAATAAAAAATTACAAGCCGACATCAAGATTTGAATTTAGAGATGTTAAAATAATGCCAAAAACATAATTTAAATTTAGGTTCAAAGGCCTAGGGTGGACCCATTCACCCATGGTCAAATGGGTCCTAGGTCCTTATTCTTGGAACACACATTACTTAAGGTAAAGTATTATGTGTTGGAATTAATTATTGTCGGGTTTCCCCTTCGGAAAATGTAATTTATTAGGCTTGCAGATGCAAAATAGGGCTTATTAAGGCATAATTAAGTCCAGTTTAATTAAGAGAGACCAAACAAAGTTTGAAAATATAAAGGAGTACATTTTTCTACACTACACTTCATGTTCAACTTATTATGGGAGAGAATATTTTCTTTGTGATAAAAATAAGAAGAAGATTGATGGTAAGGGAAAGGTAAAGTTGTGTTTCAGTGATGGAAGGGTTAAAAACCTTGATGATGTTTTATATATTCAAAGATGTGAAAAAATTACTTTTAGTATCCAAGTTGAATGATTTTGGAATGCATGTGACATTTGAAAAGTTTGGTTGCAGGTTGGTTAGAGGGAGTTTGATGATTGCTAAAGGATCTCGAATAGGGATTTTATTTAGGCTTAATGTGTCCTCTTTTTGTAACTTTTCCAATGTAACTAACACTAAATATTTGTGTATGTTGTGTCACCATAGATTGGGTCACATAAGTGAAAAGGGTCTTTATACCATTTTGAATAAAAAGTCGGTTGATAGTATTTATGATTATTCTATTATCAAAAATGATTTTTGTGAGCATTGTATGTTTGGTAAATATAATAGATCATAATTTCATAATGGAACTAATAAATCTAAGAGATTATTAAAGATCATTCATTCGGATGTGTTTAGACTAGTGGATGTTGACTCTTTTGGAAAATCTCATTATTATGTTACTCTCATTGATGATGTCTTAGGACACCTAGATTTTTTTTATGCATGCAAAATTTGAAGTTTTCACTAAGTTTAAGGAATTCAAAGCCTTAGTTGAGAAGCAAATGAATTATAAGATAAGGGTGTTGAGATCTAACAATGGGGGTGAATATTGTTCTAGGGGATTTGGTGACATCTGTAAGCATGTAGGTATTTTTTGGCAAAAGACTACTCCTTATACACCCTAAAAAAATGGGGTAGCAAAAATAATGAACTGAACTTTGATGGAAAGAGCTAGGACCATGTTGAGTGGTGCTAAGCTTGATAGATGCTTTTGGGCAGAAGTTGTAAGTACTGCATATTATTTGATTAATAGATCTCCTTGTTCAACTCTTGTTGGTAAAACTCCTTATGAAGTGTGGATAGGTAGAAAGCCTTTTGTTTCACATTTAAGGGTCTTTGGTTGTGAGGCGTATGTTCATGTGCCTAAGTGATCTAAATTGGATCCAAAAGCACAAAAATGCATCTTTATTGGTTACAATGAGAATGTAAAAGGTTATAAGCTTTGGAATCCACTAACCCATAAAATGGTTTTCTCTAGAGTTGTGATTTTCAAGGAGTCTAGAGCTTACTTAGGTGAAGAACAACCAAAGGAGAAAAATAAGACAAAAATAGTGCACTTCAAGATAAAGATAGAAAAGTAGGAAGATGCACATGTGGAAGAACAATTAGATGGATTTGAGGATGGAGAAGAAGAAGAGGGTTTAGATAGTTCAGAGGAGGTGCAAGATGAGCACACAATAGAGGAAGAACAGGTAGAGCCCATTACTCCTACCTTGAGGAGGTCCATAAGGAAACAAAATCTAGTTGATAGGTATAGTCCATCATATTACCATTGTGTATTTTCATTGTTGAGTACTAATGATGAACCTAGATCTTTTAAGGAAGCTCTCTCTTCGAAGGAAAGTGATTCTTGGATGCATACCATGTGAGAGGAGATGATGGCTTTGGATAGTTGTCATATCTGGGATTTTTTCAGTTTTCCCAAAGGAAGGAAGCCCATTAGTTGCAAGTGGGTATTTAAAAAGAAACTTGGTGCAAATGGTCATTTAGAACAGTACAAGGCCAGATTGGTGGCCAAGGGCTACTCCTAGAGAGAGGGAATTCATTTTGGTAAAATTTTATCTTCTATTGTTGAGTTAACTTATATTAGATTCCTATTATCTATTGTTGCTACTTACGATTTTGAAATAGAGAAAATGAATGTTAAAATTGCTTTCTTGCATGGGGATCTTGATGAGAAAATTTATATACGACAGCCTGGTGGTTTCATTATTTAAGGAAAAGAACACTTGATTTGCAGGTTAAAGAGATCTTTATATGGTTTGAAACAGTCACCCAAGATGTGGTACTAAGTTTGATGCCTTTGTGTTGAAGTTGGGTTTTTTAGGAGCGAGGAGGATCATTGTGTTTACATTAAGGTTATTGATGATCAGATACTAATCATTGTCTTGTATGTTGATGACGTTATTTATGGGAAAACAAGGTGATGATTAGGGGGCTTAAGACTTGACTTTCTGGCATGTTTGATATGAAGGACTTGGGGGCTGCAAAATATATCCTTGAGATGGAGATCAGTACCTAGACCGGGTTCACAGTAACCTTTTGTTAAGTCACACTAAGTATGTTGATACCATTTTGTAGAGGTTTAGTATGCACGACTGCAAACTATTAAATATTCCATTTACGGTTGGTACTATGTTGAGTTTAGACATGTGTCATAATTCTGATGATGATTTTGAAGATATTTCTAAAGTTCTTTATGCTAGTTTTATTGGTAGTTTGATGTATAGAATGGTTTACACTAAACCACATATAGCCCAAGCAATGAAAGTTTTGAGCAGGTTTATGTCTAACCCTAGTAGAGAGAATTGGACTTTTGTTAAGAGGATGTTGAGATATTTGCATGGTACTTTTATCATGGTATTGATGATGTGGTTAAGTTATTGGACATACAGGGTTTTGTTGATGTAGATTGCATAGGTGACTTGGATAGTTGAAGGTCCAATAGTGGCTATATTTTTACTTTGTTTGGAGGTGCAATAAGTTGGATGAGTAAAAGATAACTTATGGTTGCATTGTCCACCATCGAAGCAGAGTGTATGACTGATACACATGCCTCTAAGGAGGCAATTTGGTTACAAATACTTGGTAAAGGTACTGGTTTTGATTGTAGAATAGTGAGGATTGGATGTGACAGTCAGAGTGCCATATGTTTAGCCAAAAATCTTGTATCATGCTCATACTAAGCATGTTGATGTTCAATATCATTTTGTGCAAGAAATGGTTGAGAATGGTAAGGTCTTGATTGATAAGGTTGACACTTTGGATAATGTTGCATATTCTCTCACAAAGCCAATGACCATGGATAAGTTCTCTTGGTGTAGGAAGGCCATGGGCCTTGATCATTGTACTTGATTATAATTTTATTGTATCTCATGGATGTAATTGCAATATATAATGTCAAGTGGGAGAATGTTGCAAAGTATCCTAAGAGCATATTCCTTTTGGGAATCCAACTTATAGGTGGGGAGCACCCAGAAGTGCATGCTCTTGCATGTTATTTGCATATTATCTTGGGTTGGGTTCCCAAGCTTACATGTTTTGGGTTTGAGCTATAAAAGTCATCGAAGAGTAATGGAGCACTCGAGATTGACCAATTTTGATTGGCTATGGGTTAGGCACCCATGTGAAGCCCATGTTATCATTTCATATTTTTCACCATGCTTATGGGTTGTCCACTAAGGGGGTGTGGGTTTTTCTAGGTGGTTTTACTTGTTTTGGGATACCGAAAGTGGTGTTCTCTCCCACACTTCTATATATTGGAGCATTAAGATGGTGGTTTTAGAATTTTTGTTTGTAGGTTGTCAGAGTAACGAAGTGTTGCCGAGATTCAGAGAGGAGTGTTGTATTGTTGTACTTATTTGAATATTAATACAAGCATTGCATCTCTTTGGGTTTGGAATTTTTTTCCGCAAGGGTTTCTCCATATATATCTTGTGTCACTTCTGGTATTGTTGTTTTGCTTTCATTTTTGGAATTGTTAATCACATATACATTTTTTAGATTTGCAACCACTTAATTAAGTTCATACTGCTATAATTTTCACCTTGATTTCCAACACTCTCTTTCACTTCTCCCTCCCTCTCTCCCTCTCTCCTTCTCTCCCTCTCTATCCTACCCTCTCTACTCTCCCTCTTTATCTTGCCTCTCTCTCTCCCTACCTCTCCCTCCTCTATATGTCTATCTATCTATCTATTTATCTCTCTCTACTTCTATCTATCTCACCTATTACTCTTTACCTCTCCCTCACCTCTCTCTCTCTCACCATCCCTCCTCTCTATCTCTCTATATATCACCTCTCTCTCACCTACCTCTCCCTCCCTCCCTACCTCTCCCTCCCTCTCTACTTATCTCTATCTCTCCCTCCCTCTCTCTACCTACCTATCCCTTTATACCTCTTTCTCTCTCCCTCCCCTCTTCCCTCTCTCAATCTCTCCACCTTCCTCTTCTCTCTCTCTCTCTCACACACACACACACCCACCCTATGTCTACCTACCTCTCTCTCTATTTCTATCTATCTCACCTATCCCTCTTTACCTCTCCATCCCTCCCATCTCTCCCACACTCTCTCTCTCTCATTCCATCCCTACCTACCACTCTCTCTCCCTCTCTTTTCCTCTTTCTATCTCTCCTTGCCCTCTCTTTACTTCTATCTATTTCACCTATCCCTCTTTATCTCTCCCACCCTCCCTCCTGTGTGTGTGTTTCTTTATATCTCAACCCCCCCTCCCTCCCTCCCTACCTCTCCCTCCCTTTGTCCTTCCCTCTCTACTCTCTATCTCCCCTTCCCTCTCTCTACCTACCTTTCTCTCTCTCTTTGTTTCTATTTCTCTCACCTCTCCCTCTCCATCCCTACCTCTCCCTCCATCTCTCCTTTCTCTACTTCTCTCTATCTCCCCTCTACATGTCTCTACCTACCTCTCCCTTTATAACTCCCCACCACTCTCTCTCTACCTACCTCTCTACCTCTATGTTCCCCTCCTCTCTCTCTCTCTCTCTATATATATATATATATCTTAGCTCTCTCTCTCAACTCTCTCTCCCCCCTACCTTTCCCTCTCTCTACCTACCTCTGTACCTCTATGTTCACCTCCTCTCTCTCTCTATATATATATATATCTTAGCTCTCTCTCTCTCAACTCTCTCTCCCCCCTACCTTTCCCTCTCTCTACCTACCTCTCTCTTTATTTCTCTCTCTCTCTCACCTCCCTCTCTCTCTCCATCCATACCTCTCCCTCCATCTCTCCTCCCCTCTCTACTTCTCTTTATCTCCCCTCTCCATCTCTCTACCTACCTCTCCCTATATAACTCCCTACCACTCTCTCTCTACTACTATCTCCCCTCTCCCTCTCTCTACCTACCTCTCCCTCCACTCCCTACCACTCTCTCTATCTGCCTCCCTCCCCCTTTTTCTCTCTCCTCTCTCTCTTTCCCCCTCTCTAGCTCACCTCTCTATCTCACCTCTCTCTCCCTCCCTCCCTACCTCTCCCTCCCTCTCTACTCTTTATCTCCCCTCAAGGTCTCTCTACCTATCTCTCCCTCCATCACTCCCTACCCCCCTCTCTCTCTCATTCTCTCCTTCCCTCTCTACTTCTCTCTATCTCACCACACTCTCTCTTTGTACTTCTATCTATATCACTTATACCTCTTCAATTCTCCCTCCCTCCCCTCTCTCTCCCACCCTCCCTGCACTCTCTCTCTGATGTGATACAAAAAGGGGAGGAAGGTTGGGAGATTGAGAGAGAGAGAGGGAATGAGGGATGGACATAGAGGTGAGATAGACAGAAGTAGAGAGGGAGGGGGAGAATGAGGGAGAGAGAGAGAGAAGTAGACAAAGAAGTCTAGATCATGAGAGAGAGAGAGAGATGATACAACTTGTTGATTACTAAAACTTAACCTCTTGATTACTAAAATTTGACATGTTGATTACTGAAATTTGATTGTCTGAAAAATTATAAGATCTTCTAAAAACTAGAATTTTCATTATAACTCCAAGAGATCTGAAACCACTCTCAAACATCCTAAAACTATATACATGAAATATAACTTAAAGTATAAGAAAGTAAATATCCATATGTAAATGTCAACGTATACTTTGACTTAAATGTATATTTCATGTATATAGTTTGACTGGCAGAGAAAGAGAAAGACAAAGAAAAAGAAAAAAAAGAAAGAGAAAGAAAATACATTCTAAAAAGTCATCATTCACATTTGGTGAGCACCATATTTGGCACTCACTAAATAGGCTCAGTCATCCAAGCCATTTGGTGCTTGCTAAATGTTCAATTCAGGTAAAAAAAAGAAGTGGCATCTTAATTGACTCGCAACTTTGTGCACTTACCCTAATGTGTTTAGAAAAGATTTATTTGTGTACAAAAAAGTAGAGGAAACTTCTCTTAGTTATGAAAGATTAAGTTGTATTACCAACGGTAGTCATAAAGATTGTATGACTACAAGTTTTCTTACATAGAGTTGAAAAAGATAAAAAAAGAAAGAAAGAAATAAAGATCAAATTTATTGCTTTCATCTTCTTGTGTAGTGAGTAAATCGATATAATGTTATTATAAATAAAATAGCCTATATTGTTATTAAGCAAAAGAATAAAATGTATTTGAAAATAATTACCTTTTCTTACTATTGTATGTGAATGCATTATACATTTTCTTTGATAAAAAAGTAATTATTCATGTATTTGTAAATGTTATAGTTCACTATACATGCCTTCTTTATTTAAAATGTCTTTTCAAAATGCTTAGTTTTATATTTGAATGGTAAACAAATCATATTTTCATTATATGGAAGGATGTACATATATTTGTTATATACCTATATGTATTATATGTTAATATATTTCTTTCATTTATATATCATACATATAAATGAAAAAAATATTTTTCTCATTATTATATATGTATATGTCTCACTCACACATACACACACATGAATATTTAATATTGATTAAATATTACTCATCTATGATAAATTTTAAAGGATACACTTCTATTAATTAAAATTTTTTTTTCAAAAATAAAATAAAATAGAATAAACATATTTCACCATTATTGTATTCGCTAGATAGTGTGTGGAGGAGAGAGATAAAACCCCATCCACCACTATAATAGTCATCTATTGTTGTGATAGTGGGGTGAGGGCTCTACCCCATGTGGGTCATGGCCCCTTGAGGGGGCCATAATATTCATAGGGGACTAACCCCCTTAAATTCTTATTTAAAAAAATATTATTTCATTTTATATTTAATCCCTTTTCATAAATGATTTATTAATTAAAAATAAGAAATTCGAACAATTCGATGATAAATGAAAAATCTTTATTTATTTAAATCATCTTTTTTCAGTAATAAAATATATTGAATAGAAATTTCTCATCTTTTTAAAATTTTAAAATAAATGGGTTCATAGACTTGCAAAACAAACAAAAACAAAAAGAATAGAGGGATTAGACTTTATTTAAAAACGTATATTTTAAAATGATATAAGAAGAGTTAGGGTTAGCAAATAAAGTGAAAAGAAAAAGGGGTTGATCATGGCTTCCCAAACTAAAACTATTTCTTGTCTTCATTCCTCTTTCAACTTGGAAGAACAAAGAGGGATTCAAAATTAAAAGAGGAGAGAGACTGGGGATTTTATTCTAGTTAGATTTTATGGTTTGTCTTGCTTGAATTTCTTAATGAGATTTTTAAAAATAATAAAGTTTTAATTAAAACTCTATTAAGTGATCATTTTTATTTGGTCTTTTGTAAATGAGGTATTAAATAAAGAGTGTTTAAATAATTAATTAAAATTTAATTAAGTGTAGCTTATTAAAATTGATATTATCTTATTATGTCGAGAGACATAATTTACAATGATAGCACAAGGTGAAGTGAAATGCGTGTTAACAAAAAAATGTAAAATAAAAGAATTAAATAGCCAACACATTAAATAATTAAATAATATACTTACACATATGAAATAATTAAAAAAAAATTATAAAATTAAACGACACATATATAAACGAATCGATGCATAACTTTTCAAATAGGAAATGAGGAAATAAATTGAGAGTGGAAAGTGTAACAAATAAAACATACAAATTGAGAGCAAAAGAAATAATAAAGTGTAGTAAAATAATCAAGATAAAAAATCACAAGTCTCTCGGTTGTTTAATCCCAACAATAACTCGCCACTCCTTGCCCACTTCACTCACCATGTGCGCTCCGCCTCTCATGGAGGGTCACCCTCCCTACCACCCACAACAATGAAAAATAATTATTAACAATTTAATTTTAAATTAATTTATTGTAATTGTGTGAATTTGAACCCTTGACAAATTCCCTATTTATTTTTCTTTTACTTTAGAAACTATAAGTTTGTTGATGCAATCCCCGCCACCGTCAGCTTTCTCCACCCACGTGGCCTTGTCTTTTTGCGTCGGTGGAAGAATCTTTGTCGGGGACGTGCACACACCACATGGATGCCCACACGTTGTGCCAACAACCTGACAGGATTCCTACTCTAGAATCTGTAGAACCGTTACATATTCAGTTGGCTACAAAGGTAACAACTCCTGTGCTTCTTTGACCGATTAGAACCGCCTCTTTTGCTTCCATTTTCTTGCATTCAAACTCTAATTCTTTCAATTCTTCATTCTCCATTCACTCTCTCTTCATTCTTTGATGCTCTAAACACTTGCTTCTACACCATTTCTCTTGCTGCTACAAACTATTCTCTTGGCGTCAACAACTCATTCTTATTGCAACACCATTGCCATTGCTAGATTGGCACGCTTCATCTTCTCTACGTGGTGGTGCCACTCTCTTCCTTCCATATTGGCCTTGAGTGCTTCTAGTTGGGAAGGTAATATTGTATTTTTTATTCGATTGCACATCATTGTGCTTTTAGAGTAGCATTCTGTTTATTTGTGCTCTCAATTTGGTTGTATTCCTTTCTATTCTCCATCACTTTCTCTATCTTGTGACATTCTGGATATTTATGGAGGTGGGAACACCAAAACAGAGATTTGATTGAGGCAAACCTCAAATACAACCCCAACATTTTATCATTATTTTGTGTGTAGGTGTAGGCTTGTTAGTTGGAATCAACTAGAAGAC
Source organism: Sequoiadendron giganteum (assembly GCA_007115665.2). Lineage (NCBI taxonomy): Eukaryota > Viridiplantae > Streptophyta > Pinopsida > Cupressales > Cupressaceae > Sequoiadendron > Sequoiadendron giganteum. The sequence continues at coordinate 519,394,365 of CM021108.1, read as the reverse complement.
TAGATTGTGTTTGAAAGGTGCATTTTCTAATTCTTCTCTATCATTTTTGCATTAGAAGAGGTTCAAGTATTCTTCTTGTAGTACTCTTTGCTTTTTGTACTTTCTTTGTAAAACTATGAAAAGTACGTTAGTCAGGTCGTTAGTAGGCCCTTAGTGTTTTATGTTTGTTTGTCAGACCCATATTTGTATAGGATGTCAGTTGTCTGGTCAATAGTCTAAAACCTTTAAGGTCGGCTCACCCAATTTCTGAAACATTTGTTTTTTAGCGAAAGGAAAGTTGCCCTTCCTTTTCAACCTCTCTCTCTCTCCCAACTCATCAAATTGTTTGAGGTACTTTAGGGTAGTTCATTCCTTGGGACTCTTCTGTGATCTAGAGTCCCGGGGGTCACGAATCCCCCTTCTCTACATTTATATATTGAATTTTTAAACTATGTAAAATGAGTTGTTTATTACTTGAAATGCAACTAATTTTCAATTTAAAGTTTATCTAAAACTTATAATCTAAGAGTGCATTCTTTGGTTGAAATACATAATATCTTAATATTTGAGATAGTACCAAAAGTAAATCAATTAAGAAGGTCTTATATTTGAAAGACATTGTAGAAATTTTCACAAATATTTATTACAAATATTAGTGATAGTTTAATTTAGGAATTAATTTGCATATTAATTTTTTGAATTATTTTAAAATGAGTTGTTTATAGTGGGAAACATAATTAATTTACAATTTAAAGTATCAATAACACTTGAAAGAAATGGGTGCGTGTGTAGGTTGAAATATATATTTCACCTACAATTTTCTTCATCAATATTCTATTACGCATTGTTAATCTTATTAATGTATGAATCTTAATGTTTGAGATAAAGAAAAATATAAATCAACAAAGAAGGTCTAAAATTTGAAAGACATCTTATTAATATAATAATAATAATATTAATATTAATTACTATATTATATACCATTATTAATAATATTATTGTTGTATTAATAATGTGATAATAATATAATAAAAATATTAATAATAAAACCATATAATATAATATTATCGTTTAATATAATCAATTATTTAATTATTTAATAATATAAGAATTAAAATAATTCATATTAATAATATAATAATAATATTGTATAAGATAATATTATCATTTAATGTAATTAATTAATAATATATATTAGATACAATTTATTAAATCTCATTTAATATTATTGACTACCCTAACCTAATTCCTAAAACAACCCCTAACCCTAACCCTATTTCTCATAATCATAACCCTAAACCTCAATCTAACTATAATCATATTTTGCAAAACCCAAACCCAAACCCTAGCCATAATTCTAACCATAACCCTAAATCATAACCTAATCCCAACTCTATTCCCAACACTAACCTTATTCCTAACCCTAACTAACCCTAATCTTGACCCTAACCCTAACCTGAAACCATACCCTAACCCTAACCCTAACCCTAAAATCTAAGCCTACATCTAACCCTAACCCTAAAATATAAACTTGCATCTAACCCTAACCCTAAACCCTAAACCATAATATCATAACCCTAGCCTAATCCTAATCCTAACCCTAACACTAACCTTGACCTTAACACTAAACCAAACCCTAAACCATAATCCTAACCAAAAAGCCTATTCCTAAACCCTAGCCATAATCATAACACTAATTGTCACTCTCAAGCAAGTCATAGTTGGTTGTATTCATGCAAGCAAGAATTTTGCAATAATGGATGAGAGAGAATAACCAATTATATAGTTCTTTCTTGCAAGAAAATAACCAACTATGAAATTAAACTTAAGTTTAGAGCTTGGCCTAAACCCTAACCCTAACCATAACCCTTACCCCGACCCTAACCCTAACCCTAAACCAAACCCATAACCTAACCCTAGCCTACCCTAAACCTAAATCTAAACCATAATATCATAATTGTAACCTAAACCTAACCCTAACCCTAACCCTAAACCTATGCCTAAGCCTAAGTGTAACCCCAAACCTAACCAAATTCCAAAAACAACCCCTAACCCTAACCCTAACCTTAAAACATATGCTTATGGCTAACCCTAACCCTCAACCCTAAACTACGATATCATAATTCAACCTAACGTTAACCCTAACTCACACCCTAACCCTAACCCTAACCTTAAAAGTAAACCCTAAAGCATACTTCTAACCCTAACCCTGCCCATAACCCTAACCTTAACCCTACCCATAATCCTACCCTAACCCTAACCCCAGACATAACCCAACTCCAAAAACAACCCCTAACCTCAACCCTAAAAACTAACCTTAAATATAACCATAACCCTAAACCCTAAACCCAACCTTAATCCTAACTCATAGCCTAACCCTAACCCTAATAAATATATTAGTAATTAATTGTTGTGTTGTGACTATACACTAGCTTATCTATCTTATATATTAATCTATATAATATACGTTGAGAGATATCATTTTCAAGCCATTTTTTTTTAATAATGGTATTTCAAAATTTCTGAAAAAGGAAAAAATACACCTCAAAAATGATACCTCTCGACGTATATTATATAGATTAATATCTAAGATAGATGAGCTAGTTAATTAATAGGATAAAATGTGATTGTTTATTAATGACAATAAATTTAAATCAAATAATCAAATTAGATAAATGAATAAATAATTAAATAAATCATCAAATTAATTAATATTTTTTAATCTAATAATAGGTTGGTAATAAGGAGAGTGATATTAGTTGATGGGGTGATATATGACAATCAACAAGACAATTAATATTATGAAAGGGTAGATGTATTTATTCCTTGCATAAGGTGCTGGTGGGAGTTACAAATTATGTTTCTTGAGGGCTAACAATAGTTATTGTTTGTGGTGTGTGCTATGAGATAGGTGGTGCCTACGATTGAGAAATTGGGGAAGGTGAAGAAAGTAGAGAGTTCTAAGGGAAAGGGTCTCATTAATGTCAAGAGCAGGAAGTGGGGAAAATAAGGGCGACGAAGGAAGAAATATTGGTATATTTTGTGGCCTTTATAGAGGAGATAAAAATATTGAGTTGAGGCATTAAATGGTTTGAATCTGGGAATTAGCAAACATATGGACAAAGTAGTTACGTCCTATTGAAATAGTTGTGTTTTTACTAAACACAACTTAAAAAATTTAATAAAAAATAATAATCCATGCGTTAAAGTTTCAAGTTATAAATACAGAATAATAATTAATTAAAAAAAATATTATAGAAAAGTAACATCCTACTTAATCTTATTTTTTAAAATTTTATCAAGAACTAAATTATAATGTCAATCTTATAAAAAAATACGTTCAAATAATTTTTATTTTATAAAATACAAACATAAATACACTAAAAAATCTACATTTTATTAGATTAGAAAATAAAAAATAAGTTTATAAGACTTTAAAAAATATCTTACATCAAAATTCAAATAAATACATTTTTGCATGTTAGATAAAATTCTAATAATTTCTAAACTTCCTTTAGAGATGTAAAATCAAGCATATAAGTTGGTCATCAAATATATGTTGAACACACCCAGATACTGAGAGGGGGGTTGAATCGGTATCTATCAAAACTTAAACCCTCCTTATCTTAAACCCTTCAACAATATTCAAATTCAAACTATTAACAAGATCAACAACCCTTAAACAAATCAACATCACTTAAACAAATCAACAACAATGAAAGATAAGGCAATGAACACACATGCACAAGATAACACTAAATGTACGTGAAAAACCCAAGAAGGGAAAAACCATGGAGAAAAATATCTCAATATAGGAAGCTCACTGCTTATACAATTACAATTTGTTAAGGCTCACTACCTTTGGACTTGTAGGCTAAGGCGCACAACCTTAGTGCAAGATACAAGGGACTTGTAGTACTGAGGCACACAACCCCAAGGCAAGATACAAATTACAAGGACATGTTGAAGAGACTCACTGTCTGATAGTAGGATACATGAAGATATAGAATTACATCATATATCATCAATACACTCTACTGACTAAGGCATTAAAGATCATTTGATTCTTCTTTTTCTCAACTCACTTCACCAATCCATACTCACACACCACCACTCACACACACATCTTGAAACTGAAATGTTCTTTCATTTATATCCTTCTCAAGGTCTCAAAACATCAATTAGGTTGCCCAAAATAGAAGATAAATAATAACCTCAAAAAATTGACCACAAAAACATATTGTGGTCCTATCCAAGAGATAGAGAGGACCAAATAATAATTAATTACATATTTCAATGTGATCCTAAACAATGAACATGCTAGCACACAACAACCCAAGTCGGTAATAAGGAAACGTGTAACGCAATACCAATTAGCCTAAAAAATAAATTAAATTGAATTTACTCAATGTTGTTCTCAACAAGATAGGTTGAGACCCAAATACATCTTAACATAACTTCAAATGCTAGCGTAGACCTTAATCACATAGCGTAAGCAAGAGAACAAGCCCTATCGACTAGACATCCACAATTTTCCAGAAAACCAACTCAAAACATAATGCAATGCCAAAGAGATCAAACATTGATGTGTGGATCACAAAGAGATGTTCCATGAACATTCAACAACACTTCCATATACTTCTTTCACACTATCATGCTACAAACAACCACCACAACCCAAATAGAAACAAAACACTTCATCCCATAAGCACAAAATACACAACCATGAGATGAAACATTAATAAACCAGCTTGTGATAAATACCAACTCGAGAAAATTGAATTAAGACACTTAACAAGCACTAAGAGCACGTTCACCAACCAGCAGGAGCAAAAACATCAATGCGAAGAAATGTAAAGTATTTTCTAGACCAATCTAGACAACCAACAAAATTGCCAACCTATTGCAATTACCAAAAACTTCCTCAGTAACACCAATGAGCTGAAAAAATAGGAGTGCAACATCCACATAACACAAAAACTGAATCAAAAACCGCAAGACCAAATCTTCAAAGGTAGAGGAATACAAAGCATTCTCCCAAACAATCTTCAAGATAAATTTCTACAGTAGAAACTTTCACCAATTTGTGGAGACCGGAACTTCCTTCCAGCAACACATACTTCCATAGGAACAACAAGAGAGAGCATACAACATACTAGAGATCATCAACAACATCTCTCCAACTTCAACATTACTTCTAATCCTTATCTTAATATAACAACTTGATACCATCTTTGTTGTCAACAACCATACACAATACAACTTTGATTGTCATTAAACAAGGCATGACATCCAACCATGAACATCAACAACTCATCCAAACAAGGTATGACTACATCCAACCATGAACTTCCATGAACATCAACAACTCCACTATTAGCACATCATCAATGACAACCCTAATTGGGTGTTGACATCAATGACAACCAATACCAAACACATGTGCAACAATCTCATAAACATATGTGCAAAAATATTCCCAAGTGTTGACATTAATGACAACCAATACCAATAATCTCCCCCTTTGGCATTGATGGAAACACACACTTGCACATCCTCCCCCTTTGACATCAAGTACAGAGGGAAAAAAGATCTTCATTTGAATCATCAGTACATTCTCCCCTTTGACCAACAACACTTCTTCTTCAAACAACTATACATACTCCCCCTATCAGCATCAACCAACCAACTACCTGCTCCCCCTGAGAGGTAGCACACATCAATACAAGAGAAAAGGATATGACATGAATTTATCCCCTAGATAGATGCACCATCTATGCATCTAGTTAGAAAAAGGAGGGGAAATAACCCATAACTTTTTTCGAAGATACTCAAAAGTATCCTTTGAAAGTGCCTTAGTGAAGATGTCTACAATATGATCCTTAGTAGGCACATACTCCAATATGACTTATTTCTCTATAGTCTTCTCCCTTAGAAAGTGATACCAGATAGAAATATGTTTGGTCCTTAAATGCATCACTATATTATTGGAAATGTTAATTGCATTGGTATTATCACATAATATGGGAATGGGTTCATCATATACCACCTTTATATCAAGATGTAGCAATATACTCAGCTTCTATTACAGATAAGGACATTGAGTCCTGCTTCTTACTAAACCAAGAGACCAACTTATCTCCTAAGAAAAATACACTTCCACTAGTGCTTGTCTGATCATCCACACATCCTACCCAATCAACATCAGTATAAGCACTCAAAGAAAAGTTATCATCTTTCTTATACCACAAAATATAATATGGAGTTCCCTTCAAATATTTGAATATTCTTTTTACTGCCTTCTCATGAGTTTTCTTAGGATTAGCTTGATATCTGGAAAACAAACATATTGCATGCATAATATCAGATCTAGAAGTAGTTAAGTACAATAATCCTTCAATCATATACCTATAAAGAGTCTAATAAACCTCAAGAGACTCATCAGTCTTGCTCAAGTGACAACCAGTAACCATAGGAGTACTTGCTGGTTTGGAATCCTCCATGCCAAACTTTTTCAACATCTCTTTGACATACTTAGCCTCAGAAATAAAGATATCGTCATCTAGTTGAACAATTTTAAGGCCAAGGAAGAAAAACAACTCACCAATCATGGACATCTCAAAATATTTTTGCATATCTTCTTGTAGTGTATGAAAAAGTATCCCTTTTTCACACTTAATTTGGAAATAATTAATTAATAAATGAGCTTAATTATGCCTTAATTTAGTGTTATAATATGTTTTTCATATTCACACTAAGTTTAGGGCCCTTTTAATTGAAATGGACTTAATTGTGCCTTATTTTTGGTGTTGTAAGGTGTACCTTTACACTTTCACATTAATCTAGGGCTTTATTAATTAATTGAGGTCAATTATGCCTTAATTGGCCCCTTTAATCCAAATTCAAGCCTAATTAAATACAATTTATGAGGGATAAATCCTAACATTCATAAATTTCATTTCATAACATTTAACTCTGGAAGATGTGTGTCCTAGGTAAGTGACCTAGGACCCATTCGGCATAGGGTGAATGGGTCCTGACTTAGGTCTAGGACCCTAATTTAACACAATGTTTAACACTGAGCAATGTCTGTCCTAGGTAAGTGACCTAGGACGCATTCGCCCCATGGTGAATCCTTCCTCACTTAGAGCTAGTACCCCTCTGTAGGATGGTGAAATCTTGCACATTGTTTGTGTAGATTCAACCATCCTCATAGAATAACATGGTTCATTTCTCCAAATAAAATGCTAAACCTAGATCAAACATGCATGGAGAAAAGGAAATACAACCTATTCTATTCTATGATGGATTGGTGCCCTCCATGAAGATGTGAGAGAGCCCTTTCCCAATCCCTTTCTAAGCCAAATGAGATAGACAATGAGTTGCTATGAGCTCAAGTTGCCTATAGTTTAGATACCTTCAATTGTGTTGTTGAAATGAGAGAAGATGCATTGCTTTTATAGAAGAAGTTGAGAGAAGAGAGGCCAAGTTTAGCCAATGTGGGACTAAATCCCCTCCAATAGAATAGAGCCACTTGGCATGATGGGATTGGTCAAAGCTTGTGCAAGTTTTGGCCAATGTGCCCATTCAAATTTGAAAAATGTCAATAAATGCATGTTGTTGAGGGTTTTGGGGGGAATAATCTTTGTTCAAAAAAGTCAAAGATGAGAGTTATTGAGAGAAAATAGGCTTTTTAATAAATCAATTAAATTGATTTATTGATGCAAGTGGGTGGGTTAGTTAGGAGTTTAGATTTGACTCTAGTTGAGTCAAAAGCTAGAGAATGGTAATTGTGATTAGAAGTTAATTAATTTAGATTAATTAACTTAGGGGATTTTAGGGATTTGATATTTGATTTGTTTGATTTATTAAATCAAATGAGAAGAACATAGGGATTAAATAATTTGATTTATTTAATGAACCTTAGGAAGTTAATCAATAAATATTTTAATTGATTAATAGTAGAAATGAATGTTAATTTGTATGATGCCTGATTGTTATTTTTGCATGTCTACACCCTCCATTTCAAATATGTTTTTGGTGGTATTTAAATGATTTCAAATCCACTATTCAATGTTGGTTTGTGATATTTGAATTTTAGGAATTAATCTTAAGATCAGTATAAATATGAGGTCATTTCACTAAGTTCATCCTGGTTTTTAAGCTAGCGATTTTGTTTCAAGCATCCTAAGATTACACAAGAGCATTATTGAGAGCATTCAAGAGAAATTTCAAGGCATTCAAGGGCAGAATTATTGAAAATTATTGCAACAATCAAGATTCCTTTCATCATGTCAAATATTTCTTGCATCTTGCATGTTGAGTGTTCAATATCAATTCAAGCATATCAAAGGAATTGTTTCCAATCAAGTTTCATGATCAATATCTACATCCATTGAGGCCACTTCATACTAGTTTATAGATTTACATTCCAAGGTTCAAATAAGGTTTGGTGAGTTGTTACATATTGTTGTTCATTCATGCTTTTATTCATTTCAAGGTTTAATTATTGTTGGTTGACAGATTTGTTACTTTGATTAATATTCTCCGGCCCACGTAAATGACAAGCTAGCCAATAGTTGAGTCACTTGCCAAGACAGTCACAAGTGCTCTCTGCTTATTTTACAAGGCGTAGCTACCTTCAGAAGATATGCAATGAATAAGATGCGGGTTGTGCTTTTAACCGGAAAGTAGGAAAGGCAACCAACACCTACCCATAACCATGAAAGTAAGTGCGAAAGAATGATATAACAAGAAATACTATAGAAAAAAAATCCAAAGTTTTGCCTATTTCATAATCGCGGGATAATACTCAGAGAAAGAGCGAATAGCAAATTCCTTCAACAGATGATTTACACTGAATTCAAAGTTTCATAATTAAATACATACACAATCCGATTCAATAGGAGATCATTGGAAAGTAATTACTATGGAGCAAAGTTCATATAATTAAGGTAAAATATTTATAAATTCAAAGATTTAGAAATATTATTTTAATTTTTCAATGTCAGAAATATGAGTTCACAGACTCAATACCCCTATACAACCAGATTGAGTTTCCAGAAAAACTAAGCATATTCCCTCCCCTCGAAGTCCTCCAGAAAAGTATCTCCCTTTATCATATATTTTTTCCCTTTTATATTGGCAAGTGACTATTCATAAAGGTCATTGAAAATGATCGATATCGAAATAGTCACCAAGAAACAGGAACAGTTCCATTACAAATCAAAATTTCGGTTACCACCATAATTACAAAAGATTCCATGCATGCAAAATAAAAACCGCTTCCACCATCGATCACACAAGAAGTCGTATCGCTAAACAACTAGAGGCGTCGGGACTCTAAACAACTCCAACTGCATTTCCATAACCAGATTATTAAATTCGGCTCGTTCCTCTTCTTTATCCAAGACGAAAATTACCCTGTGGTATTCGATGTAGCTGGTTTTTTCTTTCCATGCCAGTGATCATAACTCAGAGATGATGTTGAGTTGTTCCTCCTTGGGCCAAATTAAATTTGGTTGTATGACTGGTACGAGTTCATTCTCCCACTCTACAACCTCACCAGAAGCACCATCTTGAGAAAAATTTGGAATTAAAAATGCTACTAACTTTGTTCGTACACAAGCTCTCTTAAAGATGGCAATAGGAGAAGAGCCTTTATTTATCAAGGAGAGATGTGTAAATCCATTACCATATCTTTGCCACCAACCTCTTATTTAAGAGCGGTATTTTCAACATATTTAAAAGATTATGTTAAACCTCGAAATGGAATTTCAAGGCATTTGAGAAGAACTTCCTTAAAGACACTGCACAGTGCATTAAATGAGCTAACATATTGAGACTTGTGCCTCTAGTCAGGTCCTAATTCGGTTGCTAAGAAACAAAAAAATTGAACCATATGTCAGAGGTTTTGAGAACCTTCGACAAGACGACTGCATGGGATAATCAACAAATATGGCTAGGCACGCCAAAGGTATAAGTAAGTCAGACAGTTGGGACATTTCAAAACTTACGAACCCCGCGACAAGGTTAGGGAAAACAAGAGAGCCACGACATCAACAAAACCTATCTATTGCATAAGTTCAGAAATTGAGTGAATAATTGGTGGGTAACAATTACCAAAATAGGGTTTGACCAAGGAAAACCCCCATTCCCTAACAAAACAACATTTTTCTCTCTTTTGATGTGTGTTTAAAAATTTTAGGTGGAAGATTTATTAAAGAATTTTTTTTGCAAAGTTGTCAAAGTTGCATTTGTTGTCACCATTCTTGAAAAATCATGGAAATTGACCTACAAGATTTATTTTTGGCTTTCTGACCACGAGCTTCAGGAATCTAGGAGTGCAAACATAAGATAACAAAACCTAGAAACAAATTTTCAAGAGCCCTATCCAAGACCCGTTTGCCATAGGGCGAATGAGTCCTCAATGAGCCATAAAAGGTGACTTTTGGTGAAAGGTACACATCCTTTTCACCTTTCTAGATCTACCTTTTGGTTGTTGTTTATGTTAGTATTGAATATTGTCTTTCATTTGCATTTTATAGCATACATATTGAATGAAATAAGGGAAAATAGGTCCTTTGTGGTTCATTGATCCTATTTTGGTAAACCCAACACAACCACAAACCCTTGATTTTTCTTTTGTTTCATTTTGGTGAACCCGAGTTTGATCCTTGCATTTTCTGATTTTGGAGTCCTTTTTCACCCTAGATTTAGATCTTGCATTCATTTGCATCTCTTTGCATTGAATTTTGTCTCATTTGGGGTGTCTAGTTTGCATTCAACTTTGCATTTCATTTAAGTGTTTAGGATTGCATCTTTGCATTCTTAAATCTAAAAAATACAAAAAAAATAGTCATCTTGCATATAATTTCCATAGCATTACATCATATTCATTTTCATTTGAAAATTAAAAAAAAATTGCATATCAAATTAGGTGTTTTAGGTTGTCATTTTGTCACATTTTGCATTTGCATTCAATCCTCATTTCAGAGAAAATTAAAACTGAAACTTGTTGTATCAATCCGAAATCTGGAAACCACTAAAACTCACTCAAAAATCTATAAAAAATTGTTTCAAAATCCTCATCTGGGACCCATTCGCCCTAGGGAAAATAAGTCCCTGATCAGGGTCATATTTTGATTTTATGGGCATTAAAACATTCATTTTTGCATTCTTGTTTGTTGTTTTCATATTTTTGTTTTTGTTTCATCAATTTGATCATATCTAGCTTAATTTGATAAGGTTAATGCATTGTGTGATTTCAAAATTGTATTCACAAGACATTATTTCTTTAGGTTTTTGCATAGTGTAAAAATTACCTTGTTTAGGATATGAAAATTGCATTTACATTTTAGGTCATTACATTACATTTTACCCTCATTCCATCTTGGGTTGACATTGAGTTTGTGAAGCTTGTATGAGATTTACAACTTGGTGTCCTATTAGAAATACTATTGTGATACATAGTTTGAGACCAATGTCATCTCATGATACACCATTCGTTGTGGATCTTGGGTTTTCTAATCTCTTTCTAATAGTGTTGATAATCAACCCCCTATAGATCATAGTATACATACCTCATTTCCAATAACTTCCTTACCTATAACCAATATGCATGATGTTAATAATACCATCCTTACCATGACTAGTTATACTCAAGCTTTGGGTGTACTCAAAGCCAAGGTGGAACTTCAATTCCTACTTCTATAATACCCATCTCCATTCCTACATACACTAGTACTCAAGTTACCACAACCATTCAACCTACTAGCAATGTCAAAACTTCGTTAGGTATTTCCTTTGGGAATCCTTCTAGCTTTGTGCATTCAAATATCATATCTCCTCAACCATCTCCCCTTACAAACCTACAATTCACTTGCCCTCTGCAAACATACACCACTCCACCTTATTCCCCTCCATCTTACAATACCAACAATGTTCCCATCATTAACACACTTTTACAAAACATGTCATCCCTTCAACAATAAATCACCATCCTAGATCAAAACAACAACGGCCAACCTTCACAATACATCAAAACCAACCTGTTATCCCTGGAGATATTGAGAACACAAATTCCACAAGGTATAGAAGTTCCTTGATTTGAGAAATATGGCGGGAAAGGAGATCCTTTTAGCCATGTTTCTACTTACACAACCCTATGTAGTGATTTCATCTTTGAAGATAAGCTCTTAGCTAAACTCTTCCCTAGATCCTTGAAGGATACTGCCTTAGAGTGTTTTTTCTCTTTACCGAACAATCTAATAAACTCGTTCAATGAGCTTATTAATGCCTTTTACAACCACTTCCACATTCACATGGGTCCCAAGATGACCCTAGTTGATTTAATGACATGTAAACAAAAGGATGATGAGAAAGTCACTGATCTCATAACATGATATCAAATGCTTTATTCACAAATAAGCATTAAGATTCTTGATGCCAACCTTCAACGAATCTTTATTGCCAATTTACAAAACAAAATCCAAACCAAACTCGAGATGTTGAAATTCCCATCCTTCACACAGTTATGTACAACCCTTCGTGACTATCAGAATTTGGCTTATGGTCGTGATGTGAAAAATCCCCCTACCTATCCTGAAAAGTTTGAATCCGCACCTCAAAATAGTTACCAACCTTTCAAGAAACAGAATAGGGGCTTTTTACAACTTAGTTCCCCTCGACCAAATGAACAAGATAATAACCAAGTGGTTGTTGTAAAGACAAAAAATCCTTTTGCCTTTGAGGATAGGAATAGACAATTTACCCCTCTACCTGATACCCTTCATAATATCATGTTGCAACTTGTGAACAAGAATATGATTTCCTTACCTCCTATCAAAGCTCCTGATCTTAATAAACCATTACCCTTAGACTATAGATCAAATGCTTATTGCCATTTCCACCAACAAAATGGGCACGATACAAAACATTGCAAGCATTTTAAACATCTTGTGGAAGACCTCATTGATTCTAATCAACTTCAAATTGGAGGTGTGAACGATCAAGGTAATAAGTCTGTAGCTCCTCTTAACCAAAACTTACAAATCTTTACCAATCCCATGTCAAAACACACTATTTCATTTGTCAAATCTAGTGAAACAAAGAATGATGTGATGAATTTTGACATGGATGATGAAAACACAAAAGATGAAAATGAGGATGAAATGAACAAACTAGTGGCATTTATTGAAGCTAAACCTTGTAATATCCAAACCAAAATGCCCCTGGATATTGCTTTCTCACAAAATGACATAATCAAATATGCACCTGATGGTCCTCTTTACATAGCTAGAAGAATCAATGACAAGCCTACTAATGGGATAGTAATTGATCTCATTTGTGTAGATAACACGATTATTGAAGAATTCCTATTTGTGCATGAACTTTATCAAGATACATATGAAAGATCGAAAGCATGGATAAAAATGCATAATGGTTTTGCTTGCCCTACGATTGGCTCGATGAATCTCCCTCTAAAGGTTGGTTCAAAAACATCAAGTGTCTCATTCACCATCATCCCATCATCAGACCAATTTCATGTGAAGTTAGGCTATCCATGGCTTCACTCCATGAATGTTGTCCCGCTGGTTGTGCATAAATCTTTAAAGCTTCCCTTTGGCAATGAAATATTTACAGTGCACCATAGTGGCTTTAATCCTGTGTCATCCCGTGGGAACTTTTCATTGGATTTCTTTTGGATCGAGCCTATTGAACCTATTAGACCCCATCAAGACTTCTTTTTCAAATCATATAAAAAGTTTAAGGCAAAGCACATAGCAGAATTATCCCTTAGAAATATGCCTCAACCCGTGATTGAGCCACCTATCCTTGACGAAACCATGATCGAATCAAATGCCCTTCCAAATATCTAAGAGTAGCCTGTGACAAATCCTCCTACCACTTCCTATAAGAGACCATGAGATAATCAAAACAATCCTATTGTGCCTCCTAAAATCAAACAAATTTACAAAGCTAAAGAGAAAGTGGTTGAGCAACCTCCTATAGTTCCTTTTGTTCCTCCCCTAAGGGAAGAAAAGAAACCTATGGTTGAAAAACCCACTCCTACACAATCACAATTTGAAAACAAACAAAAATAAAATTGAAATGCTAGAGAGCATAGGCATAGACGTCATGCTATTGCTCGTATTAAAAACTAAAGAAAAAATAGAAATATATAAAATTAAAATCCGAACTTTCCTCAAGCAATGCAAGATGATTCTATACCTTCGTCACAACGTAAACAAGAACCTTCTAGAGACATTATCATTCAACCTCCTGTTGTGATTAATTTAGATAATGACATTGATACTGCAAAGATTGATGAACAAGTGCATAATGAGTTGAATTCATTGTTCTCCTCTTCTATGAGCTTAAATTCAAGGCCACCAAGCATAACACACCTTGCTTTCCTCTGGAGCCTTGACTAGCATTGTGATGCCTTATTGAAGTTGTCAGGAGGATAGACTTGATATGGTATGGGAGCCTAATATTATTCTCTCATTTTCCACCCTTTGGGATACTCACCTAGTGGACAACCTGAGGTTCCACTACCTCAGGGTGAGCGCGACAAAACAAAACTAATGGCTTAGATGTGTTCCGCGTTGATCAGACTGTCAAGGCTTGATCTTCCTAGTCTTTGATTTTGTATAATGTATCTTTGTCATTGTTGCATACATAAGTGTCTTGAATGTCTACTTTAGTGTGAGTTTGACACAAGGTCATCCTCTCACTAAAGTGGGGGTAAAATGTAGTGTATGAAAAAGTATCCCTTTTTCACACTTAATTTGGAAATAATTAATAAACAAATGAGCTTAATTATGCCTTAATTTAGTGTTGTATTATGTTTTTCATATTCACATTAAGTTTAGGGCCCTTTTAATTGAAATGGACTTAATTGTGCCTTATTTTTGGTGTTGTAAGGTGTACCTTTACACTTTCACATTAATCTAGGGCTTTATTAATTAATTGAGGTTAATTATGCCTTAATTGGTCCCTTTAATTCAAATCCAAGCCTAATTAAATGCAATTTTTGAGGGATAAAACCCGACATTCATAAATTCCATTTCACAACATTTAACTTTGGAAGATGTGTGTCCTAGGTAAGTGACCTGGGACCCATTCACCATAGGGCGAATAGGTCCTCACTTAGGTCTAGGACCCTAATTTAACATAATGTTTAACACTGAGCAATGTGTGTCCTAGGTAAGTGACCTAGGACCCCCCTTTAAAATATGTTTTTTGTGGTATTTAAATGATTTCAAATCCACAATTCAATGTCATCTTATGATATTTGAATTTTGAGAATTAATCTTAAGATGTATCAATATGAGGTCATTTCACTAAGTTCATCGTAGAGTTTTCAAGCTAGCAATTTTGATTCAAGAATCCTAAGATTTCACGAGAGTATTATTGAGAGCATTCAAGAGCAATTCAAGGCATTCAAGGGTAGAATTATTGAAGATTATTGCAACTATCAAGATTCCTTTCATCATGTCAAAGATTTCTTGCATCATGCATGTTGTATGAGCTAATATGATGATGTAGTGTTCAAGATCAATTCAAGCATATCAAAGGCATTGTTTCTAATCAAGTTTCATGATCAAGATCTACATCCATCGAGGCCAATTCATGCTAGTTTGTAGATTTACATTCCAAGTTCCAAATAAGGTTTGGTGAGTTGTTACATATTGTTGTTCATTCATCATTCCTTCATTCATGTTTTTATTCATTTCAAGGTTTAATTTACAAAATAGAGTTTGACCAAGGAAAACCCACATTCCCTAACAAAACAACATTTTTCTCTCTTTTGATGTATTTTTGCAGATTTTAGGTGGAAGATCTATTAAAGAACAAAAATTGCAAAGTTCTCAAAGTTGCATTTGTTGTCACCATTCTTGCAAAATCATGGAAATTGACCTATAGGATTTATTTCTAGCTTTCTGACTGCAAGCTTCGGGAATTTGGGAGTGCATACACAGGATAACAGAACTCAAAAACAAATTTTCAAGAGTCCTAACCAGGACCCATTCACCATAGGGGAAATGAGTCCCCAGTGAGCTTCAAAAGGTGACTTTTGGTGAAAGGTACACATCCTTTTCCCCTTTCTAGATCTTCCTTTTGGTTGTTGTTTCTGTTAGTTTTGAATTTTGTCTTTCATTTGCATTTTATAGCATACATATTGAATGAAATAAGGGAAAATAGGTCTTTTTTGGTTCATCAATCCTATTTTGGTAAACCCAACACAACCACAAACCCCCAATTTTTCTATGTTTCACTTTTGCAAACCTCTTGCACATATTATCATCTCCACCAAAGATGATGTCATCAACATATGTGACAACTATCAAAATCTCGTCTTCCTCAACCTTAATGTAAAGATTATTACTATTTGTAGTACCTTTCTTGAATCCTTGTTAAAGTAAATACTTGTCCAATTGAGCATACCAAACTCTAGGAGCTTTCTTGAGTCCATCCAAAGCTTTCTTGAGTCTGCATACCATGTTCAAATCTTCTGATAGTTGGAAAACATCTTGTTGCTCAATGTGGACTTCTTCCTCTAGATCTCCATTGAAGAAGGCTGAATTGGCATCTATTTGATAGAATTTGAAATTCTTGTGAGTAGAAAAAGCAAGAAATATCCTCATTGCTTCCATTCTAGATACCAGAGCAAAAGTTTCCTCAAAATTAATACCTTCAACTTATGAAAAACCTTTACATACCAATCTTGCTTTATTTCTCACAACTTCACCATCTTCATTCAACTTGTTTCGGAACACCCACTTTGTTCTTATAACATTCTTATCAACCGGTCTAGGAACCAATTCCCATGTTTGATTCTTTTCTATCTGATTCAACTCCTCTTCCATTTCCTTTATCCAACCATCATCTTTGTTAGCATCAACAAAGTTATTAGGCTCTACCTTTGAAAGTAAACAAAAATTTACTTGCTCACTTTCTTTTGAAAACCTTCTCTTGGTCAACACACCTTCATTCTTATCTCTAATGTTCTAATCTGCTGAATGGTTCTTCTACACATACTTTGATGGAGACTTAGGAACCTTTTCTAATTCTTGTTTCTTCTCCTCTTTCTCTTCTTCTTGTTATTCAATGTAGGGAGGTACATCAAATTCACAAACCTCTAGTTCTTATAAGATTTGACACAAATCTTCATCTACCTTAACATTTGTGCTTCCAATCATATTTCCCAATCTCTTGTTGTAGCATCTATAGGCCTTGCTTCTGGTTGAGTAACCGGGGAAGATCCCTTCATCACACCTTGAATCAAAATTTCCAAGGTATTCTTCATCTCTCTTGATGTAGCATTTGTTGCCAAATATCTTGAAGTATCTAACAGTAGGAGGCCTTCCATATCATAGCTCATAAGGGGTCTTAGTGCTATTGACCCTCTATTGTATTATGTTAAGCAAGTAGACAGTAGTATGAATTGCTTCCTTCCAATACATATTAAGTAGATCCACATCTTTCATCATTGTCCTAGCCATCTCTTGCATAGTCCTGTTCTTCCTTTCCACTACCCCACTTTGCTAATGGGTTTTAGGAGTAGAAAGATGTCTCCTAATACCACGATCATAAAAATTTTCAAATTCATTTGAAGTAAATTCACCTTCTCTATCAAATCTTAAGCATTTTATCTTAGCATCCATTTCATTCTTAACTTTTTCTTTGAAAATCTTAAACTTATCAAAGGATTATGATTTATCTCTTAAAAAAGTAACCCAAGTCATTCTAGTGTAGTCATCAATAAGCAACATGAAATACCTTTCACCTTGTCGACTCTTTATTCTTGTAGGTCTGCATACGTTAGTGTGAATCAACTCCAATGACATTGTAGAGGAAAACTCCTTGCTCTTGAAATTTGTCTTTGTTTTCTTTCCCATTTGACACTCTTTGCATAATGTGTTTGTAGGGTTAGTTATCTTAGGCATATCTCTCACAACATGAGTATAACTTATCTTTACCATATTGTCAAAGTTGATGTGTCCCATTCTCTTATGCCACAACCAACACTCACCAGATTGAGGCAATAAGCAGATTCTTCCATTTCCTTCTTTAGATGATAGACATTTCCATTTGTCCTTATACCTTCTGTAACTATTCTTTTGGACCGTGCCTTCTTGATCTCACATCCATTGGCATGAAATGTAAGTAAACTTTGTTGCACATTTGACTGACACTAAGAAGATTATGCTTTGGTCCTTTGACACAAAGAACATCATCAGTCCCGTTCTTTCCATCAATTGTTACAACACCCTTTCTATAAATTTGTGCCGACTCATCACCTCCAAACTTAACAACTCCACTATTACATTTATTAATATTGATGAACCTTCCTTTGCCACTAGTCATGTGGTTAGAGCAACCATTGTCACTTACCCAAGCATTTGCTTCTTCCTTTGCATGAAAGGTGGACCACATAGCCATTGAACTTTCATTAACTTTGTCAGCCTGCAAAGTACCAGACTTCTTACATTTTTCAATATCACCCTTTTTACCTTTCACAACCATGAGTAGGGTTTCATCATTTGAATCATTATCTACATCTTCTGAAGAAAAATTGCTCTCCTTAGAATATACTCTTTTTGAACTTCTCACTTTTTCGCCATATTTTGATTCTTTATAGGGACATTTAGATGCAAAACGATTAATCCTCCCATAATTGAAACACTTGAAAGGTAAATTAACATTGTATTTGTTGGTGCCTTTCTTCAATCTTCTCACAAAATTTGCTTCTTCCTCATCAAAGCCATCATTTTGATCTATTGGATCATATTCTATATTTTTATTGACTTTGAATTTTGCTTCCTTCTTTGGCACATCTCTATCAAATTCTCTCATGTCAAAGGAAGTGAGAGCACCAAACATTTCATCTAATGAATACTTATCCAAGTCCTTATACTCTTCAATAGCATATACCTTATGACTATAAGCTTTAGGGAGAGATCTCAAAACTTTCTTCATAATATCATCTTCTTTCACTTCTCCACCAAGACCTATGATGCCAACGACTACTTCATCCACCCGAATCATATAACTAGCAATGTCTTCATCCTCTATCATCCTTAGGGTTTCAGATTTTCTCTTGAAGATTTACATCTTGGCTTGCTTCACTTTATTATCTCCTTCATAAGCACTGCTCAAATTTTCCCATACATCCTTAGCAAAATTGCAACTCATCACCTTCAGAAGTTTTGAATCATCTAACCCACACATGATAGTATTCTTTTTCTTGACATTTTTCTCATACAACCTAATCTTAGTTGGATCTGTCGGAGGAGCATAAGGTGCAGTGTAACCATCCTTGACAAATTGCCAAACACCAAACCCTATAGAGTTTAGATGGCTTTCCATTCTTACTTTTCAAAAGGTGCAATTTGTCCCATCAAACCTAGGACCCTTGTAAGATCCATCATGTGCCATACCAGACCTTTCCTCAAGTAGTTACGCTTCTTCAGAGGAAATTAGCTCTGATACCAGTTGTTGAGCACACCCGGATACTAAGAGGGGGGTGAATCAGTATCTATCAAAACTCAAACCCTCCAAATCCTAAACCCTTCTATAATATACAAATTCAAACTATTAACAAGATCAACAACCCTTAAACATATCAACAACACTTAAAAAAAATCAGTAGCAATGAAAGATAAGGCAATGAACACACATGCACAAGACAACACTAGATGTACGTAGAAAACCTAAGAATAGAAAAACCACAGAGAGAAATATCTCAATATAGGAAGCTAACTGCTTATAAAATTACAATTTATTAAGGCTCACTACCTTTAGACATGTAGGCTAAGGCACACAAACTTAGGGAGAGATACAAGGGACTTGCAATACTGAGGTGCACAACCCTAGGGCAAGATACAAATTACAAGGACCTGCTGAAGAGACTCATTTTCTAATAGTAGGATACACAAATATATAGAATTACAATATATGTCAAAAATACACTCTATTGATTGAGGCATTAAATCTCATTTGATTCTTCTTTTTCTCAACTCACTTCACCAATCCATACTCGCACACCACCACTCACACAGACATCTTGAAATTGAAATGTTCTTTGATTTATATCCTTTGCAAGGTCTCGAAACATCAATTAGGTCAGCCATAATAGAAGATAAACAATAACCTCAACAAGTCAGCCACAAAAACATAATACGGTCCTATCCAGTAGATAGAGAGGACCAAAGAAAAACTTTACATATTTTAATGTGATCCCAAACAATGAACACACTGACACATAACAACCCAAGTCAACAACAAGGAAACATGTAGATGAAACCAATCGACCCAAAAACATAACTTCAATTGAATTTACTCAATGTGGTTCTCAAAAGGATAGGTTAGGACCCAAATACATCTTAACACAACCTCGAATGTTGGCACAGACCCCAAACACATAACATAAGCAAGAGAGCAAGCCTTGTCGGCCAGACATCCATAATTTTCTAGAAAATGAACTCTAAACATAATGTATTGCCAAAGAGATCAAACATTGATGTGCGAATCACAAAGAGATGTTCCATGAACATTCAACAAAACTTTCATATACTTCTTTCACATTGTCATTCCAAAAACAACCACCACAACTCGAGCAAAAATAAAACTAGTCATCCCAGAAGCACAAAATACACAACCATGAGATGAAACATTAACAAACTAGCTTGCGGTAAACAAGTCAACACGAAAAAATTGAACTAAGACATTACACAAACATTGAGAGCACATTCAACAAGCCACAAGAGTAGAAACATCAATGTAGAGAAATACATAGCATTTTTTGGACCAGTCCAAACAGCTAACAAAACTGCCAAACTACTGTAATTACTAGAAACTTCCTCGACAACACTGGTGAGTTGAAAAGATAGGAGTGCAACATCCAAAAAATATACATTGAATCCCAAACTACAAGAACAAATCTTAAAAGGTAAAAGAACGTAGAGCATTCTCCCAAATAGTCTTCAAGACAACTTCTTGAAGTAAAAAAACTCACCAACTTGTGGAGACTAGAACTTCCTTGTAGCAACACATACTTCCATAGGAGCAATAGGAGAGAGCATACAACATACTAGATATCATTAGCAACATCTCTCCAACTTTAAAGCATTACTTCTAATCCTCATCTTAATATATCATCATGATATCATCTTTGTTGTTAGCAACCATACATAATACAACTCTGATTGTTATTAAACAAGGCATTACATCCACCATGAGCATCAAAAAACTCATGCGAACAAGGCATGACTACATCCAATCATGAAAATCCACGAACATCAACAACTCCACTGTTACCAGAACATCAATGACAATCCTAACTGAGTGTTGACATCAATGACAACCAATTCCAAACACATGTGCAACAATCTCATAAATATATGTGCAACAATCTTCTCAAGTGTTGAGATCAATGACAACCAATGCCAACAATATATTATTTATTAGAAGGTGGTAGTCAAAATTTACCATATGCCATTCGTATGTGTAATTAATTGTGTGTTGTATATGTTAGAGTTGAATTCAATGTGGAGAAGAAATGAGAGTGACATACAACTCTTCAGATTAATTGCAAAATCTATATTAGTTACCTTATTAGTCTCTAACTCTTAGTCAATGCTTATGTGAGTACACTTCAATGACTTCGTGACCTTGGAAATATGAGCTATCTTGTCCAGATCTTATCATATTTGAGGGGAAAAATAAATAAAATATTAATTACAAGTTGGACAAGACGTCCCATTTCAAAAATCATAGACAAAAAGTTTAGATATGTAAGATATAAAAATATTTATCACCAAACATATTATTCATTAAAGGGTGACTAATAAGCTTTACCATATGTGAGTCTTATGTGTTAAGAAAATTTAGTAGAGTTTATATCACAATTGAATTCAATGTGAAGAAGAAATGAGGGGGACATAAGACTCTTCAAATTAATTGCAAAATCTACATTTGTTACCTTATCAGTCTCTAACTCCTAACCAATGCTTATGTTATGCTCCAGTTATTTTGTGGCCTTAGAAAAATGAGCTATCTTATCCAAATCTTGTCATATTTGAAGGGACAAATAACTAAAATATTAATGACAAGTTGAATGAGACATCTAATTTCAAAAATCATAGGCAAAAAGTTTTTGCATGTAAGATATGAAAATCTTTGCATCAAATATATTATTCATCAAACTTTATCATATGAGTCTTATGCATAATAAATTGTTTGTTGTATATGTCACTATTGAATTCAATGTGGAGAAGAAATGAGTAGCATAAAATTCTTTAAATTAATTACAAATATGTATTAGTTACCTTATTAGTCTCTAACTCTTAATCATTGCTTATGTCATTATACTCCAATGGTTTTGTGGTCTTGGAAAGATGAATTGTCCTTCCAAATCTTACAATATTTGAAGGGACAAAACAATTGAAAGATTAATTACACAAGTTGGACTAGGCATCCCATTTCAAAAATTATAGCTAAAAGGTTTAGACATGTAAGATATGGAAATCCTTCTCCTAGTGTTGATATGTTGACAACTTTAACATAATCTTCACTTTGTTTTGATTTTGTACTTCATAAATATGATCAATTTGAGCATGTTTTTTTACATATTTGAGTAGAACACATTTTATAATGTTTTTTTTTTTTTTTCATTTATCGATTTTAAATTTAGTTAGGTCGCATATTTTGACTTATAATATTATCTCAAAAGATTTTATTCACTTTATCTTGTATATTTTTCAACTTTTAATTCTTTACATTATAATATTCTTGTTTCATTGATCAAATTATAGCTTAGTGAAGTCACATCTTTTACTGTACACAATTTATCTTAAAAGATTTTGTTCACTTTATCTTGTACAATTTTCAATTTTTGATTCTTTATATTTTCTCACTAAAGAATCTCAAAAATAATTCTCATCTTACAAATAATACTTATATTCTTTAATTCAAAAATATGATCTTATTTTTTGCATAAGAGAAAAAGAATATTTTATAAATAAAAAGTTGAAAATACCTTACACATTGCATCTTTAAAGAAAAAGACAAACCATCTATATAATATTATACTATTTTAAACTAACCAATAGAAAATGGATGTCTCTTGTTTAGTTTTCTCCACTTTAATTTTGACTCTAGTAAAAAAATTAAAAAAGGCACAACATGAATAAGATCTCACAAGGTGAAAAAGAGAATTCTCATTGTTTTTCTTTTTCTTTTTTGACATTTCTTTTATCTTTCGGAAAGTCCAAGACAAAATTAGAAAATCAATAACATGCAGATACCATTTTTAAATTTAATTACTATAGATACTTAATTGAATAATAAGACAAGATAAAATTGAAAAGAAGAAAAGGATAATGATAAACAAAGGTATTATTTCCAACTTTAAATTTAATTAATTAGAAAAAATATTATTTGTTTAAATTTATATGAATTTTAGTCATTTCAAAAAAAGATTTGTTAAAAAATCAATAAGTAAATGTAATTCTTTATAATAATATCTAAGAATTTTAATATGAATAAAAATAATAAAAAATTAAAAAAAATAATTACCTTAAATTAATAAAAAAAACCAACTTCTTGAAAATTTAAAACTAATACACAATTTTGACCAATATTATCAAATACTAGCCACCACAAAAAAACAAACTTTAAAATAAAAAACTTACCAACATAATAATTTATACCAACTAACTAAAAACAATGTAAAATTAATATATAACTTTAAATAAAAAATAATAAAAATGAAAAATATGAAACATAAAAAAAAACATTAAAAATATATATATGGTCATCTTAATAACTTCACTTTGTCAAAGAATCATTATACATTTCCAAGGTTCCAGTCCCAACCCAGGAAAAAAGTGTGAAAGAAATAAAACTAACCAGGGTTAACATCACACATTGAAAATAAATTACTTAAATATTTAAAATATAATCTGTCCATGTGTTTCGATTCATCTTACATCCATTTGATGCCATTGCAAGCCTGTGCTCGCAAAGCAAGGAATATGACTGCATGTTTATATTCCTTTCGGATTGGGAGGGGAAATTGGCAAGCAATTCCACCATTGCAGAGCAAGGTATCCTTCAAGTTCTTGTTCTTGCTAACTTGAGTTAAATATCCAACGGTTTCCACTTCCATTCCTGCAAATACCCACAATATATATTTCACTATCCATTAAAAAAGAATTCAGTACCCAACAGCGCAAATATCATCTTCTCCCATTTCTGCAGATACCCAACAAAAAAATTTCATTACCCAAGAAGCCAAAAAGAGTGTTCAGAAAAATCTGTCGCAGCAGATTGGAGCGTTGAGAGTCACTTCAGCCCAAAGAAGTAAAAATATCTGAAGATTTCTGAGGTGGGTTTTTCTTGGCAGTCTTTAAATAAATCTGTGGGCATTTAAATATGGGTTCTACACCTAGTTCTGCTGGCTACTGGTGCTATCAATGTAATCGTTTGATTAGATTGACCTCAAGAGGGGCGCCCTTGGTTTGCCCTCTTTGTCATGGTGAATTTCTTGAGGAAGTTGAAGAAGGGCCTAGGTCTCAGCTGTTGGAGGCCCTTTCATTTGAAGGGGACGTAGAAAGAAGGCCCGATCCTGTTCAGTTAATAGAGGTCATGTCCAACTTACTCAATCAGTTACATGACCACAGAAGGGATGAGGATGGTGGTTTCAGGCCTGTGATCCTTGTCAGAGGTGGTCATAGAGGTAGGGACAATAATGGTGGTAATGGTGGCGGTATGGGGTTTATATTGGGCACTGGATCAGGGATCAGGGGGTTGCCTGCTAACATTGGGGATTACTTTGTGGGGTCTGATTTTGATCGCCTCATTGAACAATTGACGCAGAATGACAGGTGTGGACCCCCCCCTGCTCCTACAAGTGCTGTGGATGCTATGCCCACAGTTAGGGTAACTAGAGACCATATTCGATCCAATCCCAACTGCCCTGTTTGCACCGAGCCCTTTGAGATTGGTAGCAATGTCAGAGAGATGCCCTGCAAACACATTTATCATTCGGAGTGTATTGTCCCTTGGCTGACCCAGCATAATTCATGTCCAATTTGTCGTCAGGCGTTGCCAACTGAAGATGGTGCTGATAATAGACAACAACAGCCTGCTGATAATCGACAGCAACAGCCTGCTGATAATCGACAGCAACAGCCTGCTGATAATGGACAGCAACAGCCTAGATTAACAGCCAGAGGTGCTGCACCGGTTGAGGCAACACCTTCAGCTATAGCAACTACCAGACAAGGTAATGTTCATGCCTCGTATCATTTTAGTTTCGTTGTTTTGTACAGAGAATATTTTTCTATATGTTTAGAACAGTAGTTACCCTTTTCATTGCATAAAAATATTTTAATATATGTACAATAGGTAATATTTTAGGAAAAATATAAATTTCACTTAATTCTTAGACTTTCTGGCGAATCTATTGCAATTTTGTGTACATTTTACAAAAACTCTCTGGCGAATGTTTAATTAAAAATTTGCACTCAGACTGTCAAAAATTAGTCCATTAAAAGTACCTTTCTTTTTCAGGCATTAGGCTTGCTTTTAGGAGGCTATGTGGCAGGGATGGATCAGATGGACGGAATGGCAATTCAAGGAACTCATCTGTTGGAATTGGTTCTCTTGCAGGTGGGAGGGCTACTAATACCAATAATAATTCCAATTTTAACCCAACCAGGGATAACAGAGCTCATCATGGTAGTAGCGGACACAATCAAGGCAGGCGCAGTTTCTTCAACTTAAATTGGTGGCCTTTCCGATCCTCAAACTCCAATCCACAAGGTACATACACAAGAGCTTCAAATTCTAGTGATGGTGTAAATTGGATGCGTTCAGGATGGCCTTTTGACGATGGAAGTGATCCTTTCAGGTGGTTCAACTGAGTAAAAAGAACTGCTGGAGCGCTTGTCTATGCCTATACAATGGAAATGTCCTCACTGTTTTTGTATGTGGGACAATGATTCTGAATGACATGGTTTACAAGGTTTCATTGTGAAGTTTGTTTTGTTTTTTCTTTGTAAATATGGTTCTCAGCTTTTCTTTATTTTAAACATTGTCAGTAATCTTGTGATTAAAGAAATTATAGCAACTCTATCTTGTCATCATTTCATTTTTTTGTGTATGTTGAGATATATATTCTCTTATGGTTATTCCATCCTCCCCAATATTGTTATATATTTTTTTTCCGTTTCTTATAATGAAATTTCAAGCTCTGTTCCTTGTAAGTCTTTGTTTATAAGAAATAATATTGTGTATTTTTTGTGGATGTGTCAGTAATGGCTCTAAGATTGTATGGTTTAGTTGTGACACTGGATGGTATTTTTTTGCCAATAGGTGAACCCTTGTGGCCCATGGGTATGAAAACGCTATCAGCAAATATCTGGCCTGGGTTTATACGAGTTTGATAAGTAAATCATATTGACGTGGGCATTCTGTTGGTACCGAGGAGTTATATTGAGGTTAATGTATGTGTGTCTAACTTTAAATGGAGATTTAGAATCTCAGATGCATCATCAAACTGTTGCTGCTATATCATGTTATGTTCGAATTTTGTTTATCTTCTAAGTATTTACTGGTAGAAATCATCTGTTGTGGGCTCTATTGCTTGTAAAATCTAGGCCATCATTTGCTGACTTCAAACTTGGATTAAAAATAAACAAGAGGGGGTTGATTGACATTTACCATTTGCATGTGAACATTTTAGCGGGTGACAAATAAATTTCAGTTTTATCAGGCCTGTAATTAAGTATAGAAATTGTTTTATGGTGTTTGTGTGGTAAACAATAAAAGTACAGTTCAAAGTTTAAACTGCTATCTAGGTTTGCAAGTTTGTATTCTATGGTCTTCATATTGAATCTGTGAGCCAATCTTACAAAGATACAGAATGGCATGGTATAACTTGATAGTTACGATCTTATTCTCTTTGCACTCTTTTGAGAAGAAACATCGTGATTCAATAAAATATGTCAGCTGGCATCTTTTCTTGCAATTTTCAGTATGTGTTCATTTCATGCCTTTGGTTTTAGGAGATTATAAGTTAACCAAAGAAATAAGTATCAATATGAAATAGACCTTGTTAATGACTGCCTGCCCGTGAAAGCTTTGTATCTTTTGGAAACAAGGATGGGCTTTTTATATGAAATAGACTATGTTAAAGCTTTGAATCTTTTGGGAACAAGGATGGGCTTTTTATGTAAAATGCCCAAACCTTACTTCACACAGAAAACACCGATGCTGGTTAGAAAGAACAGATATTCAGATCTATAATACTTTAACATGCCAAATCTTACTTCACACAGAAAACACTAATGCCGATATGAAAGAACAAATATTCAGAATCTGAAACATTAACACAGTCCAATCATAGCACTGCAATACATTAGATACTATTCGCGTCCCCCAGTGGAGTGATTGATCACGCACAAGATGATTCAATATTATATCGGAAAGTCACAGCGTAGGCATTGCACACATACACGATCTTTCCATACATCGTCTATTAAGCATTAATTGCAATATGAACAGAAGAAAGTTCGGCTATAGTAAAATCATTAGGCACTAGTCTCAGGCCGATTACGGCACAACTGAACTCACAGATTTCTTTGGCGCAGCAGGTGTATATGTAGTCGGTTCAACTCAGATTCTGTAAGTATTGCGCTTCAGATAATGACTATCTTCCGCCTGCTAACCAGGATGCACTTCTGCTACAGCATGTTAGACGACCCTTGGGTGTGAGTCGACTTATGTATTGAGGAGTATGTGCCTGGAAGGTCTGGCCCGAGTGTGATCGATTGATAGGTGCCAGGTGATGGCTCCTCCTCAATTCCTTAGGATGACCTGGATTGTGGAGGTCAGTAAATACTATTCGATGATGTCTGGATATCTTCTGGAAGTTGTTGACGACCTTCGCAATGGCAATGAGATTGATGATCGCTAGGCTGGCTTAGTATAGTGCGAGCCAGTGGCTCTGCCACAGCTATGCAATATCGCTCTCCCTCCTTCGTGAGTTCGCCCAGCATTCAAACAACTTGTTCAATGATGCGATTTTGTAAGTGCAAGAGTCTAAGAATGCACCTCAGCAAGGTGAGGGCTGTGTCTCACCTTGTAGCTTGACTGGAGAGGTTTTCGTCCCTCACAGCATTTGCCTGACATAGATTGTCCAAAACTGTGTTGGTCATCGAAGAACAATTACTCCAATATAAATACACTACCATAGACGCCTTCCAAATGGTTGGCCAAAGCTTAATTTAAATTTAAATATTATTATTAACAATTTAAATTTATATTATTTAATTTAATATTATTTTAAATTTTCAAATTTGATCTTAGTGTTAAAAAACACTATTCCCGCCAAACTGAGTATAGGATCCCTTTAAGATTTGGGGACATGATAATCCTCCCTGCCTCGATGTTGCTTGCCCTCAAGCAACTTCAAATTTGGATGCTCGAAGATCTCTACTCCTTCCCATGTTGCGTCTTCAACTGGTAGGTTCTTCCACTTCACCAAATATTCCAGAATCACCTTGTTCCTTAGCCTTTTCTCCCTCACATCCAAAACTGTCTCAGGTTCAAGTATCAACTTGCCTTCATCGTCTAGAGGAGGCAGTTCAACTGAGGGTGTGACTTGCTGATCAACTGCCCTTTTGAGGCATGACACATGGAAGATGTTGTGAATTTTTCTGTCCTGTGGCAACTCGAGTTCATTTGCAACCTCCCTAATCTTCCTCACAATTCGGTAGGGACCATATTTCATGTCCCCAAACTTGCAAACATTAAAATGCAAGTAAATAAATCAAATAAAATGAATAACAATATAATATAGTTATAAATGTCAATAATTTAATATTATTATTATACTATAATATTAAATATATATATATATATTAACATAAAAACATAAAATTATATATATATATATATATATTAACATAAAAACATAAAATAATATATAGATTAAAAGCATGATCGTCCAAACTTATATTTAAAGCAGCAAATGTTATAAGAATATGAGATGAGCGATCAGCTAGTTAATGATAAAGACAACGTTTCCTTTAAATGCAACGATTCAAAATAAGCACCCCAAGTTAATAATATAAAGAAGAATATGCAAGACAGCGAAGGGGGAAAGAAGAGGAGGGAATAAGACAAAATACAGATAGGATGAAGTCAGAATAAGACAGAACTTTATTTATTAAGATATGCAGCGATTACTATGACCAAGAGGACAGCAGTTATAATGAGCAGAAAATGAGTATTAATATGTGCAGCGATCACAATTAAAGAACAGTAATATTAATAGGAAGGCAGCGATTCATGACAGGAAATTGTAATCAAACGACAAAGCATTGGTATTTATAGAGGAGGATATTGGAGGATAATTATCAGATGTAGAGGAGAAAGAAATCGAATCAGATTCACACACAGATATATAAGTGAAGAATAAATATATTAAAGGGATATCATTTGAAGGATAGTAAATAAACTTGCATTTAGATAGTAAGGGCAATAAAGTATGGAGGTGTAATGTAGAGATCTCCAGATAAAATATGCAGACCAAAGAGATATATGCAGAATTAACAGAGATATGAATCAACATATGAAGATCATATTAAGGGAAGTAAGATTAATGTAATTACATATTTTTACGTATAAATATATATGAACAGATATAAGTGCATATCAATTAGAAATAGGTATATATATATATATATATGATCATGCAATGATGAAGCTTACAACATTTATTGAGTCTTATAAGTAATTATGATGCTTTAATATAAGTATGGAAAATAGATTCTTATTTATTTGGTTCTCACTAACAATATCTTTTGAGTGTTAAGAACAGATGGATCGATTAGGGAGAAGAAACATTCAAATCAGGGCCGAAAGAGAATTAATCCAGTTCATCACCCTAGATTGCTATTTTTTGCAAATCGTTGTTTACATGTGTATGCATATGGCCTATATGTTAATAAGAATATTTAATGAATAATTTCTTGTGATAGAATATATGATGTGCTTGATTGTTTGAAAACTTGCTTGGGGGAAGGGGCTTGGGCGAGCGGTGGGTGCCTAGAGATTCCACTTATAGCTGCCCAATCCGAAGGAAAGGATGGGCCATGGAGGGGTGGAAAAGCCAAGACCGCTCAAGAGCCTTGTTCGTTCCCACAAGTGGGCAAGTGTTTTCCGAGGTTGGGGCATGGTTGGGGAAAGCAGGTACAAGTCACCAACATGGAGAGTTGTGGTATACAACCTCTTAGGTTGGTATATGGCTTTGGGTGGACCCACCATGTCACTCCTAGCTCACAATAGCTAAGTTACCGGAATCGGCCCTTTACCTTGCCGATTCCGGGTACAGGTACGTACCAAAACGGATACAGCCCAAAAACCTTATAGAATCGGAGTGGAATTGAGTTTTTCTTTTCTGATCTCGAAAAAACCTTAAATCACGTTTTTAAATCTTAAAAACGTCTTTGTTGCACTTGTTTTCAACTAAGTTACCGAATCGTCTGGATTTATTGCCGATTTCGGGTATGGTTTCAGAATCGGATTCATTCTGAAATCTCTGCAAAATCGGGATTTTTTTAGTCTGAAACGTTTTGTAAGTTCTTTGGTTGAATCCCGGCGAATCCCAAGTCGATGTGGTAATTAAAAATGAGCTTCCATTCACCAACGCGAGCGAAGCAGGAGCGGAGTTTGGCGGCAAAAGAGGACGCGGGGTTGCAGGGATAAAACACGGCACAAACATGTTTATAATAATTTACAAATTAAATATTAAAAAGTTCGAATCTTTTTCCTTGTTTCCTTTCTAGTTTAAATTTATTAATAATTATTAATATTGTCATTGTGTAATAGTTTTAATTTTAAAACTTTTAAATTTAATGATATATTATTTATTATTAATTATATTAATAATATTAAAATTTAAAAGTTAAAAGTTTATGTTTATTAATATTATTAAGTGTTTTATAATGATCACTAAATAACATAATAT
The DNA here is from genome assembly GCA_007115665.2 of Sequoiadendron giganteum. Classification (NCBI taxonomy): domain Eukaryota; kingdom Viridiplantae; phylum Streptophyta; class Pinopsida; order Cupressales; family Cupressaceae; genus Sequoiadendron; species Sequoiadendron giganteum. Next base: position 519,363,338 of record CM021108.1, on the reverse strand, counting down.
ACACAATTTTAATTTTAATTTGTATTTATTATTTTAATTATTAATATTTTATTATTTTGTAGTTTAATTTATATTAATAATTAATATAATAGATTTAAATAAATAATAAACTTAAATTAATATTAAATAATTGAATTTGAATTATAAATTATTAATTGAAACTCTATATTAATAATTTATTAATAATTTTTAAATTTTTAATATTGTATATATTAAATTATTAATATATTATATTATTAATTATATTATAAATTTTAAAATGTTACTAATAGTGTTAGTTCAATAATTAATATTATAAATTATAAATTATAATTCTTGTTTAGCATATGTATGATATGTGGTGTTTTAAATTTAATTCTTGTTTTTATTTTTTAAGCTACAAATATGTATATACCTATGATTTTTATGTATATATCTATGATTTTTATATGTTTTATGTACGGACGTATCCAAACGTACCCAACCCCCAATTTTTTTTTTTGCTGTATCGGCGTACCGTACCCGTACCCGTACCCACGTACCCGTACCCGATTCGGCAACTTAGCACAATAGGTTGCATCATTGATGATCTATAAATGTGTTGCCATGGACTAGTGCTAACTAATGTATACATATGCATGTGTGAATGTTGTTCATGGTTTTGAATGCAGGTTTGCCAAGACCAAATTACAATCATCAAGAAGTTATTCATTGAATAAGGTGGAAACCCTAACCCTAGTTGATAGAGATTGTGACCTTTAGGGAGTTTTAGGGCAAACTTTTACAAGGGACATTACAGGGGTATCAAAGCATCTTTCCTGCCATCTTGTGTATGCTTCATGTATTATGTGTATGCTTCATGCTTCCTATGTATGTGTATTCAAGTGTGCACCTTGTGGCTTATGAGTATTCAAGTGTATACCATGTGACTTATGTGTATTCAAGTGTATACTTTGTGACTTATATGCATTCGAGTGTATTCAAGTGTATACCTTGTCGCTTATGCATATTCTAAGTGTATTCAAGTGTATACCTTGTGGCTTATGTGTATTCAAGTGTATTTGAGTGTATACCTTGTGGCTTATGTGTATTCAAGTGTGTACCTTGTGGCTTATGCGTATTCAAGTGTATTGAAGTGTATACCTTGTAGCTTATGTGTATTCGAGTATATTCAGGTGTATGCCTCGTGGCTTATGTGTATTTGAGTGTATTCAAATGCATACCTTATGACTGGTGTGTATTCAAGTACATACTTTGTGGCTTATGTGTATTCAAGTGTATGCCTTGCAAATTACATGCCTTGTGTGTATGCGTATTCATTCGACTTATGTATGTAAGTGTATACTTTACGACCTACATGTATTCATATGTATGCTTTGTGACTTCATGTACTCATGCATATACTTCATGTATTATTCGCATATATGCTTCATGCTTATTGTGTATACTCTATGTATTACGTGCATTCGTGCCTCATATTTATACTTTATATATCACATGCATCTATGTGTTACTTCATGTATCTTCAATAAGATGTGTTCCTATAATTACTTCATGCTTAAAAACTATGAAAATGTTAAAAATGTTGTCTGTCAAGTTGCTTAAGTTGGTTGGTTGTTAGCTTATGCTATTTGGTTGCGTGCTTGAGCCTCTTGGCTGCGTACTTGAGCTACTTGCTTGTCTACTTGAGCTGGTTGCCTACTTGCTTGAGCTGGTTGCTTGTGTGCTTGAGCTACTTGCTTGTCTACTTGGGCTGGTTGCCTACTTGCTTGAGCTGGTTGCTTGTGTGCTTGAGCTACTTGCTTGTCTACTTGAGCTGGTTGCTTGTGTGCTTTAGCTACTTGTTTGTCTACTTGAGCTAGTTGCCTACTTGCTTGAGCTGGTTGCTTGTGTGTTTGAGCTACTTGAGCTGGGTGCCTACTTGCTTGAGTTGGTTGCTTGCGTGCTTGAGCTACTTGCTCACCTACTTGAGCTAGTGCTTGTATGGTTGAGCTACTTGCGTGTGTGGTTGAGATAAATTGGTATGATTCAATAAAACAAATACACTTCCCAGATACTTAGTACCTAACATAGAAGAAAGATGAAAGCCTCTAGTTGAATTAAAAGATGGAATATGGAATTGGATAGATAAGGTAAAACTACAAATTTAAAGCTAAACTCATTTACATCCCTTTAGTTTTTCAATCACATAAAATTATATCTAAGTATGAGAGCGGCAGATACTTCTCCAAAACACTATAAGCTCCTCATTAGAAACAAACTTGCTTCAAACCTTGTTTTAATGTTTACACAAAAAGAAACATACTTTATCTAAACATTTAAGGCCTTTACACAAATGCAAAAGTAATTTGGCACGAAAGAGTGGATCTCGATATTCACAACATTCCCATCATGCCTTTAGATTACAACGAAAGGTAATAAGAAAGTTTGTATCATTGCCTAGGGTCCTTGAGGTAATGAAATAAGAGAAAACCTGTCTTAAGTAATGAATCTTGCCAAATTCCAAAATAACTTGGTTTTGTTGTTTAGAGATAGTGAGAAATAACAGTACATAAGACAATAAATTGCCCTCAGACCTTAGAGGATGGAACTAACCTTATCGGTTGTAAATCGAGGCAAAGAATACTAATAGTTACTCCCCTAGGACATAGGGTCGAACATAACCAAAACAACCATCACTTGGTTTAGAATTTCCAATTCTTACAACTGAAGCTAATATTGTATGATTGCTTGAAGGCAAGCAATCTTGGGCGGGGTGGACTGTCATGTCCCCAAACTTGCAAACATTAAAATGCAAGTAAATAAATCAAATAAAATGAATAACAATATAACATAGTTATAAATGTCAATAATTTAATATTATTATTATACTATAATATTATATATTGTAATGACTAACCCCCAAATATTTTTTTTTCTGTTCTAACCCTGAGTTTTCTGCTTGCTGTTTGTGAAATATTTGAAGTGTTTGCAATGCTTTTCATAGGTTTTCACATTTACATTGGATTTCTCAATGAAGTACATAAACAGAACTGTAATGAATAGAAATTAGCTTGCAAGAGACACTTTCAGAAAGCTATCGTATTCTGATTTAAATACAGAAACATTTCAGTTCAACATAAACAACTTTCAGAATACAGATTATAGTATTTTCAGACCTGAAAAGAGTGACCAGCAGCAATAGGATGTTTCCATGAGAGCTATGCACCACCAATAGACTCCAACCAACGTGCTCACATGTAATGAAGACCAAAGTCCAGCAACTAATCATCAAAGGGCGAACTGAAGATGTCTTTTCCAGCACTTAAAACCCATCTGAAAAGGCATAGCAGCAGCAAGGAGACCCCCTTCAAGGCCAACGTCCAGCAACATAGAATGGGTCTTTCATCTCATTGACTTCAAGTACTCCCAACGCAGCAAGGATAGCCACCAATACCAACCTCAAACGCCAAACCAGAAACTGGTTCAAACTGAAACCCAGCTACACAGGGCTGTCCCTCTTCAAGAGGGTGATTTACTCTAAGAAATCAGATCCTTCATTAAAAAATACATGCCAATACTCATTTTAATCGCCATGAAGAAAGGAGCCTTCCAAATCAATACCCATAATGATTTAAAAATCCTTCTTAGAGTTATGACCAGAAATATGAGTTTCAGGTGCATAAACAGAGTGCTCAGAAATTATGAAATCACCACCAAAATGAGTTTAATCATCACCAAAATTGATACCAAGATTTAACAAGCCAAAACCAACAATCCCACTTCAAAAAAATATCGAAAATCTTCATCTCTAAACTCTGAAATCTGCAACTTTGATGCTCGAATGAAGCTCCTGTGTGAAGCCTCCAATATCCTCTCCTGATGTGGTCTTTCACACATGAAGAAAGGTGTCGCTGCAGAGGTTTTCGTCTCAGCAAGTCAATCCAAACCCCTCAAAGCCCAAGCTTCAAGAGAAATGTACGGCCAGGTATCAAATCCAAAACATCCATATGAAAATAAGCCTCCAAAAGAGACTTTTATGAGAACTCAAGATAGGGTGAACTTCCAACCCTAAAATCAACGCCAACTTCAAGAGCTTTCTGATTTTAATTTACCTTTTAATTCTTTCTTTAATAACTTGGGCGCCCAAAGTATATGCCTCAATAAAAAGATATAACTTTAAATCTTTACTTCAACATTAGCTTTTTTTAATTTAAAATTTAACTCATCTCTCCATAGGCATCCACCCCCTCAAAGGCATTGTAAAATACTTTTAAAGCTCTTTTAAAAATGACTTAAAGTCGTTGCACTAGGCATCAAGGTACACAAATGTCCCCTTCATGATCCTCAACCAAGAAATATAAAGTTACTTTATAAAATCCAATTTTGAAGGAGAAATAAAATATTAAAATGTCTCAACCTTAGAAACTGATGCCTCCAAAGAAAAATGCTGTTGAGAGATAACCCAGACCGGGTCCGGCTTGCCTTGGATGACTTACTATTTTTAGAAAGTCCTAAAAATAGTAAGTAGCGCTCGGAAACTCGAACCGAAGGGAAATTGAGGAGCTTGAAAGGGCTCACTGAGGATAGAAGCACAGCATCAAACCCCCTACTGAAAATAGCACTTACTAAAAATAGTAAGTGTATCAGAATCAACCCGACCGAAAGAGGACGTCGTAAAATGGGGACATTACATATATATATATATTAACATAAAAACATAAAATAATATATATATTAAAAGCGTGATCGTCCAAACTTATATTTAAAGCAGCAAACATATAAGAATATGAGAAGCGATTAATAAGGGAGATGAGCGATCAGTTAGTTAATGATAAAGACAATGTTTCCTTTAAATGCAACGATTCAAAACAAGCACCCCAAGTTAGTAATATAAAGATGAATATGCAAGACAGCGAAGGGGGAAAAAAGAGGAGGGAATAGGACAAAATACAGATAAGACGAAGTCAGAATAAGACAGAACTTTATTTATTAAGATATGCAGCGATTACTATGACCAAGGGGACAGCAGTTATAATGAGCAGAAAATGAGTATTAATATGTGCAGCGATCACAATTAAAGAACAGTAATATTAATATGTGCAGCGATCACAATTAAAGATCAGTAATATTAATAGGAAGGCAGCGATTCATGACAGGAAATTGTAATCAAACGACAAAGCATTGGTATTTATAGAGGAGGATATTGGAGGATAATTATCAGATGTAGAGGAGAAAGAAATCGAATCAGATTCACACACAGATATATAAGTGAAGAATAAATATATTAAAGGGATATCATTTGAAGGATAGTAAATAAACCTGCATTTAGATAGCAAGGGCAATAAAGTATGGAGGTGTAATGTAGAGATCTCCAGATAAAATATGCAGACCAAAGAGATATATGCAAACCCAACAGAGATATGAATCAACATATGAAGATCATAATAAGGGAAGTAAGATTAATATAATTACATATTTATACGTATAAATATATATGAACAGATATAAGTGCATATCAATTAGAAATAGGTATATATATATATATACATACATATCTATAGATATGTATATATAGATATGCATATATATATATATATATATATATGTATGTATATATGCATATCTATATATATATATATATATATATATTATATATGATCATGCAATGATGATGCTTACAACAATTATTGAGTCTTATAAGTAATTATGATGCTTTAATATAAGTATGGAAAATAGATTCTTATTTATTTGGTTCACACTAACAATATCTTCTGAGTGTTAAGAACAGATGGATCGATTAGGGAGAAGAAACATTCAAATCAGGGCCGAAAGAGATCAGTCCAGTTCATCACCCCAGATTGCTATTTTCTGCAAATCGTTGTTTATATGTGTATGCATATGGCCTATATGTTAATAAGAATATTTAATGAATAATTTCTTGTGATAGAATATATGATGTGCTTGACCATCTGAAAACCTACTTGGGGGAAGGGGCCTGGGCGAGCGGTGAGTGCCTAGAGATTCCACTTATAGCCACCCAATCTGAAGGGAAGGATGGGCCATGGAGGGATGGAAGATCCAAGACCGCTCAGGAGCCCCGCCCGTTCCCACAAGTGGGCAAGTGTTTTCCGAGGTTGGGGCATGGTTGGGGAAAGCAGGTACAAGTCACCAATAGGGAGAGTTGTGGTATACAACCTCTTAGGTTGGTATATGGCTTCGGGCGGACCCACCATGTTACTCCTCCTAGTTCACAATAGGTTGCATCATTGATAATCTATAAATGTGTTGCCATGGACTAGTGTTAACTAATGTATACATATGCATGTGTGAATGTTGTTCATGGTTTTGAATGCAGGTTTGCCAAGACCAGATTACAATCATCGAGAAGTTATTCATTGATAAGGTGGAAACCCTAACCCTAGTTGATAGAGATTGTGACCTTTAGGGAATTTTAGGGGAAACTTTTACAAGGGACATTATACCATAGAACCTGGGCTTCAACTTTTTTGCATTATTCCCCTTGAGAGTAGACTGTCTATATGGCTGCAACCTCAAGTAAACCATATCACCCACCTCAAAAGCTTTCTCTGCTCTATGCTGATCTACATATATCTTTTTCTGGTTTTGAGCACGCTATAAATTCTCCTTGAGAGAATGCAAGATATCCATACTTTGTTGCACCACATCCTTTGCTCTAGGGACCCTAATATTGGTGAGAATCAAATCCATCAATGAAGTAGCATCATAACCATAAAGGGCTTTGAAGGGTGACATACCAATAGACATATGATGTGTGGTGTTGTAGCAAAACTCTCCGAAATGCAACCACTTAATCCAAGCTGATTGCTGCCCCGTGACATAGTTCCTTAGGTAGCCCTTAATCCACTTGTTCATGATTTTAGTTTGCCCATCTGTTTGTGGATGGTAGCTAGTGCTTGGAGTCAATTCCTTGTGAGTTAGACGAAAGAGCTCTTGCTAAAATAAATTGATAAACCTGTTGTCCGTGTCACTGACAATGTTCTTGGGCAATCCATGAAGTTTGAATATTTCTTTAAAGAACAAATCAACAACTTGTAGACCCTTAAATTTTGAAGAAATGGCATGAAAATGAGCATACTTTGTAAGTCTATCAACCACCACATAAATGCAGTCCTTACCTTGCACCTTAGGCAGCCCTATAATGAAATCCATGGAGATGCTTTACCATTTCTGATTTGAAATGGGTAGGGGCTGCAACAAACCAGCTGGAAAGACATGCTCGGTCTTGTTTTGTTGGCACACCAAGCACTCTCTAACATGCTGCAATACATCATTCTTTAGTCCCTTCCATGAGAGGTGCTCCCTTATTTGCTTATAAGTCTTGTAGAAACCTAGATAACCAGCAAGAGGTGTGTCATGACAAGCTCTCATAATCCTCTCCTTCACCTTTGATTTTGGCACAAGACACACACGGTCTTTGTAGAGGATGAGATCTTCAACTATCTTGTATCTATCATCAATCAACTTTCCCTCTAAAATATTGGTAGTAAAAGAATCTTTGGCATATTCAGCTATTATGGCAGCTTTCCAATCAACAGATATATTAGACAGAGCAAAAATAAGGCTTCCTAGAGAGTGCATCAGCCACCACATTGTTCTTCCCTTTCACATACTCAATATCAAAATCATAGGTTTGGAGTTTGCCTACCCATTTTTGCTGTCTTTCATTCAAATCACGCTGATTGAGGAAGAACTTGAGGCTATTATGATCTATCTTCACCACAAATTTCCCACAAACCAAGTATTGTCTGAATTTGGCAAGGGCATGCATGATAGCTAGCATCTCCTTGTCATAAATAGAGAAAGCCTTTTCTTGTTGGAAATCATGCCTCAACTTACTGGTTTGTTTTTTCGCAGCATTGTGTCTACCTTCCTTATCGGGCTAACTCTTCTTCGTCGGAGAGATGTTATTCTCTATCCCCTCGATGGACTGATGACATTCCATTTGGTGTGGTGTATTCCCTATCAGCAGGAGTTAATATTTTCGGTGGGAGTCGTGGACTTCGGCGGGACCCTGACTGGGGTCTCCTCGATGCGTCGATAGAACCTTTGTTGGGGTGACTTGAAGTTTCGGGGGGACTTTTTCCAGGGTCTCCTCGATGGATTGACGGAACAATGTGAGGGTTGTGTATGAGGGCTCTCATCGGTAGGACTTAATGGCATTGATGGGACCCTAACTAAAGTCCCTTTGACGAGCCGATATGAGGTTCCCCCGATATGACCTGCTAGCCCATGAGTGATGACTTGGTGGGACCTGACTGTGCCAAGTTGGAAAGCGATAATTGGTTGGTAACCATTAAGGGTTGTTTAATCGAGTGATTTGATTGGTGATGCAGACATTGAAGTGACTTGGTGAATTCAAAGAGAGCATGAACAAAGTCTCTTCGATGGTTCGATATGGCAAACAGTTAGACTGTTTACTGCTGTTGCTTGGGGAATCCAAATCGAACAGTTCCTTGGTGGTTTGGAATGCAGAACGAATGTTGTATAAACATTGTACGTTCTGTAACGTTGAGGTGTATTGTTCGGATTGAACAATTAGCGAGGTTGATCAGAGAAATGTTACGCTATTGAAATTGATATTGTGAATTAACATCTGGAAGCATAGTCTGTAACTTTGTATGTAATCATTAATTATTGTAATACAAAGAGATTTTGCTTGGTGTGTGGGTTTTTCTTTCGTAAGGGTTTTCCCACGTAAATCTAGTGTTCGTTTTGTGGTTGTGTTAAATTTGTCTACTTTGTTATTCTATGAATGTGCATCTTAATGAACTGTAACTTGAAATTGAATGACATATTTGCATTTCTCTTCTAAGAATTGGCATTAGGAAGGTGTTTCCGCACTCAACTTTCCTTACATTTCTAAATCCTCGAGCTTCTTGCTCTCATTTGCTATAGGATGTCTATTCTGCATCAAAATTGCTCCAATGCCCTCTCTTGAATAGCCAAAACAGGACATGAACTCATTACCTCCTTAAGCTTATCAAAAGCTTGCTATAATGTAGGGCTCCAAGAGAAAGCCCCTTTCTTCATCAAATTGGTCAAAGGAGCTGCAAGTTGTGAAAACCTTTTTACAAATCTCCTATAGTAGCCGCATAAACCCACAAATCCTCTCAACTGTGACAAATTCCTGAGTTTAGGCCAATCTTGGTTTGCTTTGATCTTCTCCTCATCAACGCTAACCCCTTGAGCACCAATCTTATGCCCTAAATACAAAATCTTAGTCAATCCAAACTCACATTTTGACATCTTAGCATGGAATGAATGCTGCTCAAGTATGCCAAGCACCTCATCTATGTGCTTCAAGTGATCCTCCCATGTCCTACTATAGATCAAGATGCCATTAAAGAAAACCAAAACAAATTTCCTCAATTGTAGAATGAATACTTGGTTCATACATGACTGGAAGGTAGCGGGGGCATTGGTCAACCCAAATGGCATGACCAAGAACTCATAGTGCCCATAGTGACACGTGAAGGCCGTCTTGTGCACATCTTCTTCCCTCATTCTTATTTGATGATACCTTGAATTCAAGTCAATCTTGGAGAAATATACTGTACCATGAAGCTCATCTATCAACTCATCGATCTTGGGAATGGGATAGCGATTTTTGATTGTCCTCTTGTTGAGTGCTCTATAGTCAATGCACATCCTCAATGTCCCATCCTTCTTCTTGACCAACAAAACCGATGAGGCAAAAGGGCTAGAACTCGAATGTATATGCCCCATGTCAAGTAACTCCTTAACCGTCTTCTCTATCTCCTCCTTACATGCTTGCGGATGATGGTAGGGTGTAGTGATGATTGGTTTTGCCCCTTCCTCAAGTCCAATCATATGCTGAAAACCCCTCTTTGGAGGTGGACCATGAGGTATATCATCGAAGACCTTAACTATAGCTCTCCAAGATGGGTTGAATGTCAACATGGAAGGTCTTCCCTTCCTTGGAAGGTTGTGTATCCGTGATCAAGCATTCGGCTGCCCAAGCAACTTGATCTCTACGCAACGCTCTCTCCATGAGCTTAGTTGACACCACCATAGGGCCTCCTTTGGAAAGGCCACAAAGGACTGCCTCCTTCCCGTTAGATTTGAACTTAAGCTCCATTGTTTGGTAATTCTATGTGTATTCTCCAAGTGAGCGCAGCCATTGCACTCCAAGAACCATCTCGATGTCACCTATGCCGATCACATAAAAGTCATCTCTCATCTTATGACCACCAAGAGTCAAATTCAGCCGTTGAATCCTTTGGTTGCATGGTAGAGTGTAGCCATCAGCCACTGTGACATTGAATCCTTCAAAGTCTTCTGTCTTCAATCCCAATTTAGCCACCAATCTCTCATCAATAAAATTGTGGGTAGCCCCACTATCAATCAAAACGGTCACTTGTTGCCCTTGTAAGACTCCCTTGACTCGAAATGAATGATACCTTGGTGCTCCTGATAGGGCTGCAAGGGTTCCTCTTTGATGCCCCTCCTCTTTAGATTCATGCTCTTCAATCATGGTTAGTTCTAGCTCAACTTCTTCTTCGGAGTCCTCATCAGAAACTACCTCAATGTAATGTATTTGGCTTCCCCAAGCAACGATGACCTGGATGCCATGGCGCCTTACAATCAAAACACAACTTCTTCCTTTGGAGCTCATTCTTGGACATGTCTAATTGGTTAGGCCTGGGTGGTGCCATCCTTGGAGGAGGAATGTCTCTTTGAGGAAACTTCTTGGTCACAACGAGAGGTGCCTTGTTGGAGTATGATCTGCCCTTAGTTGATGAGTCTTCCAAATTCAAAGCTCTCCTAATGGCATCTTGTAGCGAGCCAGGATCCAGTGCCTTCACCAAACCTCTGAGGGGTTCAGATAGGCCTTCAACAAAGAGGACTATGAGTTTCCTTTCTATCACATCTGGGACCATCATTGCCAATCTCTCAAACTTAGCAACATACTTTACCTTCTTGCCTTAGCTGTGCTAATTCCCAGAAATGAATTTGTGGATCCTTCCTATCAAATCTCTCTGTCAACCTCTAACTGAATTCTTCCAATGTTTTGATGGAATTGTGGCTTTGTGTTACCATACCATGATACCACCATTCGTGGGCCAAACCCTCAAGATGTAAGGTTGCAAATTTGATGGCTTCTCTTTCATACATGGGATTCAAGGAGAAATATGCATCTAATTTTTGCAACCAAGCCCTTGCTGATGAACTCCTAGATCCATCAAAAGCTGGAATGATGATCCTGCCCAAGCGATGCTGGATGTCCTTCCTATCTTCATACCTTCTCCTCCTATGCCCTCTTCTTGTTTTCATGTCATGGAACTCTGTGAAGGTCATATCTCTACGAATGGTTGTACTTAGAACATGGTATTCGTTATGCAATCTGGTAATATCATCCTCTTCTTTAGGTGGTACTTTTGGTTCATTTTTTGCCTCTTGGTCCAAGAATTTGGCCTTGAAAACCTTAGTAGAGGCTGCTGGTTTCATCACACCTAAGCTGCTGCCTTCAATATTGTTTTGCACTGTCTTACCAGCTCCCAGTTGCTGGTTCAACCCTCTCAACAGTTGGACCATTTCCACCATGGTTTCCTTCATGTTGGATTGGAACTCTGTGGACTTCTTGACAAACTGCTGTCCTTCATCTTCTTTGTCACCCATGGTAGCTTTCTTTCTTTCTCGGAGATGGTTATCTCAGGTCCCTGTCGCTCATGAAACAGGCACACAGGTTGGCAGGAAGCCAAGCTCTGATACCACTGTAAAATGCCCAAACCTTACTTCACACATAAGACACCTATGTTGGTTTGAAAGAACAAATATTCAGATATGTAAAATTGTAACATGCCAAATTCTTACTTCAGACAAAAAACACTAATGCCAATATGAAAGAACAAATATTCAAAATCCGAAACATTAACACGGTCCAATCATTAGATACAATTCGCGTCCCCCACCAGAGTGATTGATTACGCACAAGATGATTTAATATTATATTAGAAAGTCACAGCGTAGGCAATGCACATATACGCGATCTTTCCATATAGCGTTGATTAAGTATTAATTGCAATATGAACAGAAGGAAGTTTGGCTATAGTAAAATCATTAGGCACTAGTCTCAGGCCGATTATGACACAACTAAACTCATAGATTTCTTCGGCGCAATAGGTGTCTATGTAGTCGGTTCAACTCATATCCCATAAGTATTGTGCTTCAGATAATGACTATCTTCCGCCTGCTAACAAGGATGTGCTTCCGCTACAATATGTTAGAGAACCCCTAGGTGTGAGTCGACTTATGTAATGAGGAGTATGCGCTTGGAAGGTTTGGCCCGTGTGTGATCGATTGATAGGCGCTAGGTGATGGCTCCTCCTCAATTCCTTAGGACGACTTGGATCGTAGAGGTTGATAGATACTATTCGATGATGTCTGGAAGTTTGCTGGAAGTTGTTGATGACCTTCGCAATGGCAATGAGATTGATGATTGCTAGGCTGGCTTAGTATAGTGCGAGCCAGTGGCTCTACCACGGCTACACAATATCGCTCTCCTTTGTGAGTTCTCCCAACACTCAAACAACCTGTTCAATGATGCGATTCGGTAAGTGCAAGAGTCTAAGAATTGAATTTGCAGTGATACAAGCATAGCAACAAGGTGAGGGCTGCGTCTCACCTTGAAGCTCGACTAGAGAGGTTTTCGTCCCTCACAGCGTTTGCTTGACATAGATTGTCCAAAATGTGCTGGTCATTGAAGAACAATTACTCAATATAAATACACTACCATAGACGCCTTCCAAATGGTCGGCCAAAGCTTAATTTAAATTTTAATATTATTATTAATAATTTAAATTTATATTATTTATTTAATATTATTTTAAATTTTCAAATTTGATCTTAGTGTTAAAAAACACTATGCTCGCCAAACTGAGTATAGGACCCCTTTAAGATTCGGGGACATGACATTTTATTAGACCATGTTTTATTAATGTCATAGTAAATGCTCGTATGGTCGGGCTTACATAATTTGCAAGCATAGTAAACAATGACCTTCTAGGATTTATTGGCAAATGCCTCTATTTTTTATTTTGAAACATGAAACCATTTTGGTGACTCCAGTTGAATTTGGTTTTGCCATTTTAAATATTCAATAGTGTTTGTCTTTCCTAAATTTTCAACTAAAAAATATCAGTATAATTTTCTTTAAATATGGAAATGTTTGTATTATGATCCAAAGCCATGTTTACTTGATATGTGTTGCACAATCAAAGTGTATTTGTCAACAGTTTTCCTTAATTTGTTTAATACTGTCTTCCTTTATGTGTAACATTTGTGTGTATGTGAGTCATTTTAGTGAAAATAGTCTATATGACATTCAGAGGAAAATGTCCATACATGTAAATAAAAGAGGACAGAAAGATTTGTTTAGTTATCTTCTTAACGTTGAAAATTATGATCATTATGTCTTGACATTTAATGAATTGAGGTCAAATACTAGAGTTCCTGTGTTGTAACTATGTGAATTTCTTAATAGATTTTCTCCATTTTGTGTAAGAGTGCCCCCCATTAGATATTCATATAACTATCATGTATATAAGAAATACATGTAAATAAAAGAGGACAGGAAGATTTGTTTAGTTGTTATCTTCTTAACATTGAAATATTATAATCATTAACATTATGTCTTGACATTTAATGAATTGAGATCAAATAATAGAGTTCCTGTATTGTAACTATATGTGAATTTCTTAATAGATTTTCTCCATTTTCTGTAAGTGTGGACCCCATTAGATATATGACATTCGAAGGAAAATGTCCATACATGTAAATAAAAGAGGACAGGAAGATCTGTTTAGTTGTTATCTTCTTAACATTGAAATATTATAATCATTATGTCTTGTCATTTAATGAATTGAGATCAAATAATAGAGTTCCCGTGTTGTAACTATATGTGAATTTCTTAATAGATTTTCTCCATTTTCTATAAGAGTGCCCTCCATTAGATATAACTATCATGTATACAAGAGATATTTTCAGGAAATTAGTCAACGTCATTGGGAGGAAAATATTCTTGTTCTATAAGTATAGCACAGGAGGATTTGTTTAGCTGTTGACTTCCAAGTGAAGTATTATAATGTGTTGACATTTAATGATTTGAATTCAAACAATAGGAGGTTGTTTGTATATGGAGATTAGATGCTTGGAACTCTCATTTTGCAGAAAAGACTTCACACCTGCAGACAAGGCCGGGGATGCATTTACTAGGCTAGCGAAAATAGTTGCTGAGGCAGAGTATTTTCCATGATTTTTTGCGTATCATTCTTATTGTGACCAAAATGAGAGGAAGCAATATGTGCCATTACTAGGTGCATGCTTTACTGAGCTGTTAAGAGCAGTTCACATGACAAGTATTTTATGTGGTGTTGCTTACTGCTGTTAATTTTAATGGCAATAAGGAAGGAATGGTTTGTGTTTGGTGTGTCCTATTAGTTATTACCAAGCAATCACTATATGGTAAAGACTGGAGTAGAAGGGGATGCTTCTGACTTCATCGCAAGTCCCTTACACCATCTAGGGCCTATGGGTTGTTGATGTACAGCGTCTGGATGATGCGTCTGGATGATTACTTCCAGCCACGACTTGTGAAGATAAATTTAATATAGCCTTTGGCTATTTAATTTATCTAAGGTCGATTTTAATAAAGAAAAGATTCGCTTGGAGATTGAAACAAAATATTAATAATTTATATTATTTAATAATTAATATTTAATTATTATTTGGGGCCGACCTTAAGAGAGGCACAATTTTCTAGAAGAGACGTCTCTTCTTGAGGCCGACCTTTTGCCTTGGAGCGACGTGTCTCTTCTCTTCAGCGAATATATAAATGAGTGAAGATCACTCATTCGATCAATCAAGTTATTCATCATAATTCGCATTTCTAGAAGAAGTTCATTCGTGAGCAGCAGATCGTCATCCTGTAGCAGCAGATTGAGTTCAAGGAGAAACATATTCATTTGTATCTGCATCTAGGAGAGGTGTCGATATTCATTGTATTAAATCGGCATTGTGTTATGCCTGAGTTGTAAGCAGATTTCTGCTCTTATTCTATCAATATATAAGAGATATATTGGTTGGGTTTTTCTCCCTCAAGTTGGAGGGTTTTCCCAGGATATTTTTCTCTGTTTATTGTCTTAAGTGCTGCACATTCTGATTGCTTTCAGTTTATATACATTTGATAATAAAAACTAACATGGTATCAGAGCGGGTCTAAGCAAAGATCAGATCAGATTTATATAAGCAGCATTATCCTCCATTATTGTTCTCATCTTTGATTGCATCTATCATTTCATCAAGATGGTGAACGGGCTCAAGGTCGAAGACAGACTTGAGGGTGCATCAAACTTCGCATCCTGGAAGTTTAGAGTGATGCTCGCCTTGGAGGAAAATGAGTTAGCTGAGTTTGTGGAGAATGAAGTTCCTGAACCAACCGAAGAGAATGATAGGCCTCAATGGAAGAGAAATGGGACTAAGGCGAAAAAGATGTTGGTTGATTCCATGAAATATCACATTGTGACGATCATCTCCAAGTTGAAAACAACAAGAGATATGTTCAAGACTTTAGAGGAGATGTATGAGATCAACAACACAAGTTGAGCTCTTGCACTAAAGTAGCAACTTCATCATATTAAGATGGCGAAAGGAGAATCTATCATCTCATACTTCATGAAGATCACCGAATTGAGAGATCAACTATCTACCATTGGGCATATTGTTGATAGCAAGGATCTGACTATGTTGGCTCTCAATGGTCTTCCTAAATCTTGGGAGTCTTACATTCAAGGAATCAGTGCAAGATCAAAACTTCCTAAGTTTGATCGATTGAGAGCAGATTGTATTCAAGAAGAATCTAGGTTGGCTGCAAGAGGCATTGGTCAAAGCTCTACAAATGAAGACATTCATGTTCTTTCCGCTCAATCCTCGAAGAAGAAAGGAAAAGGAGGAAAGAAAGGATACTTCAAGAGGAATAGAGATAAAGGGTCAGATGGTGCTCCTGCATTCAAGAAGAAGAGGGATCTATCTCGCATTCAATGTTTTAGATGTGACAAGTTTGGTCACTATGCAAAGGATTGCCCAACCAGGCCTAAGCAACATGCTTCATTTGCGGATGTGGATGATATCTCTCCTCAAAAGGATTCAAGGGAATTCCTATTCTACTCTGTCTTATCAAGCAATGTTCTAACAAATAGCAACACTTGGTTGATTGATAGTGGCGCCACTCGTCACATCACTGGGTTTAGAGAACATCTCTCAGATTTGGTGATGAGAGATTCAAATGTTCAAGTCATAGTTGGAGATGATGCAAGTTATTCTGTGAAAGGCGTTGGGACCTCCACTATTCACTTAGATTCAGGCATCACCTTGCAGTTGAGTGATGTACTATTTGTACTAGGCATCAAGAGGAACCTTGTCTCAATTTCAGCCTTAGAAGACAAGGGGTATCAAGTAGCATTCTTTGAAGGAAAAGTTCTTGCATGGCCAAAGAACTCTAACATCAAGACAGCCAGTGTGATTAGTGTTCGACAAGAATATTTCTATAGGCTCTCCACCCGTCCTCTACAAGACTTGTTGCATGATGCTTCAAGTTCATGTGAGCTTTGGCATATAAGATTTGCTCACATTCGCTTTCGTGCACTTCCTACCTTGGAGAAGATGGTCACCGACATCCCCAAACTGAGCCAGGAGCATGAAGGTACTCGTCGAGGATGCACATTGGGTAAGAATACTAAAATACCCTTTCATAGTAGTGAAAGTAGATCTAAATGCATTCTAGATCTTGTTCATTTTGATTTGTGTGGTCCAATGTCTGTTACTTCTTTGAGTGGTTTCTTGTATTATGTAATTTTTATTGATGACTACTCTAGAAAGACTTGGATTTATTTCTTAAAGACTAAAGAATCTAAGGAAGTACTTGAAAGATTCAAGGAATTCAAAGCTCAAGTAGAAAACTTGTCCGGGAAAAGGATCAAAGTTTAGAGATCAGACAACGGAGGAGAATACATCTTTGGAAGCTTTCGTAACTTTTGTATTGATGTAGGGATTAAGAGGGAGTTTTGTGTTCCCTATAATCCTCAACAAAACGGTGTAGTAGAAAGGAAGAACATATCTATTGTAGAAGTAGCTAAGGCTATGATTCATGATCAGGATCTTCAAATCTTCCTTTGGGCCGAAGCTTCTAGGACAGCTGTGTATGTTCTGAATCGAAGCCCTCATTGCATCTTGGAGGACATGACTCCTGAAGAAGCTTTCACAGGTGTAAAGCCTAAAGTCAGTCATTTGAGAATATTTGGCTGTCCTATGTATATTCATATCCCTAAAGATAAAAGGACAAAATTGGAACTATCTGGCAAGAAGGGAATATTTGTGGGCTATAGTGAAACTTCAAAGCCTACAGAGTTTACATTCTTGGTCAGAAGTTGATTGAGATCAGTAGGGATGTTACATTTGAAGAAAATGTTGCATTCAAGAGATCTAAAGGCCATCACATGGAGATAGACAATGAAGATCAAGAGTCTTCCCAGGATATGGAAGTTGACCTTCTTGAGATTCAGAGGTAGGTTCCTAATTCTAAAGAAGAAGATGATCCTATTGAGCCTTTGGAACCTATTGATGGGCCTACCGACATTGTTATTGGTAGAAAGAGACCTCTATGAGCTAGGAAAACAATGCAAGAGGCAGAAAAATTTGCAGCTCCTAGAGGAACATTCAGAGAAAGCAAAAGACCTTGGAAGTTTTCAAACTATATTGCATTGATGAGTCAAATGATTGAGTCTGAGCCTTCCAGTGTTGAGGAAGCTTCATTAGCAAGTATGGAAAGATGCTATGGCTGAAGAGTATCAATCTATTCTCAAGAATGATGTTTGGGACATCGTACGTAGACCTGAAGGCAAATATGTGGTATCCTCTAAATGGCTCTTCAAGATCAAGCATGCAGCTGATGGGAGCATCGAGAAGTACAAAGCTAGGTTCATGGCTAGAGCATTCTCTCAGAAAGAGGGAGTAGACTATGAGGAAACCTTTGCCCCAGTTGCTCGTTATACATCCGTCAAGACCATCATTGCTCTTGCAGCATCTAAGAGATGGAAGATACACCAGATAGACGTAAAGACACCATTTCTAAATGGTGTAATTGAGGAAGAGGTATATATTGAGCAACCTGATGGCTTTGAGGTTCATGGGAAGGAGTCTCATGTTTGCAGGCTGAAGAAGGCATTGTATGGCCTTAAGCAGGCTCCTCGTGCTTGGTACAAAAGAATTGATCAATACTTGATGAGTTTGGGTTTCTCTAAGAATGATGCTGATTCAAACCTTTACTTCAAGGTAATTGATGGCGAAGCATTGATCTTAGTTCTATATGTTGATGATTTAATTCTTACTGGAGAAGAACACCTCATTTTCAAACGCAAGAAGGAGCTAGCTTCTGAATTTGAAATGAAGGATCTTGGTCTCATGCACTACTTCCTTGGTCTAGAAGCATGGCAGAAGCCGGATGAGATTATTCTGAGTCAAGGGAAGTATACTATTGACATTTTGAAGAGATTTGGTATGATGGATTGTAAATCCATGTCTACGCCTATGGAGATCAACTTTCAAAAGCTTAAGGAGATTGCAGCCAGTTCAGATTTGGTGGATCCTACTATGTACAGGTAGTTGATTGGATCGTTGATGTATCTGGTCAATACTAGACCAGATATTTGCTATGCAGTGAGTGCATTTAGTCAGTTCATGTGTGAACCAAGGCAAATACACCTAGTTACAGCAAAGCATATCTTGAGATACTTGCGTGGCACAGTTGGGTATGGCTTGAGATATTCTTCTGGTGTGGACTTGAAGCTGCATGGTTATGCTGATTCCGATTGGGCAGGGTGTGTCACTGATCGGAAGAGCACCTCTAGATGTTGTTTCAGTTTGGGGTTTGCTATGATCTCCTTGTGTAGTAGGAAGCAGTCTTCAGTGGCACTAAGCACCGCAGAGGCAGAGTATATTGTAGCATGTGTGGCATCTCGAGAAGCAGTGTGGCTTTGGAAGCTCCTTGCAGGATTGTTTGGACAATCATTGGAGCCTACTATCATTCATTGTGATAATCAAAGCTGTGTGAAGCTTTCTATCAATCTAGTGTTTCATGACAGGACCAAGCATGTTGAGATCAAATACCACTATATCAGAGATATGGTATTGAGGAAAGCAATTCAGTTGAGATACATTAGCACTGATGAGCAGACGGTAAACATTCTCACCAAGCCCCTCTCCAGAGTAAAGTTTGTGTACTTCCGAGACAAGCTTGGTATTGTGGAGAATGAAGCCCTAGCTGAGAGGGAGTCTCAGCTTCAGTGATCTTCCATGATTTGCTTTAATGCATTTCTCTCTATAAGAGAGATTTGAGGTGCAAGCCCTTGTTTCCACCCTCTGGGAGTAGCCAAGGTGGATGTCATGTGTGTGACTCCATGACAACATCACGTGAGAGAGTCCGTGATGATATCCTTGTACTTGTGTTTATTCACCCTCTGGGAGTATCTATGGTGAACGTCATGATGAGATGACGACATCATGTTGAGTGATGGGCACTTGTGCACATATATCATTCATGGAAGTAGCCATGATGGTTGATATCACGATGAGGTGATATGCTTCTTTTCACACATGGGTGTAGCCATGTTATTTGTCATCACGATGAGGTGATATGACTTCTACAGTTGGAATTATTCCTCCCTAGCTGAGAGGGAGTGTTGATGTATATCGTCTGGATGATTACTTCCAGCCACGACTTGTGAAGATAAATTTAATATAGCCTTTGGCTATTTAATTTATCTAAGGTTGATTTTAATAAAGAAAAGATTCGCTTGGAGATTGAAACAAAATATTAATAATTTATATTATTTAATAATTAATATTTAATTATTACTTGGGGTCGACCTTAAGAGGCGTGATTTTCTAGAAGAGACGTCTCTTCTTGAGGCCGACCTTTTTCCTTGGAGAGATGTGTCTCTTCCCTTCAGCGAATATATAAATGAGTGAAGATCACTCATTCGATCAATCAAGTTATTCATCATAATTTGCATTTCTAGAAGAAGTTCATTCGTGAGCAGCAGATCATCATCCTGTAGCAGCAGATCGAGTTCAAGGAGAAACGTATTCATTTGTATCTGCATCTAGGAGAGGTGCGAATATTCATTGTATTAAATCGTCATTGTGTTATGCCTGAGTTGTAAGCAGATTTCTGCTCTTATTCTATCAATATATAAGAGATATATTGGCTGGGTTTTTCTCCCTCAAGTTGGAGGGTTTTCCCAGGATATTTTTCTGTGTTTATTGTCTTAAGTGCTGCACATTCTGATTGCTTTCAGTTTATATATATCTGATAATAAAAACTAACATGGGTGAAGAACTGGTTGGCTTCTGTTTTGGTGTTCTGAACTATGTTGTAGTTTTTGGAGTTTTGTGTTTAATAAAAGGATTGGTGCATTGGGTTTGGTATTGGCATTCTGAAAATGATACAGAAAGAGAGGTTTCTATTAGATATATTGAATAATATGTTGTACACCAATAGTTTAAAAATTGAATGAACCATTTACAGTTATTTGGATGCGGCTTGTTCAGATTTCCACGACTGCATAGTATATCTTGAATATTTTGTTTTTACCAATATGCAATTTAATTGTTTCATGCCCCCATCAGTCATATTGATAAGAAAAGAAAAAGTCTAAAGATGGGAGAATGGATAGGGGAATGATGGGATTAAGAGATCATTTCTTTCGCAGCACCCTCTTGTCTGTCACTCAGGTGAAAAAAAGAAACTAGTCCAGAAAAAAGAAACTGGTCCAGAGAAAGGATAGGAGTTTGAAGAGCATTTTATTTCTACCACTAAGGCATTAACACATGGAAGAAGTAGACATTGGCTCATATTAAATCCAATTCTAAATGGGTCATTACTTTAATGATTTGTATTATGTTGTCATATTCTCTTTTTGACTTCCTTTATCATGTGCTATATGATGTCTATGTTGCAACTTTTAAAACTATTTGATCCCTTGTTTCATTCTTTATGACTTCTCTATCATCCTGTTCCTGTATGATAGTTGTATGGGCTCTCCAATCTGAATGTCTTGATTGTGTTTTCTCAGCATCTTTAAGATATGAGGTAAATGGAAAATTACTTTAGGATTCAGTTTAGCATTGTATTGTTAGTAATATGCGGGCAATTGTTAGTTGTTGCATCGTGGATAATGTACTGCTTTTTAGAATCTTAATACACAATTCTAGCACTCTGTAAAGCAGTCATCCATGGCAGTTTGACTTCTGTCATGTAAACTGACATCCTACAGGCTGATGCACATGGAGCAGTGACATCCACCATGCATACATACTCCCAGAACAGGACTGCACAAAGAAAGTCTTGCAAATCAGTGCTTTCTGCATTGATGCATGCGTCAATGCTGGGTCAGCATGGATTCTGCAACGTGCATACCTCATGCCAGCTTCTATTCCATTCTTATTGGCACTGATCTAGTGGCCGTATGACATGTATAAGGTAGCTGAACTGACCATTACAGAACGGAATCATTCTGTAATAGTTTCTTGATTGTAATTCAATCTTCTTCTAGTTGTATATGTAGCACCCCTTTTTGTGCCACTGGAAATCTACCCAAATGCCGACATTTTATATATGATCTGGGTAACAACTGACTTTGTTCTTGAACCTTTTAGCTTCCTCAAGCATATTATTCGCAGGAATAATCCTCACAAATTTTCCATACATCAAAGCTTCTGGAGCTCTGATGCGTAACCCAGAATTTCTTGATGTCATCTGTTTACCTGCTCCTTTTAGAAGGGCTGCTAATTAAGATCTGGATTCCAGTGAATTAATTCTTAGGTAATTCTTAGGGCTGAGACATTTGTTTCCTCCCCTGGAACATGGTTCTCCATAGCCACAAGACTTAAAATCTCTATGAGTGTTAACATGGCTCTACTATTTTCCCATTGCATAGGAACTCACTTTTCTTGGATGCAATGTTCAATGAGATGGTCATTCAGCTGCCAAGTTAACCCGGGACTCCCATAGTCGATCAAGGGTATTGGCTTTTGCCAATTCCCTAACCTTTTACCTTGTGATCCCTGAACATTCAATTGACTTTGGTTATATGACTTAGACTGACTTAACTATAATTAGTTTATAGCATGGCTGACTCTATCGGCAACTGGTATGTCTCGGGAGCTCAATTTGGCTGTAATGTATTAATCAGAAGTGACATCAAATTAGAATCTGATTTAATAACCTGTACGTGAGAATTCCATTCAATCCGGTTTTATAATGTTTATTAATCGGTTTATCCTATGCCTTATAAAAATCTGGCAGAGCCTATCATTTTCTTAAAATGGGTTATACTGTAGAGTTGAAATTATCAGGAGCATGAGTTACCAATTCAGGGATTGTAGGGTGCAAGAAGTAAAATGGACCCCGGGACACCATTAAACCCAATTCTGAACTCCTTACCTGAGAACTTAATCTAATCCAGTTAGATCGCAACTTAGAACTAATATATATTTTTTGTTTATATTAACTGGTTTAGGTCCAGGAATCGTCAAAAATTGGGACCAAACCCAGAGTTCAAACAGTATTCATATAGTATAAACTGTTGACAAGCTATCAACTGTAACATACTATATTAATCTACCCAAGCTAGCTTACTATCAAAAATAGCTGTATCCATGAAACTAAACCACCCAATGGTGTCTAGAGTTCAGAGAAATATAAGACCAAAACACCAGTTTGGGAGTTGGGGAAAATTACACAGGCCCAGAAACCTCAGCATATGCACTATTACAATTTTTGCATACCATTTTCTCCTTTGCTCAGAAAACCCCTCACTGCCATCTTCAGAGTTGCAACATTCAGAAAACAAAAGCTATAAAACCTGCAACTGCTTCTTCCCCAGTGACCCTTCTCTCTGTCACATCGGCATCGTTTCTGCCTTCTTCCACTTATCATGCCCACTGCCCACTGCCCACCACTGTAACTACCGAATGGTGCTTGCCAGCTGCAGAGGCCAATACCGCTGTCACCTTCCAAAGCACTGCACAGAGAGAGGGATAGACATGCTGATGTGACTGTTCATCCAATCCCTAATACTTCCCAAATATCTCCCCTCCACCTGAAGAAACTTGATGTCTATTGATTGCTCGCATGAATTAACAGCTACTTCTAGTTGCCACAACCACCTTCACACTCCTTTATTGGGTATTATCTGCCTCCATTTTGCTCTATGATGACAACTTACTGCTCTGCCAATGCCCCTTTAACGGGTGGATATTCTTTGATGCTCTCCTGCATTAATCTAATAGCATTATATGAATATCCTTCCCACCAGCATTTTGCGGAGGAGGCTCATCATGTAGGCTTACCGTCTGGTTGGCAGCCCAATCCGCAACTTGGTTCCCTTTTCTACCAATGTGAGAGAAACAAATCTCTTCAAACTTTTTAGCCAATATCTTAGCCTCCTTGATTATCACATCCAGTCTCCAGTTCTGGACTGTTCCTCCTCTCATTGCCCCAATCATCAGTTTTGAGTCTCCTTCCACCCATAGTTTCTTCCATCCTTTGTCTCTCGCTGTCATTAATCCCCATAGCATTGCCCCAGCCTCTGACATATTGCTTGTATGTTTACCAAAGTCATAAGAGAAGAGTCCCACTGGCTGCTTCTCCGAATTCCTGAATACACCTCCAGCCCCAGGTTTCCCTGGATCACCTTTCACAGCGCCATCAGACCTAAGATATTTTGAATCAATAACCTAAGGTCCAATTTACACGAGTTACTCAATGCAGGTAACTCGTGCCATCGATGCCCATTCATTTAAATCCATTGGTTCTGATTTCTGATGCTGACATGGCAATAAACTGTAGTTAAACATTTTCATCCAGCTTCCTAAACCTTAATTACTTGGCTACAGAACCAAAAGCAGTCCAAATCACATTAGCTGGTAGTGAGTAGGATCCGGATCCAACAACAATTTTAACCACCTTGAAATCCTGCCTTGGCACTGTAAACCTTTACAAAGATGTTCTAGAGACTGAAAGATTTGTGATGAAAATCCAGATGAAAGGTTCTCCTCAATTATAACTAATCTGGTTAAAAAAGACAAAGACCCTAGGACCCACTCCATTGCATCCTTGGGTCCAGTTTCAACTGAAATATGAAAAATCATGGAAACGGCCATGAGAGGAATTCAGATGTGAGGAATCTGACAATTTTAGACTTTGTAAAGCTATAAACCAAGTTTAATTGGGGTTTATTGTATGGAAAACTCAGCCAAGGTTGATCGCAGGAGTTGTGGCTCTCATTTGCTTGCATTAAGGAATTATTGGTTTTGGTGCGGAAAAACTTTATTAGATGCTGAAGTAAAGAAGGTATCTTTGTTTTAGTATGGAATCTGGTTTGCAGTCTTGTGATTCTCTAGAAAAGGAATTGTGTTTTTTTTTTCATGTGGCTTGGGAATGTCTCTTACAAAATGTAAATGCTGTTTAAAGGCTAAGTTTGTGCCTTCGATAACAGAGATATCTGGAAATGCAAGCAGTGGTATGATGTGACTCTGAATAAAGCTTACTTTCAATAACAAAAAAATGTATGTAACACTTACGTCTATTTTTCCCAAATGTGTTTCATAATGTTTTGATCCTTGTTTTAGTAGTGGTTTATTGCGAAGGTTTATCTAACCTAGGTTAATCATAGGGATTGTGATTCTTGCATCCTCACAAGGATAAACTACCAGATTTGAATGTGTTAAAAGGACTGGATGCAAGAAGTTAATTTTATCTGGATTAATTAAAGATATCTGGAAATGCAAGCAGTGGTATGATGTGACTCTGAATAAAGCTTACTTTCAATAACAAAAAAATGTATGTAACACTTAGGTCTATTTGTCCCAAATGTGTTTCATAATGTTTTGATCCTTGTTTTAGTAGTGGTTTATTGTGAAGGTTTATCTAACCTAGGTTAATCATAGGGATTGTGATTCTTGCATCCTCACGAGGATAAACTATCAGATTTGAATGTGTTAAAAAGGATTGGATGCAAGAAGTTAATTTTATCTGGATTAATTAAACCCATTACTTAGTCAATCATTTGGAGGCATTTCAAGAACTCTAAATTGGATTCAACCACAATCTTTCACGACACTCGAGCTACTGGTGTCTTCCATTTGGAGTGGTAATTTTTCTTGATGATAGCTTTGATAATGCGATTGCCTTGAGATTGTGACACTTATTACAATTTTGCATATGTAGTTTTGGATACTTAGTAAAATGTTGCACACAAAACCTTGACACCTAGTAATGACTTGAAGGGGGTTTGCCAACACATTACTCAGAGTTAAAGCATGAATATAGGTGTGCTATGTGAGATTTCTTACATGTCATGAACTTGCATCTGCAGGGCACAAAGAAGAAATTTTGATTTACCATTTACATGTCATGAGGAAACAAATAATTTGTGTGAGATAAATGAACATTCCAATTTGGCCATGAAAGCAAACTTGTTTTCGTTGTAGATTAAGGGACAAGAGTGGTGTGCTTTTGAATTGACTTGGCCAAAACTTTCAAGCATAAATCTGACATTTCTAATTGGCCAATCATCGAGGGAAATTTGATGATAGATTGTAATCAAGGCAATATCTAGTGTAGTTAACATATCAAGTTTTACCTTGGTGATTTAGGAAAGCATGTTTAAGACAACATACAAAATATGTTGGGCTTCATGAACTTACGACTTGTGGCCGCAACTTGGGGACTCGGAAGAATTATACTGCCTAACCCTCATAAAGAAATGATCTTGTCTTTGTGACACCAAGATTGAACCAGGAAACATTAAGGGAACTCAATTATTTCTAAAGCATTGTTCCACATAGTTTCTTGATGAGGGAACAGGTTTTGGGGGCAGGAGGACCAAGGGCTTAAGTTTGGGGACAACAAGGGGATAGTGGCGGGGTGGTGGCGACACTGAAATACATATAGTACTTGAAAAAATAGTTATAAAAAAGTGTAAGTATAAGAATTACAAATGAATATTTGGTAAACTAGTTTTAAGTATTTGAATTTTGAAGTGAACATTAACTTGAAATCACTCCTCTTCTTGCTCTTCATCTTGCTCCTCCTCAACCCTCTTGCTCTTCATTCTCACTCTTTCACCTTACACTTGCAACTTTCACTCTCACACTCACACTCACACTATTAGCTTCTTGTTGATTTGTTTTTTGTGAATTGAAATGAGGATAGGAGGTAGTTTTATAGAGTTTGTGGGGTTTGAGTGGGGCCCATAGGCCATTAAGGTTTGGCCTTGGGCACAAAAAAAATGATTTTTTAAAATGATTTGTTTTTTGGTCATTTGGTCGTAGGAGATGCCTAGGTGTCTTCGAGATGGTCCAGAGACAATTAGGAGTCCCCTAGATATCTTGTGGAAACCTCGACGTCCTTAAAGTCCTAGTGGTGTCTTGGAGATGGTGGTGGGCTGGTGGGGGGACGTCACCCCCAAGTCTCCAAGTCTTTGAGACGGGGACGTTTAGGAAACATGAGTTTTTTTTTGGGGGGTGGGGGCGCGGGGTATTGTGTCCCCGTGGAACACTATTCTAAAGACAACTTAAAATACAAAAACAATCAACCCATTGAACTTGAGTAACTTTTGGTTCATTGCAGGGTCACTTATTATTCCACCCAACTTAGTTCCTACTAAGGGTCAAAGGCCAATTTGTCATTACAGGGCCACTAGGGGAATCCAACTTCCTTCAAGCATCAAGCATCAAGCAGTGATAAAATGACACCAATTAGACAAGTATTTTCCCATGACAATAATAGCATCAAGACTAAAAGTCTTGTACAACATGGGCCACACTTACACAAATACCTTAGCTAGAAACGATAAGAATTACCAAGAAGAGTTTTAGGGCTTAATCAATTGCAGTTTAATTAGTGTTATCTTAGCAACTGTACACAATTCTTTGACACTTTTATAAATAGTTTGTTTAAGAGTGTTATTACAAACTCCCAGGACCCAAATACAATTGAGCTTCTATAGGCTATTCAATGGATCCTAAATTGGTCAATTTTTACAACATATTTCCAGTGTTACCTTGATTTAGATAGAGTCATTATAGTAAATTAAATAGATCCAACTTGCCATTCCTACACAACAATCCATTTACATACAAAGCATAATTCTCATTTTCTAACTTCACAAAAGCAAACATGTAGACTACTCATGGCCTTAGTCTAGTCTCATAATACTACATGATAATTATTAGACTTGTCCTTTAGGGACACAATAAAGTCTAGCCCTCATTCTCAATCAGGTTTCCTTCTTGATTAAACCATGGAATTGTACATGTTACCTCCTACACTTCCAACTATTATAGTAAAAACATAACAATACTAATACACATCTAAGATACAAATCTAGAGAGATTGCATATTAGATGCTGATGAGTAGGGCATAATTATAGACATTTCACATACACAATCAAAATGAGCTTCTTGGTGTCAAAATGAGGAACCTTACTAATCAACACCATAACACAAGGGCTTTGGTTTATGCCATAGAATCACGACTCAAGGCTTAGGCTTATGTTATCATCACTTAAATGTTAAAAAATAAGGATTACAATTCCTATAAAATGACTCTACCTCAAGCTTCAATCACAATAAAGGAATGACACCAATCCAAATATTAGAAAAAAAAAGTTTCAATTCTTCAATCATTAATAAAACCTCCTCAATTCAAGATTCATATAAGATAATAAAGAAAGATTATTGGACCAGTCAAGTAGGACAACCACAACATAAAATTCATATAAGACAACAAAGAAAGATTATTGGACCAGTCAATGAGGACAACCACAACATAAATTCAAATGTACAATTGTATCAAGTAAAAGGTTTAGACACCTAAAATTCACCTCATCTAAATTAATTAATTAATTTCATTTCCAATTCACTTCACTATTAATTATTTTTATTCACAATTCACTCCACTATTAATTAATTTTATTCAAAATTTACTCCACTAATTATTTAAATCAAATAAATTAAACTTACTTCTCACCTCATTATTAAATTAATTAAATAAAATCCACATCTATTCCATTATTTAATTAAAATAAGATAAATTCATTTCTATTTAATTAATTATTAAAGAAATAAAATTAAACCCATTTCAACCCCTTATAAATTAAATAAATTAGGCCCACTTTCATCCACTTAAAATAAGTAAATAAAATTTAAATAAAACTTTTCCCTCCATAATTACTTAAATGAAATTAAATTAAGGGGCCCTTTGCACATGATTCAATGTCCCACGTTTTTTCCTTAATCTCTACCATCCATCTATGATTTAATCTTAGTTGTTTGCATCCTCGCTCAAGCACCTATAAATTAATCCCTCAAATCCTCGTTACTCCTCATGCCTCCTATTCATGCCTATATGCTCACAGACTCATCAAAGATCACACATACACTCATCAAGGGTCATCAAGTATATCAAGCATCAAGCATACACTACAAGCAAATGCTATCAAGATCTTGAAGAATCCAAAGAGCAATTACATCACTAATATCTATGAGAAAATCCACTCAACAAAGGAGATCTCTTGATTTGGTAGGTGAAGGGAATAATTTGAACTTGATCTTCTTTATGCTCAATTTGAAAGTATTTTGCTTAATTTAGAACAAGGGTTTACTATGACTTTAATCTTTTGCATTATATTCTAGATTTAAAATTGTATAAAAGACATAAGCTCCCTTTAATAAAATAACATAACCTCATCCTAAAGTCTTAACTCCTCGACTAAAGTGCAATCCACATCAACATCCTCAAAATAGAACATTGGGCAAACCAAGTGAAACTCATATATGTAATAAAACAACAAAACCACAATCAACACAAATCTCCCCCCTCTCTATATTTAGTGCTACCACTTGTTTCCTTCCTTCCCTTCTCTTTCATATTAAGAGAACCCCAAGTGCATCTAGCACTAAGGAAATATCTTTTATTTCAAATTCATTGGGGAGAATATCTCATGGGTATCCAACACTACCAAGGTAATTCTATTAAATTTCATGTTAGCAAGGAGAGAGGAAATAAGTAATATTTAGTGGAAAAGAGCATTGAGCAATAAAGATACAATAACCCTTCAATTGGATATTTTAAGCATATACCAATAATAATTTATCAAGTTGTTTAATTAATCAAATCACCAAGATACCTATCAAGGTAAATCTACATAATGTAATAAACAACAACATAAAATCTCTCGTCACGATCTTAGAAGCAAATTTCATAATGGACATTATTTCACAAAAAATCTTCATACTTAAAAACAAAAATATCTTTAAAAGACAAAATCATAACCTAGAACATCAATACCATAGTTTCAATCACAAAGATCAACAATATTATCAAAGTAGTGGCTTGAGAAATAGGCTTCAAAACTTTGAGGTAGGGGATAACTAAGAGCAATAATCTCTAGAGCACCCCTCCCCTAGTATTCACACAACTCTTAGATCAACCATATGCTTTTATGCTCATATCCTAGCCTAGTAATCCCCTTTCCAACAACTAAACTTCATTTGGGCTTTCTTTCTTTTGTAGTGTTTTCACCTTCTATTCTTTTCCCCTAGTGTTGTACCCCTATGAAACTCAATATTCATACTTTGCCTTTTTCTTCTATTTGTCATCAAAATTGATCACCATTAAATGTTAACCACATTTAAATTTGTGGCTTCCCTAATCAAATTTTACATGACGGAGGTTGCAATTATTTGGTATGAAATAATGACAACGTTTGAGATGATGTCAATGGCATTGGCAAAAAGGTGTAATGCCACTAGCATTTGGACCTTGTTCTTATGTTTACTTTTGCTTGGATCCATTGATGCGATTGACATTATGTATGATCTATTGGCTTGCTTTGATCATTTTATTCTCTTATATGCATTGATTGGTGTGTTTGCCAAATTATTTATTGTATGCATTTTATGACATGTTTAGACCCCTTGCATGTTTAGAGATGGTGTTCCTCTACATATCCATTGTTGGTGTATTACTTGCATTGAGATGTGTGTATGCCACCATGACAAGTTCTTTGCGAGGTCTTGATGTATTTTATTGTGTTGTTGTATGCATTGAAGGTGTGAGAGCCCTTATGCATATATGTTGTTAACAAAATCTAATTTATGTATTTTTTTTAGATGCATATGCTATACTTTTTATGATTGGATTATCATGATTTATCCCATTACCATCTTTCTATATATAGATTATAAATGTGATTATTTAATGATCTTGACATCTTGTATTTTAATTGATTATTGTTTATACTTTCTTCTTTTTCTGTTGAGGGGTTCTCGATGTGACTTTGTATTGGCTACATATTTTTGATAGTATATTGCATGATGCATGTAAGACTTTCATGTTAAGAGTTGACAATGCTTATACTATATTTTCTCTATGTATCTATATACATGTTTAGATATGGATGCTATTATTATCGTGTTGGCATTCTATATAATTATTTGTTCACACTTTCATGACGATGATGTACATTTATATTAAGTTATTCTAGATATGATGATTATCTGATGTATGTGACATTGTATCGTATTTGATGATTGTGCTTTGCTTTGACTATTATGTATGGTGTAGGTATGCTTGATGTGTGACTTGAGTGTGTAGGATAGGGTTATTTTCCCACTCGAGTATGCAAGTCTAGGTTATTTCTCCAATGATGTTTATATTGGAGATGCCACTTTGGGTTAAATGTGTTTGGTAACCTCCATTGCATTCGATTTGAATATAAGATGAATCCTAACTATTTTGTATGATTCTAGATCTAAATCAATGGTGATTTAGGAATCTATGTTGTGTGAATATTTCTAAATAAGTGGTTATTTTATTTTATTGTATTGCATTAAATTATTTTAAAAATATTTGATGATGATGTGTGGAAATTATTTAATGTTTATTAGGTAGAAATTGGGAAATAGTTGCTTTAAGAAATTATAATAATTTTATTGAAATTAATTAAATATTACATTATTGTGTGAAAAAAAAATCAATTCCTTTAGGATGACAATGGTCTATTATGGGAAAAACTAAATTAAGTTAAAAGGTCTGAAGTTATGAAATTATACATAATTGTGATTTTTTGAAAAAGTTTTCAATTTTATATTATAAAAAGAGCTTTTGAAATGCATATAAGGAAAGTAACTTGGTTTATTCATTCATCTTGAATTTTTGCTCCAAAATTTATGTTGGCTCCACGAGAATGGGAAATGGGAAAGATTGAAGGGGAAGGATTAGAGTTCTTTAGAAGGGGATTGCTTGAATTTAATTGGTGTGCGGTTGTGTGTGAAAGAACTCTCCTCTCAACCTTCATCCTATTTTTTTTGGTAAATTATTGAAATGTATTTTCTCTTTTAAATTGTTTACATTTCTTGTTTGATTGGCTTCTTGTGCCAGATTAGGTGGTAGTATATGGCTCCATTGTAGGAGACCATTAAGCATTCAAATTGATAGGAATTAATGGATTATAATTCATTTTTAAAAGTCCAAAAAAAGCCATGATTATGTCAATTTTTTTTATGAAATCATATTTTTAGAATTTTATTTGATTAGCATGTTGTTGTACGTTAGAGGATCAAAAGGGAATTCTTTGATTTTTGAAAATTTCTTTAATTTAAAAGAGAAACATTCAAGGTTCATTAATGGTGAAATTATAAATATATAACTTAAATTGTGAATGCATATAAATGAATTGGAATGTGAGAAAATATGAATCCTTAATATTTTTTTCATGTAGAATATTTTGAGATTATGTTTAAGAATGCTATTCTATTTTTGTTACATTGACTTTCATACAACACTCAAATAATGATTTGACATGATGAACCTAGAATTTGAGTTATAGAGGGTAGGAAAGGAGTTGGTTTTGACGTTTGCTGGGATATAAAGTGATCTGGGGACATAATAGGTAGATAGTTATTAATTCAATTATACTTCATCAGGTAAATAAAATGAACCAATATGCTAATTCTATGACATACCTGGAAGTGCTTGTAAAGACTTACTATGAGCATAAAGGACAACTCTAATGAGCACAAGCTTATACTAAGAGGGGGCTGAATCAATATAAGGCAATCTTTTAATTTTTAATAATCACAATAATATCAATCACACAATATCAACAAATAAGAACACAAGATTTACGTGGAAACCTTTTCGGGAGAAAACCATAGAGAAAAGGACTTCTTGGATCTATTGTCCAAATCCAACCAAAAATAAAATACTTACAAAATATTTGTAGGCACCAACCCACTGGAGACACCAATCCCCACTATTAAGTACCAACTTAGCAAGAGACACCAATCTCTTCTATTGAGAGGCACCAACCTCTAACTCAACAAAGTCTTGTCTTCTTGAGAATAAGTCTCCTTCAAAATATGCCTTTGATAAAATATTTATTTTTCTCTCCTCTTGTGTTTGAATGATAAAGATTTTGTTCCTCACACTTTCATTCACAAATATGCTTTTATTGAATGGATATTACATTCTACTTACTTGCCTTCAAAATACATTTCTTGTTCTTCAAGTTTATACCTTTTCATACCTCTTCAAGGAAGGTGAATTTCTCCAAGAGGGGCGATTCCTCAATGAGGTCAGCCCAAATAAAAAGTAAATTTTAATTTAGTCTCAAAGTGGGTGCCAAAAATGGGGTTAGGCCCAAATACAATTTAAATATTAATTTTATTTTATTTATCAAATCTTAAGGAGGGGTGCCAATATAAGGAGGGTTAACCAATAGAGAATAAATAATTCTATCTAATGTCATCATTGCCATTGATAGGATAAATTTTTCCCTTTGAATGGTTCGATTTAGTGGCCTTCGGCCTTCATACTTTTAATTCCCATTTAACGATTTATTGACATCAACAAGACAGTTTCTTCTTTGACATCAATGACAACATTTTTCATCATCAATGACATTTTCAACAATCTCCCCCTTTGTCAATGATGAAAACCTTATGCCATGAATCATATGAAATAACTTGACCCTCTTGCATAAGTATTGCACATATACCCCCAACAACACATTTGTACGAACTATGAAATCCAATGTTGGATCAGGTACTACTAAAAAAGGAGCACTAGTGAGATGCTCCTTGAGGGTCTAGAATTCTCTCATACTACTAAGTACTCTCAAAACTATTCCTTTTCCACTTTAAATGGAATTGATAGGATGTACTATCTTGGAGAAACCCTCCAAAAATATGTGATAATAACCAAATAACCTCATAAAACTTCTAACCTCTATAACACTAGTGGTTATTGGCCACTCCATAATGGTTATAGTCTTTGATGTATCTATTGAGATACCATCATCAAAAATGATATGACCCAAGTATTGGACCTTTGAGTGGAATAATGAAAACTTAGCTAAATTGGCATAGAAATGATGTCTCCTTAAACATTGTAGAACCTATCATAAGTGCGCCTCATGCTCCTCCTTTATTCATGAACAAATCAAGATGTCATCTAGTAAGACCAAAAAAATGATTAAAAAAGGTTCAAAATACCCAATTCATTAATCTCATGAACACCACAAGGGCATTCATCAAACCAAATGGCACCACTGTAAACTCATAATGATCATATCAAGTCATGAAGGTTGTATTATGAATTTCAACCTCAACAATTTTCAACTAATGGTAGCGATACACTCTGGTTCCCCTCATACGTTCAAACAAATAATCAATCTTAGCAGAGGATAGCAATTCTTAATTGTTAGTTTGTTCACCTGTTTATAGTCAATACATAGATGAAGGAGCCTATCCTTAATGAAGATGATAGGTGCGACCCAAGGTGAGATGCTTGGATGGATGCAACCCTTCTCTAGTAGTTACTCTAGATAGCTCTTAAGCTCACAAAGATCATGTGTCATCATCTTGTAGGGTGCCCTAGATACTAATTGTGCTCCTAGTACCAAATCAATATGAAAGTCCACCTCATGATGAGGTGGAATCCTTGGTAACTCTAAAGGGAAAACATTTGCATACTCCCTAAGGATAGGGTGGTCATCCAAAGATATCTCTATCAATCCATATAACTTATCACTAATAGTGACAACAAACATTTGACATCCCTTTTGCATGAAACACTTCAACTACATAAAAGATATCATATAAAGAGATATAGGCATATATACTCCTGCAATCGTCACCGTTAGACCATGGTCATTAAGGAACTCAATCACATTACAACAATAATCAATATTAGCTTGATGTGCATCAATCCATTCCATACCCAAAACTATACCATAAGACCCTAATAGCAGAACACGAAGATCCATTGATGTAGTGATAGCTTTGAGAACCAACTGACAATCATGAACCACTAAATCTACAACCACCTTGGTCATTGAAGCTAACTCAATCTCCCACCTATCATCCTACCTAGATGCCACTAGCATAAAATGCTCCACTATAGATGGGAAAATAAAAGAGTCTAATGCTTCATAATCAAATAAAACACCGACTAAAAGATCACCAATCATACATGCAACCTCAATGATAGTAGCATAATTCTCGGCTTGTCAATTCTTGACCATCACAAAAACATTGTGGGAATTTTCCACATCTCCAACTATTAGCTTAGAAGATCTTGAATGAGGTCCACCTACCCCAAAACCATATGGACACTCTCTCTCTAAGTGCCTCACACCACCACACACATAACAAGTTCCTCTCGTCTGAACTTGTGTGTGGCTAGGTCTTGCTAAATTGAAATGTTCCAAGCCTACTAGAACTACTATGTCCTCCCCAAAATAACTATTGGGATCATGGAGGTCCCAAATGTTGACCTTATGGTCTTTGATCCCTATATGGATCCTATGACTGTTGTGTCTTAGGGTGTTGCCATGTGCACCATGTTGTGATCTAGAACTCTATGTTTGATGTTATTGTGGTTGTGGTCTATGTGTCCCAAAAGAGGATCTGAATCCTCACTTCGATGGGAGGGGAGGTTTACATATCCTTGATCTGATGTCTTTCATTGTTGTTATAAACCACTCTCGTGCCTTTTGTGACATAGCATGAATCTCCTATGTAATATATGGTTTATCCATAATGACCCAAAGATCCTCTAGATTGGCCATACACACAAGACCCAAGATATTAGAGTTCAAATCCCTAATGAAGTAGTTGACAAGTAACTACTCATCCTAAATTTAGTCCACATACTAAAGGAGCTCCAAAAATTCTCTCATACTGAGCTAGTGTGAGGCTCCTCTATTGCAAATCATGGAACTCATTGATACACCTTTGTCAAAAACTCTTTTAAATATCACACTTTGAAGCACTATAATAATAGACCCATGAAAGAGTATCTAATGGTAGGTGATGCAAAATTATTTTAAATATATCACTCTTTGAATCACTATAATAATAGTCCCATGAAATAGTATCTAATGATAGGTGATACTTCCACTCGTCCTAGTGCCTCTAGGTAGAAGTCGATCCTTTTAAAAGGTAGATTGTGAATCTAGCCTTAATTTTTCTCTCATATGAGCGCAACCCAAAGAATTGATCAAGATCAAGTAACTAAGATTTTGCCTCCACCCCATTGGTAGATCCTAAGAATGTGGGTGGCTAGAGCTGAAATAGCTCTTGAATTTGATCTCTTATATCTTGAGGTGCCCTCAATGCAACCTTTGTCTTTGGTTGTCATTGAGTGTGATGGGGTGCTAGAGGAATGTGTACTGACTAAGACACTATCTCCTCCACACACATCTCTAGAACTTGAGGGGGGATATTTCTATGCTCACATGAATTTGGTATATGCTCCCCTACTATCGGTTGGTCCTCACAGGGTACCTCCCATACTAGTGGTAATCTCTCCTATATCAATCCTATTAAATTTTGCAAGGCCTTGAGTATATGTGGTCTTTACTCCAATTGCCTCTCCTAATGAGAACCTTAAAGTGATGGGACTTCATCTTATCCTCATTTGAATGTGCTCCTCTTGAAGCACTAGTGTGTGGATGTGCTCTCGTTGATCTACACAACATCCTACAAATTTTCAAAATAAGCTTAATTAATCACTAAATAAACATAGCCCAAAGTTCCCAACATTGGAACTTAGCTCTAATACTAAATGTCATTTCCATAATGTGGACACACCACAAAGACCAATTTTTTTTTTTTAAATGCTAAAAAATCTTCTTATATCATGATTCTATGACATTATATCTTGCAAACTTGGTGACATTACACACACAATGTCATTGCAAGCACACCTCCAAAAAGGCGGGGAGAGAGGGAAGATAAAGGTGAGTGCAACAAACCCAATTTACCCTCTAAAATGAAGGTTTTCCTAGTTGGTTTTGATGTTTTATGAACAAAACACCTCAAGGGAATACCTCCCAGGGTGATTATCCCTTAGGGTTTCTATATGAGGTATGGAGTTCAAGTCTAGATGACAAGAATTGAACCTAATGATAGCTAGATAGTTTAATTCAATTGCCTTAAACCTATAGTCATTTTAATGATTAACTCACCTTAGAAGAAAACAATGCTAATCTTGGACTATTACTTGATTGAGGGGTGTTTACAACTCCCTTGGGGTTCTATTTCTAGCATTACTCTACATTTCCATATTTCATGATAGATGGATTCTCAAGTTCAAGTCATTTGAATTGAACCTACCCTTAAGCCTATCTAGGGGTTTTCTTCAATTTGATCTACAAGTAGAATATTAACTAGCATATTTTTTTTAATAATATATATAAAAAATGCCAAGAGATATCCTTCTCAAGGTGTCTATTTTTTAATCAATTCCTCAAAATAGTGCAATAGATGCCTCGAGAAGGATATCTCTCGATGTTTTTTTATATATAATATTAAATATATATGCTAGTAGCATTCAGAACACTACATGTAAGACAAAATTATTAGGGTTAGGGTTAAGATTTAGGATACAATAAGGGTAAGACATAAAATCAGGATTATGCTTAGGGTTGGGGTTAATGTTAGTATTTGAATTAGGGTTACTGCTAGAAATGCAATTAGAATTAACATTGGGGTTAGCATTATAATTAGGATTAGGGCTAGGATTAGAGATAAAATTAAGATCAAGGGTAGGGTTAGGGTTAGGATTAGAGATATAATTAAGGTTAGGGTTAAGATTAGGGATATAGTTAAGGTTAGAGATAAAATTACAATTAGGGTCAGGGTTAATGATAGTATTGGGATTAGGGTTAGGGTTACAAATATAATTAGAATTAGGGTTGGGCTTAGCCTGAAAATCAAGATTAGGGTTAGGATTAGAGATAGAATTAGGACGAAGGGTAGGGTTAGGGTTAGGGTTAAGGTTAGGACTAGAGAAATAATTAGGATTAGAGTTATGGTTAGGGTTAGACATACAATTAGCATTAGGCTTGAAGTTAGTATTAGTATTAGTATTAGGGTTAGGGTTAGGGTTAGGATTAGGGATAGGGTTAAAGATTAGAGATATGGTTAGGGTTAAGATTATGGTTACAATTAGGGTTAGAGATAAAATTAGGATTAGGGTTGGGGTTAATGTTAGTAGTGGGATTAGGGTTAGGGTTAGAAATACAATTAAAATTAAGGTTGGTGTTAGCATCAGAATTAGGCTTAGGGCTAGGATTATCGATAAAATTAGGATAAAGGGTAGGGTTAGGGTTATTGATAGAGATATAATTAGGGTTAGCATTACAATTATGATTACGATTAGGATGACTTATTGTTAGGGTTAGACAATTATTAACATTAGGGTTGGGGTTAGTGTTAGAGATTAGGAATACAATTAGGGTTAGGGTTAGAGACAAAATGAGGATTGGGTTGGGGTTAGGATTAGAGATAGATTAGGGATTAGGGTGGGGGTTAGAGTTAATATTAGGATTATGGTTAGGGTAAGGGTAAGGGTTAGAGATAGAATTAGAATTAGGATTGAGTTTAGCATTACAATTAGGGCGAGGGTTAGGATTAGAGATAGAATTAGGATTAGGGTTAGGGTTATAGATAGAATTAGTAGTGTTGGGTTTAGCATTATAATTAGGGTTAGGGTTAAGATTAGAGATAGAATTAAGATGAAGGGTAGGGTTAGGGTTAGGGTTAGGGTTAGGGTTAGGATTAGAGATATAATTATGATGAAGGATAGGGTTAGGGTTTGAGATACAAATAGAATCAAGGTTAGGGTTAGGATTAGGATTATGTTTACGATTAAGGTTATGGTTAGGGTTAGACATACAATTAGCATTATGGTTGGGAATAATGTTAATATTATTATTAGGGTTAGGGTTATAGTTAGAAATAAAATTAGGATTAGGTTTTTGTTAATGTTAGTATTGGAATTAGGATTATAGTTAGGGTTACATTTAGTATTAAGATTAGGGTTATCATAACTATTAGGGTTAGGGTTAGGGTTAGGGTTAGGGTCAGGGTTAGTGATAGAATTAGAATTTGGGTTGGGTTAGAGATAGAATGAGGATTAGAGTTGGGTTTAGCGTTAGGATTAGGGTTATGGTTAAGATTAGAGTTATGGTTAGGATTAGGGTTATGATTAACATTAGGATTAGGGTTATGGTTACATATAGAATTTGAATTAGGGTTGGGGTTATTGTTAGTATTAGTATTACAACTAAGGTTAGGGTTATATATACAATTAGCATTAGGGTTGGGGTTAGTGTTAGTATTAGTATTAGGGTTAGGGTAAGGGTTAAGATTTGGGATAGGGTTAGAGATTATGGGTATGGTTAGGGTTAAGATTAGGGTTATGATTAGGGTTAGAGATAAAGTTAGGATTAGGGTTAGGGTTTGAAATATGATTAG
Source organism: Sequoiadendron giganteum (assembly GCA_007115665.2). Classification (NCBI taxonomy): domain Eukaryota; kingdom Viridiplantae; phylum Streptophyta; class Pinopsida; order Cupressales; family Cupressaceae; genus Sequoiadendron; species Sequoiadendron giganteum. The sequence goes on along the minus strand of CM021108.1, from coordinate 519,324,424 downwards.
AATTAAAGTTGGGGTTAGCATTAAAATTAGGATTAGGGCTATGATTATAGATAAAATTAGGATCAAGGGTAGGGTTAGGGTTTTGATTAAATATATAATTAGGGTTAGCATTACGATTACAATTATGATCAAGATAAGAGTTATTGTTAGGGTTAGATAATTTATTAGCATTAGGGTTGGGGTTAGTGTTACCATTAGTATTAGGGTTAGGGTTAAGATTAGGGATAGGGTTAGAGATTAGGAATATGGTTAGGATTAGGGTTAGAGATAAAATTAGGATTAGGGTTGGGGTTAGTGTTAGATATACATTAAGGATTAGGGTTACAGTTAGAGATGGATGAAGGGTTAGGGTTATAGTTAGGGTTATAGATAGATTAAGGAGTAGGGTTAGGGTTAGCGTTAGTATTAGGATTTGAGTTAGGGTGAGGGTAAGGGTTAGAGATATAATTAGAATTAGGGTTGGGTTTAGCTTTAGAATTAAGGTTAGGGTTAGGATTAGGTATATAATTACGATGAAGGGCAGGGTTAAGGTTAGGATTAGAGATATAATGAGGATGAAGGGTAGGGTTGGGGTTACAGATAAACATAGAGATATAATTAGGGTTAAGGATACAATTAGGATTATGATTAGGATTAAGGTTAGGGTTAGGGTTAGACATACAATTAGCATTAAGGTTGGGAATAGTGTGAATATTAGTATTAGGATTAGGGTTGGGGTTACCATTAGTATTGAAATTAGGGTTAGTGATAGATTTAGGTTTAGTATTAGGGTTCAAATTAGCATAACTATTATGATTACAGTTGGGTTAGGGTTAGGGTTAGGGTTAGTGATAAAATTAGAATTTGGGTTAGGTTAGAGATAAAATGAGGATTATAGTTACGATTAGCATGAGGAGTAGGGTTACGGTTAAGATTAGGGGTATGGTTAGCGTTATAATTAGGGTTATGGTTAGAGATAAAAATAGGATTAGGGTTGGGGTTAGTGTTACTATTAGGATTAGAGTTAGGTTTAGGTTTAGGGTTGGGGTTAGGGTTAGGGTCACAAAGCATATTTTGTAGCATGTAAAAGGTTACTAATTGATACAAAAGTGTGGGGATCTAACTAATTGCAATTCAAGACCCAATGTTGCTTGGATGACTATGGGTGCTTTGTCCCACACACACAATACATAATTCAAATAGAAGAAGTTAGGTTTTATGAGATATGATTGTATGCCTTATAAATATATTGAGATTTGGATTAAGATACAACATCCATATCAAAATGCATGGGTTCATTGCTTTTTGAAATAAAAAACTATGTTGTTTGAGACATAAATTCTTGCATGGCTAAAATTGTGACCCTAAAATCCAAGAAAACTTGGTATTTGGTATAATCATATCAATATAGATTGTTTAATGTTTTCTTAATATCACACTTGGTATTCATGAGAGCCCCTCATCTCCCACTTTAGAGGGGTTGAGACTTTTCGAGCAAAAAATAACATTGTTTGTTAAAGTTAAAATAAAATGTTTTCACATAAATGTCAAGTGATTTCCACACAAAATTGTAAAGTGACACACAACCTAGTTGAATACAATAGTATTGTGTGGAACTAAACATGCAAGGCTACTTTTCATGAGGACCTCTCACAACCCCGCTTATGGGAATTCACAATTTTGAAGTAATAAGGCATTGTTCAAATTAAAATCAATTTTTTTTGAAAAGTTTTTGAGTTATTACCACATACAAAATAGTATCAGATGCTTTCTTTCTAACATATTATGGGAGACCCTATGTTAATAATCATAGTGATAGATTGACAAACTTGTGTTTCACAAACATTAAAGATACAAATCTTAAGTGTTCCATTTTGAGTGGAATTGATTATGGGGACACACTTGATGAATAACACTGTTAGGGCCAAGGGTACACTCTTGCTACATGTTGCAAGTTCCAACATTGATTTAATTGATGCTATACAAGATGGTTTGTAAAATTTTAGGTTCTATGGAAAAGGTTGCATGTAGTGTGGTTGTGGTCCAAACAATGGAGCTGCTTCACATCCTTTCTTGCAATAAAAGGTTGAATGGGTATAAAAATAATGAAGTTTGATTAATGATGGTGTTTTATGGAATTGGTTTGGGCTTTTAATTTATTATATAGAATATTAGAATTTTAAGAAAAAATAGTTATATGATTAAAATTAGAATTGTGTTTGTAGATGGTTGATGGGTATATAGATTTATAATTTTATTGGTCAAGTAGTGTAAATACATTTTTAGAGTCATCATATGTATTGCTTACTTGACATAATTATATTATTATTTAAGTCTATCAACCATTTGATAACACTTTTAAAAATGTTTCAAGTATTTTACAAATTTAACAAATGTAATAATCTAATGGATTTTTGATGATTTATAAGAAAGAAAAAAATTCGAATGTATTTTAATTTAATAACATTGACTATTATTCCCATAGATACCCAACAGTGTCGTGCAATAAGTATTAACTATAATTACTTGATTAAATGTATAACTATATTTTTGTCATCTATCTGTCACTAACACTATAGTTTTTTAATGATACATTATGCAATAAGACACATACTAATGTATTAATCTTATAAATTAAAAAGATCCATAGAATTTCTATATTTTGTGCTATGTGCATTGTTGGTTATATCATCACTTATTGAATGCATTTGAATGTTTAATGTTTGCTTAATATCATAATTCATTTTTATACAAGTGCAATTTACTATCACAATCCATTTTTATACAAGGGCGCTGTATTTTGTACACTACAAATATTAGATACATAAAAAATGAAAAAGACATTCAAATATATTTATGCTAGTAATAATTATTACACATCAAAATTTTAAAGATGTAAAATTTATCTACTCTCAAATTTGAGAAGTCTTACAAGTCTTCTTCAATGCCCTTGTCCTTGTCCTTTGAAATTATTTTGGTTTCTCTATTTCGTAACTTGGAATGAATAGTTTGCTATAATCCATAATCAACTTATTGGTAGGTAATGTTTCTGTGACATGTTCAATCACATGGTCATCCACAATGTTAATAAATGTTTGACCATTAACCTTCGAGTTGTATGTACAACAAAGCACAAGGTGTGGGTAACAATAAGGCTAGTAAACTATGATTAAATTTACTAGCTCCATTTGATTTTCGCTCTCAATCACATTACAATACCATGTCCATGCTTCCATTTCGATTTTAATCTTCCCATTAATACAATTATCTTTGTCAAATTGAATCCCCCATCCATACCAATATGATTTATCATCTATAAAACTCGAAAGTGCTAATTATTGACATAATATATTTGATTTTATGAATGCTTGCAATTCTTCATTTTGATTAGTCGAAATAGATAACATTCTGCATAGCCACAAAAAAGTATTAATTTTTTTATTATTATACATTCTACATAATCATATAAAATATAGTTGAACTTGAATTGAACAAATCAAATAAAAAATTGCTTACCTTTTTCACTTTTCTTTTGTGATAAACACCATTATTTCTTTTTCCTTCTATTGGTTGGTTGTTCAATAATGTAAGACTTCATAGTTCTTCATAGTTTCCCCATACCTAATATTAGTTTTTCATTAATAGGAAAATAGGTTTTTATAAGGGACCCGAAACCACAAAATACAAAATGCTGCTACAACAGAATAAAACACAATGAACCAATAGCAGAACAACAACTAACCAAGAGCACAAACTGCGAGACCACAACAAAACATAAAGCAACTAAACAAAAAACTATTTCAAATTCTTTAGGGTGTCTGCCACCTCTAATTCTTATTGATAATGTTTATCAACCAACATCAATAGTGCTTCCTTCTCCTGATCAAAGGTCTTCTTTTTGCCATGAGTATGAGAACTAGGACCCTACTTAGCTTCCAACACCATAATATTATCTTTTTCATTTCTTAGATGCTCCTTCATCTTGTTGATGACAGATCTCCCAACAGTCATATGCTCTTCTCTCAATTCTCACAAATTTTCAATGAAATTTTTTAAGGTTTCCACGCTATTTTTAATGGAGCATTGACTAATCTTAAGGAGATTTTTCATGCTCGATTTAACATCTTGAAACATATTTTCAATTCTTCGAATGCGGTTATCATGATCCATTTTGAGCTCATGAACAACTTCCTCAACATCCATAAGTTTTTTCTTTAAATCCTCCCCCCAAGAGGAGGATTGGTCATTATCCTCACCTACAACCTTCTCCTTACCAACTAATATTAATTGATGCTACTAATTTTTAATAATTTCATAAGCATGATAAGTTAAGATAATTTAAATATATATTAAAAAAAATATTTGACTTATATTGATGATTGTTTTTAAAAGTACTTAAGAGTGTCTATTTTTCATAATGACACTATAGTGCTCGTGAAATAGAAAGACATATCTAACTTTGTGAAAACTTCCACACTAAATGATTCTTAAAATTACTATAAATAATTAAAAACATTTCAACTATATTGTAACCATTAAAAAAAACTATTGTTTTCCCAATTTTCAATACTATAAAATTATAAATGTATAATAAATTAAAGAAATATGAGTGTGAAAATATAAATAATAATATAATTATCTAAAAAATAAATCAAAACTATATGCAATGTTAGACTGACACAAATGTATACAAGCCATACTCAGTACACAATTTTAATTAGAACACATGCATAAACAGATTAAGCATGCCTCAATTTTCATCGATTGGAACTCATATAAGCCCTAAGACGAGGACACCCATTTTTACATACTGATATTGAATAAAAGTAATAACTAAAAACTAATTATTCCCATTCTCTTTCCACCTACAAATAAAACATCATGTTTCAACTTGGGATATACTATTGAAAAAACAAAGTAGAAAAATAAAATTTCACTCTCACCTTCAAAACTACCTTGCCAAAATCTATAATCTAAAATATAGAGGCCCTTATTTTTATAAAACTTTTAATTTACCATGTACCAAGAGAAAAAACCAATCTTCTTCTCCAAAAATAGCTTATCCAACGAACTTTATGAAACTTCCTAAACCTATCTAAAGAAAAGTATGAACTAAGATAATTTGAATAACATGTCATAAAATCATAAACTCATAAACCAACAATCTACGGTCATCTTCACAATAATAACCAATTAGTTTAACCAAATGGGGATGCATCATCTTCCCCAAAAAGTTAACTTCTGTTTGCCAAATGAACCAAAAAAATGAGCTAACTATCAAATACCTACAAAAAAGAAGAAGGTAAATACAATATCATCATTACATAATAATATGATTGAAACATAATCACAACAAAATTAAAAGGAAATAGACATATATGGCCCTATAGAAAAATTGTAGATTGATCTATAAAACCTCCTCCACATAACTCGTTGGAGATTATTCTATATACAATGGGTAGATGCTTTGTCACACATTATACCTTCTCTTTCATTTGAGTCCATCCCTAATGAAGTGCCTACATGAAACCAACAAAAGAGAGAGAGCTAGCTAACTTGGGAAAATTTATCCCTTACACAACCTTTTTGGGGCACATAGTAGTTCAAGAAACTTATGTATTAAGTTAGATGAACACCAATTTCATTTTATTGAGCGTGGCTCGAACCTAGGTCTCAAAGAAGATGAAGCAGAGTTGGGTGGTGTGAATTTGAGACAATGGATGTGAAGGCCACATGGGATTGCCAATAGATTTCAATGCCTGCTAATATTTGTACAGGTGGTAGAGGTCATAAATGCTACTCATTCTCAAGGACTGGTCCTGCAAAACATACAACCCTCACGCTTACAAATATCTTCTTTCAATTGAGTTTTCATAACTAAATTTGTAAATAGCTTAGGGAACATTATTTACAATGGAAGGGTTAAAGGGGACACATAACCGGATCGGAGTAGGTCAGTGCAAGAGTCTAGCTGTGATTTTGGACAATATCAAAGAGGACACCAAATACTAAACCTGAATGCTTAAACTATGATGGGAATCAACATTTTCATGCAATCTAACAGTCAGAGCAGAAAGACATACTTGTTTACTTCTCTCTCAATTCCACAATCTACACTTCACTCTCTTAATCCCTTTGCACCAACCTTAATAGAAATAATAGAAATCACTATTCCATTGAAATTGAATACATGAAATAGAGCAAACTAAATCCTCAAGATCCCAAGATCACTTGCAAGACAACAATAAGTTCCATAAGAGAGAAATGGAAGAAATACCATGCTATGATTATTGATGCAAGATTGTTAGATTGAATATATGATGTACATAATGATTCCTTGCTTAGAAAGGGAAGTTGTGAGATAGGATTAGGCAAGATCTTGATACATTTATTAATATTGTTTAATGAGATAGCTACCTCAAAAAATATTAAATGACTTAGGACACAAGCATTAAATTCCAAAAGGTAAGATAAGATCTAGTTACAACTAACACTATCTAGAAAGATTCCCTCCTAGGACCTAAGTGGACTTAACATGTAAAAGGGACCTAGATAGGTAAAACACCTATTTACACCAACACCCCCCTTTAAGTACAACTTAGGGAGTATTATTATGTAAATGACACAAAGATGGGTCTTGGATACGAAGCCATGCTAGGTACCCATGTACAAATGTAAATGTAATCTCTCCCAAACGAAGAAAAGGAGAAGCCCCAACGAGACAAAACTCCTCCCCTAAAGAGAGATAAGACACAATAATTCTTTCCATGAAGATGAGAAGGAAAAATCCCATACAAGGAAAAAGAACCCCCCATAAGAGAGAAGAAGAGAGACCATACAACCCCCATCAATGAGATAACCTGCTACAAAGAAACACTGGAAGCACACTCGTGGAGTAACATTGGAACCTAAATCCAAGAAAGAAGGAAAGATAAATCCAATGCTATAAATCCTAGAATCTCGATGGAGCAATCCTAGAATCATTTAGATAGTGTTAATTGTCACTACCTCAAAAATCCCTTCCCGTTTAGATTTGAAAAAATGTGGACTAGCCACCAAGATTTGTGGTCTAAAATTGTTGAGTGGTGGAATTTGAATGTGGTTGGCTCTGCTATGTATAAGGTGGCGAAGAAGATTGCTTTTGTTAAGTAGAACTTAATTCAGTGGAATAAGGATTCTTTTGGAAACATTTTCAAGGAGAAATCAGAGCTAAAGGTGAAATTGGATACTGTGCAACAAAGAATGCATGCTTCTGGGTCTGATTTATCGCTTCTTTAGGAGGAAAGTGTTCTATTGGCTAAATTTCACAATATTGTTGCTAAGGAAGAGGAGTTTTGGAAGAAAAGGTCTAGAGCAATTTGGCTCCGAAGTGGAGATAAGAATACCCATTTTTTCCATCTTACTACTTTGAAGCATAGATCTTCTAATATGATTTCCAAAATTCTTGTGAATAATGCTTCTCTTGAAGAGGATGATGATATAAGATCTGCTACTCGATCTTACTTTGAGGATCTTCTCTCGAAGGATTGTCTTCTTGATCCTGTTTACCAACAGGGATTCCTTAATGTTATTCCTAATCTGGCCTTGGTTGGTATTCCATCGGATGAGGAGATCAGAAAGGCTGTTTTCTCTTTTGAAGGAAATAAATCTCCAAGACCTAATGGGTTCCCAATGTTATTCTTTCAAACTTATTGGGACATTATTTCAAAGGATATTTGTAATGCTACTAAAGAATTTTTTGGGAGTAGGCAACTTCTTAAGGAACTGAATTCAACGTTTTTAGTGTTAATTTTGAAGAAGCCCGAGGCTGAGCTTTTTGGTGATTTTAGACCTATTAGTTTATGTAATTCATTATATAAAATTTTCTCTAAGGTGCTTGCTTCAAGGCTGCAAAGAATGCTTTCTAAGATCATCTTGCCTCAACAGAATGGTTTTGTGTCGGGAAGGCAGATTTTGGATTCTACTCTTACAGTGCATGAAAAAATTCATTCTCTCAAAGTGAATAAGAAGCCCAGGCTTATTTTAAAGCTGGATTTGGTCAAAGCGTATGATCGGGTGAATTGGCATTTCCTTTCAACATCCTCAAGGTGTTTGGTTTCTCGGACTGGGTTTTGCAATTGGTGTGGAAATTAATCTCCTCTCCTTCTTTCTTGATGCTTATCAATGGCTCGCTTTCTGCTTTTTTCAGAAGTTCTCATGGTCTACGACAAGGGGAACCCATTTCTCTTTCTCTTTTTATCATTATGGTGGAATCTTTGGGAAAGTTTCTTCTTAAGGCAGTGTTTAACGGGGCCTTTAAAGGTCTTTATCCCTCTTTGAATTAGATTTTCTACTTCCATCAACAATTTGTTGATGACACGGTTATTCTTGCGAAGGCATCTATGGCTAAAACGTAATCAATTTGCCTGATTCTTCATCCATATGAGGAGGCTTCGAGTCAAAAGGTGAGTTTACCTAAGAGCACTACTTTTTTTCTTAATACGCTGGAGCATCGTTAATTAAAGATTTCTAGTATTCTGGAATGTGGCATTGGGGAACTTCCTTCAACCTACCTGGGGTTTCCTCTTTGTTCTAATGGTGTCCCTAACTCTTGTTGGAATGGTAATTGATATGTTTCATTCAAAATTGGCTGGCTGGAAGGGTGCTTTGCTTAGCCAAGCTGGTAAAATTCAACTAATCAGGTCGACCTTACAAAATTTTCTAGTTTATGCCTGAAGCTTATTCCAAATTCTTAGAAGGTTTTAGAAAAAGATTGAAAGTATTCAGAAAATATTCCTATGGTCTGGGGTGGAGGAGAAGAGAATATTGCACTTGCTGTCCTGGGAGGAAGTCTGAAGGTCGAAATTCTAAGGTGGCTTAGGTTTGCGTAAACTAAAAGACTTTAATGTGGCCCTTATGGCTAAACAACTCTGGAATTTGCTTGCTTTTGATAAAGAATGGACTGCTATTTTATCATCGAAGTACTTGAGAGGGGTGGACAAAGTTAGATATTTAGGTAGGGAGAATTTTGTTCCTTCTTAGGGGTCTATCCTCTGGAACTCTATGCTTCGTGCTTGCTTGACTGTGAATGCTGGCCTACATTGGGTCTTTGGAAATGGGAGGAGGATCTTGTTCTGGGATGATTAGTGGACTGGCCATGACCCCCTAAAGGATGGACCTTGGGTGGCCCCTTTCAAAGACTTTTGTATCAGAGAGTGGGGTGAGTTGGTTGCTGATTATATCCGTGATGGAAGTTGGATCAGGCTTGATTTGGTGAATAGGGACTTGGAACCCCTCTGTTTGTTCCTTTCTTTGATTCATATTCCTGTTGAGTTTCCTGATGGTTCTGTGGTGTGGTGGTTGAATTCCGATGGTAAATTTTATGTTTCTTCTGCCTTCTTGTTTCAGACATGGGTGGTTGACCCTCCTCTATTTTGGGGTAGATTGTGGAATGCGAAGTTGTTGCCCAAGGTCAATATTTTCTTTTGGTTCCTGTGTCAAGACAAGATTTTAACTCTCAATAATCTTCTGAAGAGGGGTTTGTCTCTTTTGAACAAATGTTTCATTTGTAAAGAAGTGGTTGAGGATTTTTTTCATCTTGTGGTCGTCTGTAGTTATACTTGGGATGTGTGGGCTCATATTCTTCAGCGGTGGGATTTATCTTGGGTGTTTCCTACCTCTTTCTCTAAATTATGGTTTCAGTGGGTGGCTCTGACTCTTAATTCAGCTCTATATATGTTATGGTATCTCATCTTGTCACATTTGGCTTGGGGAGTTTGGAAGGAATGTAACAATCATGTTTTTCGTCAGTTGGAACTGCTGCCTTCAAGGTTGGCCTTTAAAATTTGTGATGCTATCAAGGAAAATTTCCTTTATGAGTTCTTGGAGCTCCCTTTTGGTATTCTTAAGGTGGCGGTCTCTCCTTATGATGTGTTGGTGGGTAAAAGATGGAATATCTCTTGTGACCTCTCCATTCCGGTGAAGAAGATAAAAGCTTCTAGGGAGGGGGTTCGATGGAGGGCTCCCTCTTATGGTTGGTATAAAGTCAACTTTGATGAAGCTTCTAAGGGGAATCTGAGACCTGCTGGTTGTGGGGGAGTGTTACATGATGAGAATGGTAGGTTTGTCTTTATAGTGGCGCTCCCTTTGGGAACCTAGACTAACCACTATGTAGAGGCTGCAGTAGCCTATCATGGCCTTGTTTTGGCAAAAATTTTTGGGGTATCCAAACTTTGGCCCTTGATATTATAAAGTGTCTTTTATTGACTAGTTCCCCTTCCTAGTCAATAGCCCATCTTATTAATGACTCGTCTATCATCAATTTGTTTGATGAGATCAAAATTTCACATGTTTTTAGGGAAGCCAACTCATTGGCTGATGGGGTGACTATTTTTGTCATGGTATCTCATAATAATTTGGATGATTTTGAAACATTGCCTCTTAATCTTAAGATTATCTCTAATAATGACTAGATGTCTTTTCATTAAGCTTGTTAAGTTAGGGGGATGGCTCATTTATTTTGTTATGAGTTGGTTCTTGCACGTCATGTTTTGGACCTTCTCTTCTCATTATTGCCTCCTTTTAATCCATGTTATTATGGTCTAGAAGCTTAGGTGTGATGGTACTTTCTATGGAAGGCTTACACACTTTGTGGGTCTCTATTGAATTTTTCTATGTTTTGTTTGCTTAATCCTTTCTGTGCAAAAGATTAAGGTACTAGTGGAGTATTGTTCGCTACATGCCGCCATGGGTGGTGCTCATTGCAGAGTGGAGTTGAGCTCTTGTGAGGAGTTTCAGACTAATGAAATTATGTGGGAGCACCTGGAAAATGGTGGAGTTAGCCCTTATTTGCTTGAGATCTAAGGGCCGAATCCTGAGGTGATGGAGGTCTTTGTTAAGGGGTGGAGTGGTAGGATTTTGCGTTTTAGAGGTGTGGAATTTAACATCAATGAGGATTTTGTTGTGGAGGTGACTAGTCTTCCTACCTCTAGAAGGAAATTCTATAGAGACAGAGGAGCGGTTAAGAAAGCCCTTGCTAATTTATTTAAACATGAAGAGAAGAAGAAGCTCAGGTCGGCTGGTAGTGGTGGGTATTCCTGTAAATCTCTCAAGCCGTTATGGAGGGATATTTCTCTGAACATCATGCATTTCTTCACTTTGGAGGGTAGGTTTTTTGTGATTTATAACTATCATTTTATGTTATTAAATCATTTTCGGCATAATGCTCTAGTTTTGTTTCCTTTTTATCTTCTGTCATCGATGGAGCATAGTATTGAGGATCATCACAGGAACCCTAGGAAGGCCATTCTCCTTGAAGGCCTCATGAATTTAATGGTTGAACACATTAAGATGAAGTTAATCCCTGTTTCTCCTAAGCCTCATGCCCATAAGAAGGTTGGTAAAATTTTTGGTTATGAGACTGGTGATTCAGTGGTAGAGTGGGAAGGAAATTTTGATGAGGATGATTCGAATTTTGAGGAGTTGTCGGAGGAAATTAGTGACTTTGTGGAGGGTTCAAAGGATTCTAAATCATGGTCGAAGGGATATGAAACAAACATTGAGGTTAAAGAAGCGGTAGTGACCCTAGGGAATACGAGTGCGAAGGGGAAGAAAAAGTGTCTCAGGAAAGAGAAGTATGGTAAGAAGAAGGTGGAGGTGTCAAATGTTGTGGAGGAAGCTCTTGCTTATGATATTAATCATTCTCTGGATGCAAGTAAAGTGGGTGATTTGGAGTCCCTTGTTCAAAAGGATGGTTTGGATGGTGGTAAAGGCATCTCCGAGTTTGTGCAGCCGATGAAGGGTATTGTGTAGGGGAATGAGGGTTTGAAATGTTCCAAGGAGGTCAACCCTGTTCAGGTTACCCATGTCTCTCCTCTCGACTTTGAGTAGGTTAAAGGTAGTGCTGTGAAGGCAAAGCAACTGGAAATTTTGGCTGACTTAGTGAACTTACCGGATAAGAGTCGTGCTAAAGTTGATGTGATAGAGGTGGAGGACTCTCCTATTGAGGATGATATGAAGGATAAAGAGGAGGATTGAGAAGTCCCTGCTGAAAATGTGGGCTCTCAAGCGTTGCCTCCTATTAATTGGGATGAGTTTAATATGGAAATGTTTTATAGGATGGTTGAGGATGGTACTGTAACTTGCTGTCTCTCATTAAATGGCTCTTCTCGTAGGTTAAGGAGCTCAATGTGCAACTCAAGAATTGGTAGGATGTGTGTGTGGATTTGGTGCATAGTAATTAGAATGAATGGGTGATTAAAGGTAAGGTTAAAACCATGAATGTTATGCTTGATAAACTGGTTGTGAATTATGATCATCTTGGCACTTCTCATGAGGAGAGGATTACTTATTTGGAGGTGGCGGTCCAAAAGACTTATGAAGAGAGATTTGTTAACATTGAGGACATAATTTCTAAGTTGTCTGAGGATTTGAAGACTGTGGTTAATATCAGTAATAATTCCTTGAAGTCGATTGCTAAGGGCCTCTCTTTTCTGAATGAGATTTCCTTGAAATAGACTGGTAGTCCCCTGGAGTTGGGTGATATTGAGATGACTATGGAGGAGGTTTGTCCCAAGAACCCGATGGAGAAGAATGACACATTCTACTATGCAGAAGGTTGTTGATGTTGGACCATGTTTGAGAACGAGGAGTAGAACTAAGAAAGAGGCTGCTATCTCATTTGAGGAGCTCAAGGATGTGATGAAAATGCATGAGGGGGTCATTGAGGAGAATTTGGCCTCGGTTAATGATCTAGAAAAAATGTTATAGCTTTGCTGTGTTTTTGGCTTGGGCTGCTTTTTTGATTCTGGGTTGCCGATGGGTTTCTTGATTAATTTTTGTTGTCAAATTTTTGGTCTCTTTGTGCTGTGGGTTCATATGGTTTAATCTTTTTAGCAAGGTTTTACCTTTGTAAAGGGTTTTGGGGTCCCTTCAAAACCTACTTTTCCGTATCAAAAACACTATCTAGAAAGATTCCCTCCTAGGACCTAATGGACTTAACATGTAAATAGGACCTAGATAGGTAAAACACCTATTTACACCAACAATACTTAGTTTTCCATTGGATTTGAAATGATTCAAAATTTACAATGTATTTCTCTAAATTAATTAGATCGTAAAGTTTACTTATTTGTTTCATTTCTTATATTTTCTTTTGATTTATTCCAATTTATAAATTATAAATTATATATATATTTCCTTACCAACTCTTCTACAAAAAATTACTGAAACTTTTTTACATTAATTAGCTCTCCCAAAAAAACTTACTTTTCTCTACAATAATTTTCTTGACCTCACTCAATAAACTCAAGCCTATTTTATAAATTAAGCATTAGTTCCCAAGGCTTTTACAAAATTTCCTAAGGTACAACTTAGGGTTAGAAACTTTAGTATAACAATGTACATCTCCTCATAAGGAAACAAAACTCCTAACTCATCTTGGTGAATGGGGATAAGTGGACAACTTAGAAAAGAATTTATTAATGCATGGAAGATAACCCAAGCATTGTAAAGCACCCAAGTCTCCTGACATTACACAAATATTCTAAGATTTGTTAAGCGCCTCATTTAAAATGATAAAACCCTTCTCTACTTACCATTTAAAATGATATTTCTTTTGTTCACAATAATTTTCTAGGGCAAGAAATTCACCCCTTTTTCTTTATATTCCTTTTTTTTGGTTTTGTTAATGGATTGGTTTTAGTTTACATAGGATAGGGTGGCAATAGGAACTCAATGTTCGCCTACTCACAAAGCCATAGGATACCATGAGGGTTTTCTCATTTAACGTTGACTTGTAGAGGGAGGCCATGCCTATTAATGCATACCTCTGAGTTATGATGTTTTATTTTCCTTAATCTAGTTTCATTCTAGGGTTTTCTCATTTCATCCACAAACCTTTGTCCATTTAGCAACATGGGGGTATTTTTTTGTTTCTTGATGAAGTAAGGGTAGGGTAGATAGGTCACCCCTACCAGGGAGATGTTTCTCTTGTGTGAGTTGTGGCTCCTAGTGTGGGACCACCACCTTCACAAGAGGTTGTTGCAGGTCTTGAATGATAATAATTTTTTTTATTAAAATATTTGTTTTGTTTTACTTTTATATTATTTCACTTTAATATAAAGGAACAATTTCTCGTCTCGAAGAAATAAATAATAAATGAAAATCCTACCATTTTGATTATATTTTGAAGTAAGAAATATATACCCTATTTAAAAGAAGGCAATCTTAAAACAATATGAATATCTCTTTAACATATATTTTCCCATTGTTGTTATTAATTGCCAAGAAGTCAGTTATTGAAAGTTTTTCATTTATCTATACATGGAGGATTTTTTTATTTTTTTATTTTCAATAAGCAACATTGGTGGGTTATTAATTTTTTTACAAGAATAATACAACATTAGACAAGATAGAACAATTAATGTAGTGCACCTAAGAGTCTACTTATTTTACGTAGATTCATTGATTCAAAAAATGCAATGCATGGGAAAATAAATTATATTTCAACAAGTACGGTACATTGTAAACACTTAAGGGAGGAAGATAAGTAATAGTGGAGTGATATAGTTGCACATGTCGTCTAGTTCCTTTCAATTCATCCTAAGCGCTAAGATTTTGAAATCAAACTTCAACAACTATTAGTTTCTTTTTCGCTCACAACACCCAATGCTTTATTGATGAAATAAATTTTAAGAAATAAAATAACATTTATTTAAATAAAATAAAATAACTGATAATATATATATATATATATATATTTTATCTTTTTATTGAAAAAATAAACTAATATAATTATTAATATCTTCAATACATCTATATAACAAGAGCTCTGAAGGAGCTAGAGTCCCTTCCAAAGGGAATAGATTTTCTTATGCATATTTGCAATAGAATGTGAAAGCAATTAATATTTGGAAAACTAAGTTGAATTTGCGGCAGAGTTTAATTATAATGTAGGGTTATAGAATTAACATGAATTTAGCTCTTGGTTTCACAGGGTTGGACAAATAATCATGTCATAACTCAAATTGAGTGAGACATGGAAATACAACTAGACTCATTCACCCAAGTGAAATAGTCTCTAATTAATAACTCAAATTGAGTGTGACATGGAAATATAAGCAGACCTATCCACTCAAGTGTATTAGTCTCCAATTAATCACTGATGGGGAAAACTTGTGCCCACAGACTTACTTAAAATACCAACCATCAAATAAAGCAACATAATATCGAAATATTTTAGAAATAAAATCACTAACTCTGGAGCATCTCGTAAAATTTATAATGTCGAGTGAAGTATTATAATGAATAATATATATTATGTATATATATATATATATTATATGTATATATGTATGCATATGTACACCCATACATATATATATAGTATGGATGTATACATACATACATACATATATATATATATATATATATATATATATATAGAGAGAGAGAGAGAGAGAGAGAGAGAGAGAGAGAGAGAGAGAGAGATGTATACATACATACATACATACATATGTATGTATATATACATATATATATATATATATTAAAAATAGAAAATAAGAAATATTGCTAGATTCTAAGAAAACATGTTACAAGATACACATCCCATAAGAGATAGCTGAGCACATTAGTGGCAATACAAAATATCGTGAATATCTGAATCAAAATTTGAATGCAAAATATCATGGTGGTAGGAATAAGATGTTCATTATCATTTTGTCCATAAGATGGTTGTAGGTGGTAGAGTCACAATATAGAAGGATGAAACTTTGGTCAATATTGTGGTTTTTTTCACTAAGCCAATAATCACATAGTAAGTTATGTTGGTGTAGATCTAGGCCATGAGTCTTTTTGTCTTCTAGCACTTGATTCATCATTTTTAATGTTCTTATTGTGTGTTTGAGACATGGAAATACAATTAGAATCATTTAATCAAGTCAAATAGTCTGTAATTAATAAATCAAATCGAGTGAGACATGGAAATATAACTAGAACCATTTACCCAAGTGAAATAGTCTCCAATTAACCACTGATGAGGGGAACTTGTGCCCACACATTTAGTTAAAATACCAACCATTGAATAAATCAATACAGTATCAAAATATTTTAGAAATAAAATCACTAGTATATATACACACATGTATATATATTTATATATACTATATATGTATATATGTATGTGTATGTATATACACTCATACACACACATATGTATATAGTATGGTTGTATACATATATATTTAGTGATGGTATATACATATATAGATGTATATATACATATATATTCATGGATATATAAACACACATATACATACATAGATAGATAGATACATACATACATACATATATATATTAAAATAGCAAGGAAGAAACATTGCTAGATTTGAAATAAACAAGTTACAACATACACATCCCATGAGAAATAGTTGTGCACATTAGTGGAAATACAAAATATCATGAATATCTGAATCAAAATTTGAATGAAAATCCAAGGAGCACAATAAGGCACATAACCTAATGTACCATGGTGGTAGGAATAAGATGTTCGTTATCAGTTTGTCCATAAGATGGTTATAGGTGGTACAGTCACAATATAGAAGGATGACACTTTGGTTAATATTGTGGATTTTTTCACTAAGCCAATAATCAGATATAAGTTTTGTTGGTGTAGATCTACACTTGATTCATCATTTTTAATTTTCTTATTATGTCTTTGCAATATGAATGTTAAGTGGGAGAATGTTAGGATTAGGTGTATGATTCATTTTGTAAGTTTTATGACTTGATTATTCATATTTGAGCATGTAGATGATAAACAATATATGATCTTCAAACATCATGAAATGTGGAGATTATTTATTCTTTGAAATACTTGGAATATTGTGTGAGAAGGTATTGAATAGGGATGCTACATTAAAAATATCAAAACTCATAGCTATAGAGCATCCTTCCAATTAAATACTCTCATGGAGTGCATAGGTTTGAGAAACTCTTCATTTTGATTGCCATGCCACAATCTATGATATATAAAGACGTGTAAGAGGAGTTACTTTCTAATCAAGGATGTTGATCATGACCATGTGGCTTTGGATTTTTGCCATGGCTTATGCTTTTGATAATATTTGTAGATAATGGATACATAAGGTAGAATTTTTTTGGGTTCTTTTATGGGTACTCTTATAGTGCTAGATTTGTATTGGACAAAGTGATAAGCATATTATATTGATGTAGTTTTTTACTTTGATTGATGCAAGATTGATTGTTTTTGGTGGTGGTTTTTTTTCCAAGGTTTTCTCTACAAATATATGGTGTTGATGTGTTTTGAATAGTTATGTTCACTTCTCCATCATGTCATTAATCTTGATGGTTTAATTACATGTTTAAAATTCGAAAATAGGTGATCATGTGGTGTATCTAGTCATTGATAAGTTGAGCCCAATCCAAGAATTGCGTCCCTCATAGTATAATTTGAACAAATAAATACATCCATTCTTCAAATTCATGAGCTTTTTCATTTCCCCTTAACCTATGCAAGAGTACAATAATATCAGAAATCTCATTTACAAAATGGTTTTTGTGCAAGTTCTTGCGTAATTGGGATTTACCCCTCTTAGGTGTGGAAATCCATTCTTTGGAAATTGTGTTTCTATAAGAGCCTTTCTTCTCTAAAAAATAAGTCTATGATAAAATGAAATCAAATACTAGGTATTGTTCTCTCTCTGGGATTCTCAAACATGAGGAAAAAGTATCTCTTTGAATTTTCACTACCAACCTATTGTCACTGGTTCTAACCTCTTGTGTTTCATATTCATAATGTTTTATACATTCCACTATCAAATCTGGACATTGAATTGCAACAGGGAAAGCAACTACTTGCAATAACCCGCTTTCAATTAACCTTTGTGTAATGGGTGGAGGGTTAGGCTTTCCAATTTTTTTCCCAAAATTGATCCAAACTCACATGCCCTAGCTTGGTATCCCCAATTTATGACATGGTGTTGGTTAATCCAGAAACATATTTGTAGCCTTGATATATATTTCATTGCAACTAAAACCCTAGGATATATGCACAAATTGCAAGGGTAAACTTATGCTAGTATAGTTCTCCATTCCATAATAGAATTTATCATAATTTACAAATTAATTAGATAGAGAAACAATACCTTTTAATGTATCCCAAGCTCCAAGAACCAACAACTCCAAAAATTCATTCCTCTGCTCCACTCCAATTCTTTCTCCCATCTCAACTAAAATGTGCATTTCTCAATAGCTCAAACCACTTTAAAACATTTTGTAATTAATGCTTGAGCGGATGAGTAGTTAACACACCCTTCTATCGAGCTTGGCATGTGTAACCTTTCATGCATTCTTTTCATTTCAACCACTTTTTAAATATTTGAAAATGAATGAATAAGAGGCACTTTTTCAGTAGGATGAGTAGTTTTCACAACCTTGTCGGGGATCGACAGAGGTTTCACAACCATTATGAAGTTTTGAAATGCTTTGTATTTAATGCAATATTCTTTGCATCACTTCTTGGAACAAAACCTTCACCATCGAAAGAAAGAAAATAAGAAGTTTTGACAACTCCATCGGAGGCCAACAAAGGTTTCAAAACCTTCGTGAAACCCTGAGATGATTTAACTTTAGCTTTGACGAAACTTGCAAAAGTTGAGATAAATACTTCGGTCTTCAACAAACTTTTCTAAACTTAACAAAGACTAACTTTAAAGAATAAATTTCAACATATCGAATGAGAGTGAGGCTATGAAAACCTAGAAGGGGATCGAAAAACTTTTGAAAACCACAAGGAGGACCGATGACTTCTTACTTAGCCAAAATTTGAAGTAAACACAATTTTATGAGAGGAAAAAAACAGTGGTTAGAAATACCCAAATAGAAATATAATTGTAGCTATCTCATATTCCAATATTTTTCACTATAAGCAAAGGAGCTCCAATATAAATTATAACAAACAAATTGAATATCAACTATGCTACTTGTTAGTAAAAAATAGTGATAGTATAAACATCGCCACATAGATCATACCACATCTTACCACAAAGAGCTTGCGGAGCCTAAGATTGTAAACATGCCATCTAGACTAGGGGTAGCATAGATGGGTCATGTCCAATCTGTTGGTATGTGGTGACTGATCATGCTATATTATACACAAACAAAAAGAAAAAAGCCGACTTTGTAAACCCTAATTTTTGGAAGCTTCTAAAAGCTTGTTATAAGCAGTTTGGATGGGGAGTTGTAGTATGGAATTATTCGTGAGATTGTAATATGTTTTGCACTGGATAATAAAATCATTGGATGGCTGCAGTTTTGTGGATGTAGCTTGGATTGGGTGAACCATGTTAAATTCTCTGTGTTGTCTTGTTTCTGCTATAATTTTCAGTGTGTTTTATTTCTCTGTTTAATTGATCAAATTTGCATTTAACTTGTTAGATATCTTCCTTCTAACCCTAACAAGTGGTATCAGAGCAAGGTTGTGTTTGATTATCATTTGTAGGAAGGTTTCACAGTTGAGTGGGAGAAATGGAAGACAAGGCTAATTTGAAGGTTGAGAAGTTCAATGGGCAGAACTATCAGTTATGGAAGATGCAGATGAAGGACTACCTCTATCAGAAGGATTTATGGTGGCTATTGGAAGGTAAAACCAAGAAACCCTCAGCGATGTCTGATGAGGAATTGGATATTTTGGACAGAAAGGCACTTGGTAGTATTCGTCTATGCCTGGCACAATCAGTGGTGTTTAATAGTACAACAACAAAGACAACTCTAGAGTTGATGGAAACCCTGGCGAAGTTATATGAAAAGCCTTGCGCTTTGAATAAGGTATTTATTATGAAGCATTTATTTAATATGAAAATAGTAGAAGGTGGGTCAGTTGCTAATCATTTAAATGAGTTTAATACAGTTACCATTCAATTAACTTCTGTAAATTTAAAATTTGATGAAGAAGTTAGGGCTCTTTTGATTCTTTGTTCTTTGCCTGAAAGCTAGAATAGCTTGGTAATGGCTATTAGTAATTCTGTTTCTGGTTCAAATACATTGAAATTTGATGATGTTGTTGGTGTTTGAGCGAGGAAATTCATAGGAAAAGCTCAGGTGGAACATCCACATCAAGCAATGTTTTGAATGTAGAAAGAAGGGGCAGAACAAAGGAGAGAGGAAACAATTCTGGAAGTTGTGGGAAGTCACGAGGAAAATCAAAGGACAATAGGTCCCAATCTAGAGACAAGAGGGATTGCTAGTACTGTGGTAAGCTGGGTCATTTAAAGAAAGATTGTTGGTCTCGGAAAAATAAAGAAGGAGACAAAAAGGAAGGAAATAAAGAGGCAAATGTGGTAAGTAATAAATCTGATGAGGATGCTTTGATTCTTTCCCTTGATAATGTTGATGATTCTTGGGTGTTAGATTCAGGTGCTTCATTTCATGCTACGCCCCATAGAAATTATTTTCTTGATTATGTCCATGGGGATTTTGGGTTGGTTTATTTGGGAGTTAATGAACCCTATCAGATTGTTGGAAAGGGGAGAATCAAGATTAAGTTGCAGAATGGGAATCATTGGCTACTACATGAGGTAAGGCACGTTCCAAAGTTAAGAAGAAATTTAATTTTAGTAGGGCAACTAGATGATGAAGGTTGTGTTGTTACATTTAGTGATAAAAATTGGAAGGTTACAAAAGGTGCCTTAGTGGTAGAAAAAGGTGTGAAAGTAGGCAACTTATATCTTTGTACAGGTCATATTGTTCCTTCTACTTTAGCTATTGTAGATAAAAATCAATGTTTTGGAACAGTTGTTACAGTTCAACAGGCAGAAAATCAGATAGTTGTTGTGGATTTTGAATCAACACTATGGCAAAATAGACTTGGGCATATGTGTGCAAAAGGTATGAAAGTACTTCATTCAAAGAATGTTTTACCAGGTCTAAAATGTGTTAATATGGATTTCTATGAAAGTTGTGTGTATGGAAAACAAAAGAGAGTTAGCTTTCTCAAAGATGGGAAACAAAAGAAAGATGTGAAATTGGAGCTTGTGCATACAAATGTATGGGGACCAACTCATGTATCTTCTCTCGGTGGCTCTCAGTATTATGTTACATTCATTGATGATGCAACTAGGAAGTTATGGATTTATTTCCTTAGGCATAAATCTGATGTATTTGAAACTTTTAAAAAATAGAGAAGCTTGGTTGAGAATGAGATGGGTAAAAGGTTAAAATGTCTTATATCTGATAATGGTGGTGAGTATTACAACAAAGAGTTTGAATATTATTGTTCCTCTAATGGTATTCGTAGGCAGAAAATAGTTCCAAGGACTCCACAGGAAATTGGAGTGGTTGAGCGCATGAATAGAACAATCATGGAGTGTGCACGGACTATGAGATTGCATGCTGGGATGCATTTAAACATGTAGGAAGAGGTTGTAAACACTACTGTTTATTAATTAATAGAGGTCCCTCTAATCATTTGGGTTGTGCTATTCCAGAGGAAGCATGGATAGGTAAGAAGGCGAGTTATTCTTTTCTCAAAACCTTCGGTTGTGAAGCATTTGCACATGTAGATTATGAAAATAGAACCAAGCTTAATGAAAAATCAAAGAAATGTATATTTGTTGGATATGAGATTGATGAATTTGGTTATAGGCTTTGGGATTTTGAAAATAAGAAAATTGTGAGAAGTAGGGATGTCATATTCAATGAGAAAGTGTTGTACAAAGATTAGTTGTAGTAGCATGAGAAGAAAGAAAATTATTATGCAATGCTAGATGATACTCCAAACAATGATATTCCAGTGATTCCTCATGCTCCACAACAACAACAACAAATACCACAAACTCCAGTGAATGTTAGATGATCTTCAAGGATAAGTAGACCTCCGGAAAGATTTTCTCCCTCTTTGTATTCTATTTTATTAACTAATGCTGGTGAACCAGAATGTTATCATGAAGCTATGCAAGTGGGTACCAAGGTTCAGTGGGAGCATGGAATGGAAGAAGAAATGGACTCCTTGCTGAAAAATCAGACTTGGGAATTATGCAAGTTGCTTGCAAGAAAAAAGGCTTTACCAAACAAATGGGTTTATAGGCTGAAAGAAGAGGATGGAGGTAAGAAAAGATTTAAAGCCAAATTAGTTGTAAAGGGATTTGCACAGAAAAAGGGTATTGATTTTGATGAGATCTTTTCTCCAATTGTTAAAATGACTTCTATTCGCACTATTTTAAGTATTGTGGCTGCCGAAGATTTGCATTTAGAACAACTTGATGTTAAAACAACCTTTCTCCATGTTGATTTGGAAGAGGAAATATATATGGAACAACCACAAGGATTTGAGGTCAAAGGTAAGGAGGAACTCGTGTGCATATTGAAGAAAAGTTTATATGGTTTGAAGCAAGCACCTCGACAATGGTATATTAAATTTGATAGTTTTATGGTTGAGCAAGGCTACAACTGGTGTAATTTAGACCATTGTGTTTACTTTAAGAGGTTAGCTGAAGATAGCTACATTATTTTATGTTTATATGTTGATGATATGCTTGTAGCAGGATCTAACATGAATCACATAAAGGAGTTAAAACAATAGTTAGCAAATTCATTTGATATGAAGGATTTGGGGGCAGCAAAACGAATCCTTGGTATGAAGATTACAAGAGATAGGAAAAATGAGAAATTGTTTCTATCTCAGGCTGATTATGTTGAAAAGGTGTTGCAGAGATTTCATATGGAAAATGCAAAAGATGTCAGCACACCTTTGCCTAGTAATGTCAAATTGACTAAGGATATGTGTCCAAAGACACAAGAGGAGGAAGAAAAACTGTCCAAGGTACCATATGCTTCATCTGTAGGCAGTTTAACGTACACCATGGTATGCACGAGACCGGATATTGCACATGTCGTAGGAGTTGTTAGCAGGTATATGAGTCATCCTAGAGTTGAGCATTGGAATGTGATAAAATGGATTCTTAGGTACTTGAGAGGTACATCCAATAAATGTTTATGTTTTGGGGGCTCTAATACAGATTTAAAAGGCTTTGTTGACTTAGATTTGGTAGGGGATATAGATACCAGACGGAGTACCACAAGCTATGTATTTACAGTTGGTGGGACAATAGTGAGTTGGATTTCTCAGTTGCAAAAGGTGGTTGCTTTATCCACCATGGAGGCAGAGTATGTTGTTGCAATAGAGGCAACAAAGGAGATGATATGGCTACAATTTTTCATGGAAGAGTTGGGAAAACAACAGGCTGAAAATCACTTGTTTATAGACAGCCAGAGTGCTATACATCTTGCAAATAATTTTTCTTTACACTTTAAGACCAAACAAATACAACTGAGAAATCATTTCATTCGATTGATGTTGGAGGATGGACAAGTAAAGCTGGAAAAGATACATACAAATTCCAATCCAACAGATATGTTTACAAAGGTAGTAATAAGGGAGAAGCTAAGCTCCTCTTCAACTTCGATTGATCTTCATGGTTAAAAGTGTAATAGAGAAGCAAGGTCCAAGGTGCTTATTTCCAGTGGGAGCTGTAAGTGCAGCGGTGTCATCTAGGATTAGTCTCCAAGTGGGAGATTGTTGGTATGTGGCGACTGATCATGCTATACTGTAC
The DNA here is from genome assembly GCA_007115665.2 of Sequoiadendron giganteum. Lineage (NCBI taxonomy): Eukaryota > Viridiplantae > Streptophyta > Pinopsida > Cupressales > Cupressaceae > Sequoiadendron > Sequoiadendron giganteum. The sequence continues at coordinate 519,300,836 of CM021108.1, read as the reverse complement.
ACTCCTTAGTACTATACACTCTTCATGTATCCTCGCTAGGGTCTGGGGCTGTGTTGGGCCTCAGGTAGGGGTTCGGGGGCGGCAACCCCCGATAAATTTGTTTTCACCTTTTTTTCGCTTCGTCATCGAAAAAGAAAAAAGCGAACTTTGTAAACCCTAATTTCTGGAAGCTTCTAAAAGCTTGTTATAAGCAGTTGGGATGGAGAGTTGTAGTATGGCATTATTCACGAGATTGTAATATGTTTTGCACTGGATAATAAAATCATTGGATGGTTGCAGTTTTGTGGATGTAGCCCGTATTGGGTGAACCACGTTAAATTCTCTGTGTTGTCTTGTTTCTGCTATAATTTTGTGTGTGTTTTATTTCTCTATTTTATTGATCAAATCTGCATTTAACTTGTTAGATATCTGCCTTCTAACCCTAACACAATCCCGTAGATATATGTATAGGGAAAGATATGAATGATAGAGTATGAATAGATGTATGTGAATAAAGAACAAATGAATATATGCAAGATATTTGTATGAATTTGTATATCAATGTATAAGGATTATATGTAAGAAAGGAAGGAATTAGACAAAGTATAGGGTAAGGTATATATATTGTACCCTTTTGAACATGATTAATATAATAGTGACCAAAATTCCATCTAATTAAGGCTATCTGTCAATTTATGAATATCTATTTAAGTTCTTCATGTGTGTCTAAATCAAAGAGTAAGGCCCCGCCTTGAGTGCAACTAATATAACCCTAATCTCTAAGGTGCAATACACTAATAGATAGATAGATAGATAGAACAAAATTGTTAAAGAAAGTGACTATGATTGGCATGATGAGATATCATGGGATATATAGGTAAACCCTTTGGGAATTATCCCTCTTGATCTAATCACTAGGACATGAATGTGTTCAAGTAGTGAAAGAGTTTAATAATGGTTTAGGGAATCGCCATAATAGGAGATTGATAAATATTATATCATAGTGCACATTTTATAAACCAATATGATCACATAACTTAAAGGATTATGTGACGCATCCCTAAACTATCCAAAGGTATCTTGTAAATCTAATATAAACTAAGTGTGTAGTGTTGTCAATAAAATAACAAATATCTAGTTACCATTATGATTGAAATGAATTGTGATTTATAAAACACTAGTGAAGACTAATATGGGATAGACATAACAATAGCATTAGTTAAATCTAGGTAACTTGATACTTAAGGATTCTTCGTATGATTAAGTTAATTAAATAAGTTGGACTAGTAAAAGATGTTGATGATGATTATAGGATCAATGCAACTATGTGTGTCTAAGGGTGAAATGAACAATATGACATTAGATGAATCTACAACAAAAGGATAACCTAGAATATTTAAATGATTAATTGGGGATAATTGATATCGCTCTACTTTATGAGGTTTAAAGGAAATGTATCTCAGGATGTTTTGCTTAATTATGAAGGTTGATATATATGGTTATTTATGATATTTAAATTTGGGTTATATAGTATGATAGCTAGATATGCTTCGTCATTTAATGCTTGAATAATTTAATTTTCAAATGGTAAAATTGAGAATGCAATGTTACATAAACTGCAGTAAAATGAGAATCTAGAATAATTAGACGATTACTTAGAATTAAGTAATTCTATTTGTATTCCTCTTATATGAATTAAAGGAAATATTCCTTGTGAAACCAAGAAGCTGTCGGGGATACGGATTCGGTCTGTCATCAAGATAGGCATCTAAGATAGTAGTGCCTTAGTGATTTCAATTCAAAATCACAACAAAGACACAACCAACTATGCTATAAAGCGGAAACAAGCACAGTTGATCCCCCATTGATCCTCTGAGAGAAATGAATGCAACAAGAAATGGATTCAACATAACCAGATACCATGAAAGACAAAAAATAAGACACAAAGATATACGTGGGGAAAACCCTTTCAGGTAAAAACCCCACACTCCAAAATTTTGAGCCATTGTATTATTCAACAACAAAACTAGTTACAATACAATATCAGGCTCAAAGCCAATACAGGAGTTACATCTTGTTCTACTGGAGAAGTAATAGGTACCCACAAGATTCCTTTGAGCTCCTCATATGACTGTCACAGTCAGCCTCATGGCCAACCCAGTCATTCGGCCTCCAATGATTCCCATGCTCAGATCTGGGAGATAGAGTGTTCACAGTTACATTGCCTAAGCAAACTGCTCGAACACCCTCTCCATCTCTCTACAAATCTCTTCACAGCTTCGGCTCTCTAACCTGCAAGTCCAACATCTACAATCTCACATCATGCATCATGCATTATGCTTGCAGCCCCATGCACACGCATTCACATGCCCGCACATCCTGCTCGCAGTCTCATGGTCGCGCATTCAACTTGCACATCTCGCACTTGCTCTGCAACCCATGACTCTTGCAGACTCGTCGAACTTACTTGCTTTAGAAATAATACATCTCTCATCCAATATGTAACCGACTCAACAAGAGCAAAGAAGACCATCCGCAAATAACGCATCTGGTTGGATCTGACAGATCTCCCTGCAACGAGCCGCCCAGGCATTCAATGCCATTCCAAAAACGGGTTCAGCTCCGCCAACCTTCATTGACTAAACATGCAGCACAACAAGTTAGGTAACCATCCAATCACTATTCAACCAGGCGCCACGTGTCCAAGACCCATTAGCAATCACAGCTGACAGAGCAACCAAAATGGTCAAATAGACATCGGGCGCGTCTAAGGCTTCAAGCCAAACCTAACACTATCGAAGCCGGAGTCGAAACAGGAGTTGAAACAGGACTCCATCGAAAAAGCACACTGCCGGAGTCGGAGTCGAAACATGACTCCACCAAAATTACAGGTTCAGGAACCAATTCGGTTCCGCGTCCACCCGCGGCAAATAGGAACACATCAGAAATAGGACTGACCGGATAAAGTCAACCCAGGGTCAAACCAAGACGAGAGCACAAAAGATCAGAGTTGGAGTCGAGGACGGAACAGGAATAGAAACAGGACTTTACCAAAAGTCCAAGATCAGGAACCAAACCGGTTCCGGTTCCGCCTTCACTAACTACAAGAAACAACAATCCAGAACATGGACAAAGTGGAGGAAAACTCCCCGAGGAGAATCCAAACATCTAGAGGAACTAGATTACAAAAGCAGGAGTCAGACCTTGAGTCAGAACAGGAATAGGAACATGGCAAACAGACATTGCCAACTTCCAAAACTGGTTCCGCCTCTGCCAGAACCAAGCGAAGAGCAACAGACTACCGGAGCCGGATCCGGATCCAGAGCCAAACCCAGAACATGACAAAAGGAACAATGCCAAGTTCCAATCCGGTTCCGCCTCCTCTAGAACAAAACTCGAAGATCCAAGAAAGCGGGGAGCGGAGCCGGAGACGGAACGGGAACAAGACTCTGAACAAGGCAAACGGAACAATGCCAAGTTCCATCCTGGTTTTGCCTTCGCTAGAACAAAAGACTTTGCCAAGGAAACAAGAGAATTTGCCTAAGTCTTCAAAGGGGGTCACCAGAAAGTTGAGGCATAATTCCCAAAAATCTCCCACTTGCCGAAGACTTTCAGGCATCCTCTAAACCAACCCGAACAAGGACCAACACATGCTCTCACACTCCAATCAAAACCACTGCAACAACATCAGAAAGATGTCCACCACCTTAAGCAACAGCTCCAAACATAGGAACACACCAAAGTGAAACAAAAACAGTCTCAGGAATGAAAGCAAAAGATCCTCCAGACAGCAAAGGAAAAAAACAACAAAGTACCACTCCAACCAAACTCCAAAACAAGAAAAACTGACCAGCTAGAAAGGAAACCATGAACAGACTACCCTCATCCAACTGATCAAACCCACGTGACTGAAAACCAACACCCACAGCTCATGCTGAAACATCCAACCACCCATACCTTAAAGGTATGACCTAAAAGTGAACTCATTCCATCAAAAGAAACCCACCCATCTCAACAGCAAACAAGCACCCTGTGTCAACCAGTCATAGACCAAACACATCCAAGTACTCCCACTGCAAGGGCACTGTCCAGATGAGTGCAAACAGAGCACCATCACAAATGATCCAGGCATACCAAGTCCACCAAACCCAACATAAAGAAATGTAACCATGTAGTTCCAAGGAACATCCATACTGATCTGCAACATCTGCAACCACCTGCTGCAAGAAAAATTTCTCTCAACTGTCTTCCACAGTTCTTCTAAACACCTCCAAAGTTGACTGAAGAAAGAAGCACAGGCACCTTCGTGTCATCACCCAGGTGACAAAACATGACCACAAATAGTGACCAACCCGGTACCACAAAGGCAACTCACATCTAAAGTCACAAGAGCAATCAGGAAGAACAAGACCAGATAAGAGAGAAACAACAAATCAACAAGAAACATGTCCTTCTACAAACACTTCTAAATGCCAGCTGTGTCAAGAATGATCTTCTTTACATCCCAAAGGGAAAAGCCTTGACAACATCCAATAAAACATGGATGTAAGCTCTTCAAAGAAGATCAGACCTACCCATATAACCATCTCCTTTCAGTCCTCAAAAGCACAAGGAGATAAAATATGTTTTCCAACCTTTCATTATGAATCCTCCAGAATCTAAACCAACTCAAGATTCATAACATGAAAGATAAAACATAAAGCACTTGAAAAGTATAATGGGTAAATACCTTTCACAATGACACCACTGCCGAGCAGATCAAGAAGAAAAGAGAAACATGCTCATCCAAGATATACAAGCCACCATGGCTAACCTAAGAGCATTCTCCTTCAAGATCTCTGTTGAATTTACATTCAACCAAAGTGCAGGCTTCTCGGACTTTCAGTTGTAACAACAACATTCACTTAAGAATTCAAGCCTCACCTTTATTCTCCATGCATCCATGAGTATCAACACCTGTCATCTCATGCTAACTCCAAACTGCAGCACTGCAATAACCAGAAGTCCTCCAACATATGACCAATGTACTCAAAGTAAAGAGAACCCCCAGACCACTGTCAAAGTTCCATAACCTAGAACAGGAACTTATCATGACACCATGATCTACACATCTCCAAGGGAGATACCATGCTTCAAGTGAACTGTCCATGGTCTTCAAGAGCAAAACAACATGCCAAAACTCTAATGCACAAGCAAGAGTATACCATGACATAAAGCAAACAACTCTAAACCAACATCACCTGTCAAGCACCACCAACAACTCAGCCAAAGACTACCAAGGTCCTTCATGGCTCCAAAGTGCTACACATCTTCAAATAGTGAACATGCAGATGCGAATTCTGCAACACCAAAGAAGACACCAGTCATTGCTAAAGCTCCCACTGAAACGTGACACTGAGCTTTCCAAGCACCATGACTAACCACACCATCACTGTCAAAAGCTTACACTATGCCAGTGTACCCAGCTATCCATGATATCGTGATCCACATGCTTCAGGTCCCCATCACTGACTATTCAGGTACTCAAATTCCATTCCTCCTCTCATCTCAAAATAGCTACTCCAATGCACAAGTGACCACAGACAAGGTCAGCTAATAGATCTGTACAACATGGTTACACCCTCGTGGATATAGACAGTCCCTTCCGAGTTGTCTCACAACAAGCATGTAGGTAAGGATAGCCTACAATATTGCACAACCCATGGATGCAACCAAAAGTAAACCTGCAAATCTATCATTGCACTAGAAACTGCAAAACTAAGATAATCAAAGAGAACAGCCAAAGCAGACAATCATGACTCAAACACCAGATCAGCAACAGATCTGATTTGCCAGTCACATCCACAACCCAAGCACCAAAGTCTAGAAAACCATCAAAGCATACCACAAGAATGCTGAAGGAAAAACATACCAACACTCCCATGTAGAGAAGACACCACTCCTCAAAACTAGTCGACCTGCAACTATCTCATCCAGTCACACCCCATAAACTAGGATCTAAAAAAATAACAAACAACAGTTCCACAAAACACAAGTTTTCCTTGACCGTGCAAAACCTGCAAAAAATCACAGTGTTTCCAAAACACCCACGCACCTCCATATTCACTGCTCATCTGGACAACTCAGGAGTCTTCACACAACCATCATAGTAAACTAGAACAATGAAATAACAAGAGAATGCACCGTAGAATTTTTAGGAAAATCTACACAAAACCTTCAGAGCCAAAGACATGAATCTGAACCATGCAAGTGTAAGAAAGAGGCACACAGGAACAACAGGTCCGTTTCAGACTAGTTCCAATGCCACAGTCATGCACAAGCACAAGGAAGAGCCAGGCTATCCAGAAGTTGCAGACCACCAAGGTCACCTCATAGCCTCCATGCAATCAAAGCACCAGAGAAAATGCCTTTAGTGCTAAGTCAGAAACACCCAGCACAAGCACAACAATCCATAGCTGAACAATGACACAAGCTAGTCCATACCACCAAGGAGCCTCTCACACAGACGCCCAATATGAACACCACGCTTTGTTGCAACACAACCATGAACACATCTCATGCCCTTTGCATCAGGAACAATGTTACCAGTTAGGAGCTCCAGATCATGTTGCCACAACATGACCCACTCCATACTTTCCCAGCACCTTTCAAACTGTATGTTGAACCAATGAAGCACACACTTCCACTCACCGAAGGACCAATCACCAAACGATTTCTTTAGACTTCCTCAAGCTTGCCAGGCTAAGAAATCACCACAGGAGAAAACCCAGAACTTTAGCAACCAGGAGAAGGCTCTGATACCACTATCGGTATCATCAAGCCACGACCTCCCTTAAACATGCTCTGATACCACTTATTGGTATCACGAGCAACAAGCTACCAGCTCTGATACCACTTGTCAGGGATACGAATTCGGTCTATCATCAAGATAGGCATCGAAGATAGTAGTGCCTTAGTGATTTCAATTCAAAATCACAACAAAGACACAACCAACTATGCTATAAAGCGGAAACAAGCACAGTTGATCCCCATTGATCCTCTGAGAGAAATGAATGCAACAAGAAACAGATTCAACATAACCAGATACCATGAAAGACAAAAAATAAGACACAAAGATACACGTGGGGAAAACCCTTTCAGGTAAAAACCCCACACTCCAAAATTTTGAGCCATTGTATTATTCAACAACAAAACCAGTTACAATACAATATTAGGCTCAAAGCCAATACAGGAGTTACATCTTGTTCTACTGGAGAAGTAACAGGTACTCACAAGATTCCTTTGAGCTCCTCAGATGACTGTCATAGCCAGCCTCATGGCCAACCCAGTCATTCGGCCTCCAATGATTCCCATGCCCAGATCCGAGAGATAGAGTGTTCACAATTACATTACCTAAGCAAACTGCTCAAACACCCTCTCCATCTCTCTACAAATCTCTTCATAGCTTCGGCTCTCCAACCTGCAAGTCCAACATCTGCAATCTCGCATCATGCATTATGCTTGCATCCCCATGCACACGCATTCACATGCCCGCGCATCCTGCTCGCAGTCTCATAGTCGCGCATTCAGCTTGCACATCTCGCACTTGCTCTGCAACCCACGACTCTTGCAGACTTGTCAAACTTACTTGCTTTATAAATAATACATCTCTCATCCAATATGTAACTGACTCAACAAGAGCAAAGAAGACTATCCACAAATCACGCATCTGGTCGGATCTGACAGATCTCCCTGCAACGAGCCGCCTAGGCATTCAATGCCATTCCAAAAATGGGTTCAGCTCCACCAACCTTCGTTGACTAAACATGCAGCATAAAAAGTTAGGTAACCATCCAATCACTATTCAACCAGGTGCCATGCGTCCAAGACCCATTAGCAATCACAGCTGACAAAGCAACCAAAACGATCAAACAGACATCGGGCGCGTCCAAGGCTTCAAGCCAAACCTAACACTGCCGGAGTCGGAGTTGGAGATGGAGACGGAACTGGAGTTGAAACATGACTCCACTGAAATTATAGGTTCAGGAACCAATTCAGTTCTGCATCCACCCGCGGCAAAGAGGAACACATCGGAAACAGGACTGACTGGGTAAAGTCAACCCGAAGTCAAACCAAGATGAGAGCACAAAAGATCGGAGTCGGAGTCGGAGACGGAACATGAACAGAAATAGGACTTTACCAAAAGTCCAAGATCAGGAACCAAACCGGTTCCGGTTCTGCCTCCGCCAACTGCAAGAAACAACAATCCAGAACATGGACAAAGCGGAGGAAAACTTCCCGAGGAGAATCCAAACATCCAGAGGAACTAGATCACAAAAGTAGGAATCAGACCCGGAGTCAGAACAGGAACAGGAACAGGAACATGGCAAATAGACATTGCCAACTTCCAAAACTGGTTCCGCCTCCGCCAGAACCAAGTGAAGAGCAACAGACTGCCGAAGCCGAAGCCGGAGCCGGATCCAGAGCCAAACTCGGAACATGACAAAAGGAACAATGCCAAGTTCCAATCCGGTTCCGCCTCCGCCAGAACAAAACTCGAAGATCTAAGAAAGCGAGGAGCGGAGCTGGAGACGGAAAGGGAACAAGACCTGGAACAAGGCAAACAGAACAATGCCAAGTTCCATCCTGGTCCCGCCTCCGCCAGAACAAAAGACTTTGCCAAGGAAACAAGAGAATTCGCCTAAGTCTTCAAAGGGGGTTACCTGAAAGTTGAGGCATAATTCCCAACAGAAGCTATGAATCTTGAAAATTAGGTTTAGTTGGAAATAAGATAGATTGATAAATGGTAATATCAAGAATAGATTGTTATTAGAATTGAGTTGCAAATATATGCACTTATGATTTTTTAATTATGTTGCTTCAACTACGATGATTATTGAACATATTGACATGTGGCATTGAGTTCGTAGGTATAATTCCATTGCATATGAAATCATAGATCTCCTAGGAATTCAATGTGATTAAACTGTGAAACCAAGACCATAGTCTATATGGAGGGACTATAGTCCCATTTGTGATGTGATTAATTTTGTAATGATGATTGTGAATGTGTGTTTGTAATTTTTATTTAAGTTCATGTGATCCTAGGATGTGAGTTGGCATCCTAGGTGGTAAATTTCGGATGCTTTCTTTTATTATATTTTTGAGGGTCTTTAAAAGCTTATTTTTAATTGTTTTATTAGTTTTTGGTACCCTAGGATAAGTACTATGGGTATGGGGTTCATCTACACCCCAAACATGGTCAAGGGCCTTTATTTGACCCCTAATCAAGTCTTGGGATGAGGATAAGATGACTTGTCTTGTCTCACTCTCATTCCCCTAGGTTCATTTATGGACTTGAGAAAGTCGACTGAAGACTCACATGTGTGAACCTTCTTTGTCAGAGATCATGGGAAGAGTGTCCAAGTATACTCCCCATCTCCCAAAAAGGTCTCACACATGTGTGAGTACTTGTGGGAGAGTGTGCTTGAGGGAGGAATGAGAGAGTGACAAGTGTCACTCCTCATTCGTGGAACTCATATTAGGGTTTCCTATTTCATTCCCATGGGAGAATGAGAAAAGGGGAGATTTTAGGAGGGAGAGCATAATTTTCTTGTTTTTAATTTTATTTTTTTGAAGAGTTTTCTCTTGTGGATTTGGGAGGAGATTTCTTGAGGGAGGTTTTTTTTTATTTCATCTTGATTTTGGTTTTGAGAAGAAGTTTTACTTGTGGATTTTGAGAAGGATTTCTTGGCTTGGCTTGGTAAGGGAATTGAAATATGGATTTGGAGTTGAATATTTTCTGAACTCATCCTCTACATTGTGTGAGGAGCTCAAAGAGGTAGGCTTATTGGATTCTTGATTTTATTGTGTACAAAAATGTGAATGAGGTTTTAAATTTGTGGGTGTTGTTTTATTCTTGAAAATTTGTGTTTCTTGTTGGTTAAAGATGTGAATTTGGGAGGGGATGCTAGGGATAAACTCACCCTTATGGGTAGAAGATCCCTAGTATATGTATGAGAAAATTAGGGATTTTGGGTTATGTGTTTATGAAATTGTGTTTTGGTTGTGATGGGAAAATGGATTAAGTGGTTAAATATGTGTTTATTTTTATGATTAAAAATATTTATAGCGCTCAAATGGTTGTATATGTGTGAATTAGTTCTTACAAAGATCTCCTAGCTCGGGGGTGACCTATGAGTAGGCCAACAGTTTAGAGGTGAGTACCTCACCGGCCTTGGAAGAGTTATGTTTCATGTGTAGGTGCAAGAGACTTAAAAGGAGAAAACTAAATGTAGAATGGTTACCTTCATTTTATTTTGGCATTAAGGTAGGATAAATGCGTCAAAATTAATCTTGAATGAGCATTGTAATCCTGGCATAGGTGTGAAGGTTCTTTAAATGGTATCCTTATTGCAATAAGTGTTCAAAGAAATTAGTAAGTGATTGTATCATGGTTTTTTCTCTATCTCATAAAGATTGGTTAAATAGGAAAATAAAAGTTGTACATATCATCTTTTAAAGTTTTACTTTCATTAATCATGTTGAAGGCTTTCAAACAAAATATTAATATATTCATGAAGTTGTAAAATGGATGAGGAGAAATTAATTGATAGGTCCAATAGTCTACTTCTAAGTCCAACATCACTCCTACAAAATATATATTTACAAAATAATTAAACTAGAATATTTGAACATGTCCATGTCTTATCACCTTAAGTGAAATTGAATAACATGCAAAATATATACACACAATAATTATCAATTTGAGAGTCATATATATACATATATATATGCAATAATATATACCTTCATATATGAATATGTAATTACATTTGCAACTATATAAGGATATATTAACTAAACAATGTCTATCTATTTTTTAACATCAATGATTGAGGCCATTTTAAAAATATATAAAATATTTACATAAAAAATTGATGCTATATATAAGAGGGAGTAAGAATTTATTAAGTATATTTGTGATTTAAATTACTTAATTTTAAATATATTTAATTCAAATGTTTATATATAAAACAAAAAGAAAGTTATATATTAATATAAATTTTAAAATAGTGAAAAATAGAGTTTTATTTTTTAGGGGCATGACAATGAGCCCTGTTGCGACCCCGTGTATGGGGCACAACCAAGGCTTAGCCTATCGCAACTTCCCCCCTCCTAAGAAAAGGGGGGCGACAAGGCCTACACCCTATCGCAACCCCCATGAATGGGGATGTGACATGGTGTAGATCCTATCGTGGCCCACTTAAGGGGTTTGACTCCCTTATATGGGGATGACCCCTTTGTAAATTCTATTTAAAGTTTTTTTTGCAATGATAAAAATAAAATATTATCAATTAATATTTGGCTGTATATATATATAACGAGATCAAAAGTAGTGCGTATACATTTAACAAAGAAAAAAATAGAGAACAATATAGAGAATGCATACATTTTTTTTATATATACACACTATTGAATATATGTTGCTCCAATATAGTATTTGGGTGAAAAAATATTTATAAACTAATCTAGGTATATATATGTATATATCATATATACACAACATATATATACAAAGAAGAAATGATAAAAAGGAAAATAGACAAATGAAATAAATAAGAGGAGATGGACAACTCAATGACATCTTCTTCCATTTTCCTTTGGGAGCCCATTTTCACACTCTTGCAAATTTGCAAACAAAAATGAAAGTGAGAATGAATGAAAACAAGCTTAAATGGGCACCCTTATGATCTTAGGGTTTTCCTAGTTTCCCTAAAGATCTAAAGGCTAAAATTAAATCTCATCTAAGGGCTAAGAATGGATGCACATCCAATTAGCCCCAAATCCATGATTATTTTAATTAAAACTAATTAACTAATAAATTTTCCTTGGTGGGGACAATGTGACTAAGTCTTCTTAACTTTAAGTTGTGACTTAAAATCACTTTTATAATATTTTAATGTCCACTTTAGTACTTTACGAATTAATTTAAGTCCCTTTTGTAATAATTAAATTGGGTCTTTGAACTTATAGATGATTAAAAGTGATATCTTAATGGTTCAAATTAATTCTATTAATTTGGGTTAAAATTGAAGGCCCTCGTAAGGTTAACTAGACCAGGAGACTTTGTATATACAAAATATAATTTAACTCAAATAAGCTAATCATTTTGGGAGTAAATCAAGAGTAAATGTTTCATATAAATTATTGTGAAATTTATAAACTAAATTGATGTAGTAATTTCATGAATAAAGGTATGGGTGAAGAACACAACACCACATCTCAAGATTTGTGCCATCATGAATCTAATAAAAATAACATCAAATTAGTTATTTTGGGTAAGGTCGGATTTAAGGATGTAGTTCCCTTATGAACTCAAATGGTTATCAAGCGTCATAAATTTGGTCATTAATCATTGGATGAAAATGAGTCACTGGTCTCAGGAATAATACGGGTTCAAATTAACTATTTCACCTTAAGGAATTAAGTTTTACATTATTGATTGGATATAAGTAAATAAGTTATGCAAGACAAAAATGCCCTAACTCCCTCAAGGGGGGCTATGTGAATATTTAATTACATTGTGTTAATCAACAAAGTCAAGCTTTAACTTTGAATTTTAATTACCTTTGGAATAAACAGATAGCTAACTAATATTTGATTGGTTGAATTTATCAAGTTTTTAACCATAATTAATAGTTAACCTTTGGTCTTAGACGCGTATGTAGGGTAAATAAAATAAAGTATTAGGGTCAAGCCTAGAAGCATATGAGGAGAGGTGCGTACAAATAAATCCTAGTCAAGGTCCTAAGATTAATCACTTAGAGTTAACTTCCACACTTGAGATAAGATGTACCAACACAAATTTGTATAGCTCAAACCATGAATAGGTCCTCAATGTAAATTAATACATGTACACTTAGGTGGTAATCAATACCTGGTTAATATTGAAAAGAAAAAAATAGTTGGGTTTTCATAGGGAAATTTTTGGGCATTACACAAAGGGTGATCACCTTTATATTACTGAGTTTGGGGTATGAACTACAACATTCAAAAAGTACTCGGGGCTCAAAACTTCGATCTGGGTTTCCCTAGATTTCTCAAGCTAACATTGGTTCCATTGTCGGGACCTTGGTTAGATGATATAAAGGATAATACTCCCCAAAATTTTAAAATCTAATCGGACATAAGGAAAGAGAATAAAGTCAGTGGATGTAAAAATTTGTGAAACTATCCTCTTGATGTTTACCTTGTGAGAGGGGGTTAGGAACCAAGGGGATGGAGAATGGAAAGGGGGAGAAATTCTATAAAGGATCCTCAAAGAGATGTGACCAATAAAGAAAAAATACCAAATAAATACCATGGGAAACATAAAAATGATTAATGCAACCCTGAATCGATCACCCATGACAAAAGGAGACAAGATAACTTAAAGAAAAATTAGAGAACAAATTGATCTGGCAAGAAAAGTAAATATGACTAGCTCAAATGGAGAAGAGAGAAAACAAAAAAAATGAGAGAGAAGAAATACACTATAGAAGAATGGAAATTATAGAGAAAATGAGAAGTGAGTGCCCCAATGAGGGTCTTGTTGAGCATGCCAATGAGGGTGTTTCCAAATAATACAAAAAAGAAGATCAAAATGAAGAATGGAAAACTCCAAAAAAGTCAAAATTATGTTGCGAAAAGTAGGACAAGTTATAACTAGCATAAGGAAGAATATTAATGATTGTGGGGAATCTAGAAAATTGCTATTAGGGCCTTTCAACACTATAGAGACTCCATTACTACCGCAACCTCCTAAAAGTCCAATAATTCAATTGAACCTATCAAACCTAACTATTAACCTATGTGACAGATTTATGGAATTTCTTAAAACTCTGGAGAAGACTCCATCAATTCAAGTGAAATATTTAGAAGAATTATTCAATAGAAACATAAGGAAATTAAAAAAAGAAAAGAAAAGAAAAGTAAAGAGAATAGATTGAACTTGGGTAAAGATTTATATTTACAAACAAATAAAATGACACTAACAAATAAGAAAGTGAAAATATATTTTGAAGTCACAACCCTGAACTAGGACCCATCCCCTCAACCATATAATAGTTGAAGAATCTTGAAAGAAGAGATAACACAAAGTAAGGAAACAAAAAAGGAAGAAGGAAAGGAAGTAGAGTGGGAAGAAATACTTGGAAAATAATATTTTGATATATAATTAGCAAGAGACAAGGGTAGAGAGCATAAACCCTATATTGTTAGAAAGGTAAAGAAAGAGAAAAAAGAAAAACCCAATCCGCAAATACAAAAACTTGGAATTGGAGAGAGAAAAGACAAGATGGAATCCTCAATCAAAATCCCCATATTTGGAAAAGATACCATAGAATCCGGATAACACATATTCTTACTAGGATCTCTATGGAAAAGGAAAGATATTGATGAAGATAAACTAAAATTACTTGACTTTGTATTCTCACTCAGAAAAGAGGTATTACATTGGGTATATGAAGACCTATCCTAAACATGAGAAGAGATGGAATGAAGTAAAACAAGATTTCCTAGATAAATTTGACACTCCAGACTACAAAGACATAAGAGCAACTTTGGATGGAAAAATATTCAACTTATATAGACCTAATCACCATGGCATACTGCATTGAATCCCAAACTTGGTGCAGACCTCAAAAGGATGACACGAAGGAGAACATTAAGAAATTACAACTTGCAGTAGAACAACTAACCATCCATAACTCAATTTTAACAAGAGGAGAAACAAATAAAAATAAAGAAATTTTGTGTACATACTGCTTAAGGGAAGGTCACCTTTGGAATGATGGTCCCGAAGCACATAGAAAGAACGAAAAGTACACTACATGTAGAATTTGAAAATAATACCGACCAAGAAAAACTCAATATATTGTGGAACATGCCAAGAATGGGATAGTCACCTCATGAAGGACTATCCTGCAAATCGATTTTAGATCTGGAACACACATAATCATTTTGATCCTAGATGTACTATGAACCACAACTATGATGCAAACATAGAAAAAAAATGACATATGTCAAAGGACTAGTGGAAAGACCTCTATATAATATAGGTTAAGACAACCACCATGGAGAGACAATAGAAGTGCATATACGTTACAAAATAACCCATTGCAAGACTGCATGGGAGATAATAGATAATCAAACTACAGAGGAAGAGGTCACAAAAGAAAAAAACCACTAGAGAAGTGATGCCACATCCTACAATTGCAAAAAAGTAGGTCATTATGCCATAGAATGTTGGGCAGAGAAGAAAATAATATTTTGTTTATGGAGATGATTCACATGATATATTTAGATAAGTCACAACAGTATTATCAGAATACAACATGTTTTAGAAGTGATGATCTACAGAACAACAAAGGATCTTGAGTGATTAGGAGAATACTGCAAGGAGTGAAAAGCTATTAGATAATAGATAATTGGTCATTAGATGCATCAAATGAAGATTATTCTGGAGAAGAGCAACCACCGCAAACAAATAGAAAGAAGAAATTTGTAACAAAGAAGAACAAAGTTATAGTGTTGACCAGATAGGGAACAAATAACAATGGAAATAAACAAAGGGAGATTGAAGAAATTAGT
Source organism: Sequoiadendron giganteum (assembly GCA_007115665.2). Lineage (NCBI taxonomy): Eukaryota > Viridiplantae > Streptophyta > Pinopsida > Cupressales > Cupressaceae > Sequoiadendron > Sequoiadendron giganteum. The sequence continues at coordinate 519,285,245 of CM021108.1, read as the reverse complement.
GAACCAGAATCGGAAGAAGAGGAGTATGACTACTTTTGGCCAAGTGAAACAACATGATCAAATAGTGAAAAAAGCCAAGCAACAAATTGTACAATAGTAGAAAGATGAGATATCATATTTTTTAGAAGAAGTGATAATGTTGAAGAATTTAGCATCATTGGCTCAAGATAAAGATTTGTTACTAAAATTAAAATAGTTGGGAAAATATTGGAATAAACAAAAATAAGTACATCAGATTATATAAGATTGGAATTGGAAGAATGGCTCTCTATTAATCACCACAAACCTAAATATCAATAAAGTTAAATATGTAATGATAGATCTAGGTGCGGACCTCAATATCACTCTGACAACCACTTGGGAGAGGTTAGGTAGGCCTAAGCTTATTAAAACACCTATGAACATTAGTCTAGCATATGGTTCTAGCATGAAAACATTAGGAACATGGAAAATGTGGAGGTGAACATAATAAAAATTACCGAAATCATTGATTTTGAAGTTGTAGAAATGAAGGAACCTTTTAACACCTTTAGAGCACTAGTTGGATTGAAATGGTTTGTAAATGCTAACGAGATAGTAGATTCTAGAAAGGGAGAGATCTCTTTGGTGGATGATAATATAATTCTCCACATTCCATTAGGAGAAAGAGAAGATATAACATATGTGGAAGAAATAAAACAAGATAGAGAATGTGAAGATCCCTGGAACCTCTACTCTATCTCAAGATTATCCACCACAGATGAAGAGGAAGATCCCAATAGCTCTGAGGAAATTGAATTAGAAAGTGACAATGATAGTACTAGTAGTGATGATTTTTTAGAGGCATGGATACAAGGAGAACCTGAGAGTTAACATCCCAAAAGGTATATGGCTTCCGAGAAGAATTTATGGTACAAAAACAACATATCAGACCTTTGCAGATCACCATGTAGTGTCAAAAATTGCTTACCCTTGCAATTTCACCTACACTTTTGCATCCACTTTAGTATCAACTCCCTTAGTATTTTTGTAAGCTTATCTTAGCCCTTGCATCAACCTTTTTTCCTCTCAGGATGCTCAGGACCCCTTTTTAGCAGCTACATTTGTGCATCAACTTTGCATTTAACCTTGTGTTTTCCTCATTTTTTGTTGTCTTTGAGTGTAATTTATCTAGACACTAGCATGCCATGCAGATGTCTATGCACCACGCTAACGTCCCAAGATATTTTAACATTTAAATGCTCATTTCCAAGTGTCTTACCACTTGTCACTTACCTTGGTCGATGAAACGACCTGAGAACCTCTTTTTCCCTCCTCTTCTCTCTTTAAAATCTATTTTTTCACTTCTATTGCTCTCTCTGGGTCTTGCTCTCTTGGATATTATCTTACTCTGTTTTCTTTCTCAAGCTCTTTCTCTAAAGCTTGCACAACTCTCTATAGCTTGCTATAGTAGTTTAAAATCTCTCACAATGTTCTCTACAACTCTCTTGGATCTCATAACTCTCTCTTTGGCTTTCTCAAGCCTTGCAGGTAATATCTACTCGTCTTATGTCTTTGAGAATATTGGGATTTATCACATCCCTTGTCTATGCATTTATCTTCTTGTCTATTTATCTTTCTATCTAGCTGTCTATCTAGTTGGCTGTGGAGGTGAAAACACCGAAACGAGGGTTTGACTAAGGCAAGCCCCTAAACAACCCCAACATTTTCTTCTTATGTGTCCAGGTATTGAATATATTTTATTATTGAAGGCTTCATTGCTTGGTCTTTTCTGAGTATTGCTCTCTTTTCCTTTTCTCTTATCATTTCCTTTTAATTTAGTTTAGTTTATATTTACCTCTACTATTTCTCTATTATTTCACACCTTCTTAGAGTTTTTAGAAAAATCATCGTTAGTAGAATCTCAATAGTTTTCTATGACAATCTATGTTTTTGGTATGTATAAGACTACAATGCGTCACACATACATTTGTGCGTCATGCTCTCGTACTTGACCGAGAGATCGCCAGTTTTTCTAGAGAACCTCTGTGGCCCACTCTTTCTATTTTTGAAACTCTCATCCTTTAGTTCTATTAGTTTTTGTTATCTTCTCGCATTTCAAGAGTTCCTAGTAATCAAGATTGTTAGTAGTCACTTAAACTATTTTCTAGGATATTCTCAGTTTTCGGTCTGTGCGAGATGCCAATGCATCACGGGAACATTTGTGCACCGGGTTGTTGTCCTTGGCTGAGAGCTTGTCAGTCTATCCAAAAGACCTCTATGACCTACTATTTCTATTTCTTGAACTCTCATAGTTTTATACCGTCACCTAAGCATTGTTCTTTGAGGTAGTTGAGGACCATTTGCTCCTTATAGACTCTTCTTGTCCTACGAATCGACAGTAGAAAATCCCCTTGTCTACATTTTGGTGAACTTGATGTGAACACACAAAAAATAGTCAAATCACAGATTTTCCCTTCCAAATAAAATATTTAGGGCGCTACCTCGAACCCCATTCCATGTCATCAAAAGGGATATACGTTGACCTTCAACTGACTTGTCTATATCTCTATTTCAAAATAAACTTTCTATCTTTCTTCCTTCTATCCCTTTCCCGTTTTGTTAAAAAGCTTCAAGAAGTTCTCTTACAAGCATGTGAAAGTGAGGTTTTTTCTCCCTTCTACTTGTAAGGATATTTTGGCACAAGAGGATGAGATCATTGATACTTTCCTTAACAAAAATTTATCCCCTCTTTATTCCAATGCACTCCCTTCTAGAGGTGATGCATTAGAGAATAAAAAATATCGTCTCACATTTGATCCCCTACAGATCAATGTTGAGCATATTTCTTCAAATAATCTCTATAAGTCATAATGAATCTATAAATATAATCGTAGTTTCTACCACTCCTCAAAGGCGTAAGAGACCAGTCATTTATGTGACTCTGGCTAGTCCTCCTAAAAGGATTTGTTCTATCCATGGGTTTCGTATTGAAAGTGATATACTAGATCTTTACACATAATTCATGCAATCTAAGGCTCCCTATTATAGAGTGGTATCCCATACTTATAATAATAGAAGGAATCATCAGAATCTTAATCAACCCACTTCTTTACCACCTTCTCAACCAAGCCTTCCTCAAGCACCTAGACTTGTAGCTAAGCAACCAAGTGAGTATGATCTTGTCGAGCAACTTCGTGTTACTGTTGCCAAGATCTCACTTTGGGATTTGCTTCAAACTGATCCAGTTTACCAGGGTATGCTTCAAGAATCCTTACAAAAGATTCTCTTGCCTTCTTCCGCTAGGCCAATGGATTTTAATGCATTGATAGATCATATTCGTGCAGATTCGTCGAATATTACGTTCCATCCACATGAATTCCCACCTCCAAAAGTGCAAAGGCAAGCAAATCCTTTGATGATAATAGTTTACATTAATAATATTGACATTAGATGTGCTCTCGTTGACACTAGTTCCACACTCAACATATGTAGCATTGATTTATTACCTAAAATTAAAATCAATTCAACTTCCCTTGTTGCTTCTTCCTTATATCTTTGTGAATTCGATAATATCGGTCGACAAGCCTTAGACATGATAATTTTTCCTTTAAGGTTGGGACTCGTTATTTAAACCACCCTAGTATATGTTATACTAAGAAAATTACCATATAATATTCTTCTCGGTAGACCGTGGATTCACTATGGGTACAATCCCATCCACCTTGCATAAATCCATCAAATTTATTTATAATAATCAAGTAGTCACAATCAAGGCTGACCTTGATACTACACACTTATGTGAAATGACAGTTGTTGGTCAAGCTTCGATCGCACCTACTCTTAAATTTTTTGTCCCTTCGTTATCTTCCAATGCATTGACATCTACTCCAACAGTACCTGTTACAAAGGATACTCTTGAGATAGATGTCCGAAAAGAAGATCCTCTCGAAGCAGGAAATCGTAAGTCTATTGCTACTCCTAAACTAAATGCATGTCTTGGTAATGATTGGGGATCCTTGAACTTCACCGAATCTTATGTCAAGGAGTACAAAGTAGATCCAATCCACCTTGAAATCCAAAGAATATCATTAACACCCACTATCAAAGATGATTATTCTTTTGTATTGCGAGATAATGTGAACAACAATTGTAATGTCCTTAATGTTGATCCTCCCCCTTTTAAGGAGTTGCAATCACGTTATGGGTTCGGATTTAATATTCTTTCTAAGCATGGGTACAAAGGAAATAGTCTTGGGTGCATAGAACAAGGAGTCAAGGTCCCTTTGGAACCAACACCTTGCTCTTTTGCAAGGGGTTTATGTTGCAAGCCTTCTCGTTTATCTCCATCCCCTCCTCCATTGTTTGTTGTCCTTATGTCTTCTTCTTGTGAGCAGCCAAAATTTTCTTCACAAGAGAAAGGGTTGCTTCCTGCTTCTCATCCTTTATCTGAACAAGAGCATATCTTGTTGAGGCTTCTCAAATTCCACTTGATTACTCTTCCTCCTCCTACACAAAAATTTTCTTCACAGGAGAAAGGGTTGCTTCCTGCTTCTCATCCTTTATTTGAACAAGAGCATATCTTGTTGAGGCTTCTCAAAGTCCACTTGATTACTCTTCCTCCTCCTACACAAAAATTTTCACACACAAGATACAACAAAACATTCTATCTGTTCATATCATCAAGTGCTTGGCCATTCCACCAGTGAATGTAAAGCCTTGAAGGACAAAATACAACTTCTTGATCTTGGTGCCATCACTCTTCCATCTGTTGAAGCACCTGTCCTTTCTTCGCATGACAAGTGATATTGAGGTTTACCTCTATCATGTTCATTCTAAATTATCAACTTTCATTTATTGTGTTGCTCCTCACTATGTGACATTCGTAGCTTTGCTTGCTCATTGCCATTCATGGTGGTACAATATCGTATGCAACCATACTTTCTTCGTGGTAGCAACACAATAGTATCTAGCATGGTTATCCTTGCTTGTATGCTAGGGGCAGGGATAACTTGTTCTGGAGGCGTGTCCTTCTTGAAGACTCCCTCTCTTCTTTCTTCCCTCTTTTTCTCCTTAAATCATTAGAATAGTAAACATACTGATGTTTTAAGGGGGGATATCATATCATTTTGTTCTTGTTTTTCATAAACCTATCTTAAAAATATGGATGTCTTATGATCTCATCGTCTAGCTTGGGGACAAACTGACTAGACTTATCTTTTTTGTGAATATCCCGTAGCACAATTTGCAATAACCATAGGCCTATGCACTTATCGTATGGTTTCTAGCATAACATAGCTTGCAAGCCATACTTATTAGTGTCATCTTTATTCACTTTTCATATGGTCTCTATAATAACATAGCTTGCTAGCCATACTTATTAGTGTCGTCTTTATTCACTTTTTGTATGGTCTCTAGTCTCTAGCATAGCATAGCTTGCTAGCCATACTTATTAGTGATGTCTTTTTATTTGATCAAATTTATCATGTCTATTTTCACTTTTTCACCCAACGTGTTTGTCTATAGCTAACATGTTTGTGGTGAATTTACAGTATGCTTTGTTGGATAGAAGACCTATGTCCTCTTCATGTCTTGGCTCAACTTTACAATTGTATATACCAAATCAAAGACCTGCATCCTCTTTATCCCGAGTATATGCTCTTCAACTTCTTTCTCTCTTTTTCTCTTCGACATTGGTTGCTTCCTTGTCTTTTGGATGCATTCCTCTCTTGAAGCAATCAATCCTTACATTCCTCTCTTTGTTCAAGAATTCTTCTATATGTTATTTCTTGATATTTTTGGAATGATGCATAGCACTAAGACAACCTCCCACATTGAGGTCTCTTTCACTTTGCTAACTCAAATCTTTTTGTTTGTTTGTTATATACTTTTGTGTATGTGTTATCCTTTTTTTATATCTATATATTCTAACCCCATTGTTTAATAGCTTTTTATTCTCTAACTTGGTTGTCTTGTGAAAATAGAGATCTTTAGATAATTGATAGCGAGAAGCAAGGAATTGAGCAAGTGATTTGAGAACTTGCCGATGCAGATTACAAGGCATTCCTTTAAAGATGCCTTGATAAATTCAGGCTCAATGGAGAACTAACTTTCCATTGCAATGCTCTCAAGCCCAAAGCAAAGAAACATCCCCATACACCTAGTCATGGAACAAAAAGCCAGCAAAGGATCACTTAGGTCATGCCATGTCTCAAATCCCTACACCAGATTATTAGTTAACACAAAAGAATGCTAAAATTGGGAACTATGATACCTACAACATCTCATTTTGAGACTCGTCTTACAAATACATTGGAATTAACAATTTCTTTGGGCTTAGTAAATCATGTGGGTGTTCATATCAATGCGGATTATGCACTGACTTAACCAAGAGTCACCAATCTCAAGGCCAAGCCTTTGCAATGAGCTGAAAAATCCCTCATGTTGGAATTTGGAGACACGGTAAGAAATGAAATCTTTGAGAGTGAAGAATTTTATGCAGTGAACAAATTAATTGATAAATTTAGAGTGTGGTCTCATAGGGGCTTTAGGATTTATTTTCATGAAACAAGGGTCTCATGAAGCAAAAAAAAATTATGCTATAAGATGAATTAGAATCTTTTCTTGAAAAATAGTAGCCCCTATCTTTTATGACTACATATTTGAGTGGGTGAAATTGAGGTGCGACTGGAAATTGCCCCTATAGCTTAAGAATTTTGTCTGCCACTTGTTAATCATCTGAAGTTAACATTCTTGCCAGCAAATAAAAATAAGAGAAAATTATTTTTATTTATTAATTTTTATCGTAGTATTGCAGTTCAATCCTTAAAATTTGGAACTTAAACTTTTAAATTGAACTGCACTATTTAATTCATGGAACCACCAGCTTTAAAATATTCCTAAAAAATCTCAACAACACTTACTGAAATTCTTTAGGAAGCCCCCCTTTATGAAGCCTTACCCTTAACCAACTCCAACTTGAGCTCTCATACCTACAAAAAATAGTTGATTGAAAACAAGGGATCCTATTCGACAAGTAACCTTGAATACTTGAAATTTACCCTTGCGCTCGTGGATTTTTTGTTGTGATTTTTGACGAGGTACAAGATTAAAACATTATTTTATGCAATTGTCTTTGGTTCTAGGGCCAACACATGCTCATGCTCAAACCATGGCATCTTGACTTCAACCCCACAATAGAATCATTTAGTGTTAATGTCGATTCAGGTGCATCTCCCCAATCTCCCACTTCAATTAATGGATTGACTAATGTTTCGAAGCCATTGGAAATTCTCTAGGCTACTTCCTAACATCAGATTCAAACACTTCTGACTTCATTCGCACAACTTTTGGTCAAATCCTAGTTGAATTAGACATTACAAAAATTCTTCCTATTGATATCACTTTAAAAGTAGCAAATCGTAGCTGGACTCAATCCTTGGATAATGAGGGACTACCCTTTTGATGTCGCAGGTGTTATGATAGTAGACAAGTTGCAGTTGATTTTCCCAGTGTTAAAGACAAATAGTACTATTAAGGTTCGTGGTGGAAATAATCTTTTCCCCACCATTTGACTTTTGAAGGTCCACTTAGGGATTTTCAGAGATCATTCAAGGATTATCACCACCAAGAAGTGTAGAAAATCCTTGGGAGACATTTTCAAAGAAAAAAAATACCTCTCTGGCTAAACATAAACCCTCCTTACTTGTACGAAAGTTGGCATCAACATTAAAAGATTTTCTTACAACTAAGACATCACAAATTTCCCCAGAAACTTCTGAATGAAAATGTATCAACAATAAAAGCTTTTGTGTCAACAAATGGGCTTTCCTAGTATTAAAGACAAATAGTACTATTAAGGTTCGTGGTGGAAATAATCTTTTCCCCACCATTTGACTTTTGAAGGTCCACTTAGGGATCTTTAGAGATCATTCAGGGATTATCGCCACCAAGAAGTGTACAAAATCCTTGGGAGACATTTTCAAAAAAAAAAAAAAACCTCTGGCTAAACATAAACCCTCCTTGTACGAAAGTTGGCATCAACATTAAAAGATTTTCTTACAACTAAGACGTTGCAAATTTCCCCAGAAACTTCTGAATGAAAATGTATCAGCAATAAAAGCTTTTGTGTCAACAAATGGGACCCACCACTCGAGGCAAACCCCACCGACCGAGGCTCCGCCCCCAATCTAGCAAAATAATAATAATAATTATAACATAGTAATGAGATACCTAAAATTTTGAAATTTTGGTTACAAAGAAATAAATAATTTGAACTAATTTATTTATCTTTTGGACTGAAATGCTTTGTTGGAGTATAATTAGCATTGTATATGTCACAAAATAATACCATTCTAATATAAATAAAAAAATATGACCATCACGAAAAATTCTACAACTTCCAAAGCTAAAACATGTGGAAGCAATGTGAAATTTAATATTACCAAATAAAATCTAAATAAATAACAATGAAACAAAAAATAGTGGAAATTTGTCTTTAAATTTAAAAATATAATAGAAAACAAAAACAGAAAATTAATTTGCATTGCTCACCTCAGAGGTTCGCTCTATCTTGAACTCCTTCCATAGTTTATTGCATATCTCATCAGATTGTTCAGTTAATCTTAAGACGTTTTTATAGAAAATAAGCTTTTTTTAAATGTAAGGAGTACACATATTAGACGATTATATGTTTATTTGCTAAGTTTATAGCTGTTAGACAGTTCTATTTCTTTTGTGATACTCAATAGTTGTTTCTATATTATTATAGAGTTGAGCGGAAATTATAAATACTTTCTTAAATTTTTTAAGATAAAAATTATATAAAAACACATATCAAAATAGAAACAAATAAACAAAATGTTTTTGACATTTAAATCGTTTTTGAATTCACCCCCAATTAGAACTTAGACTCCTTATCAGAGTCACCTATAAGCATAAGCTATTGAGACTTGAGCATTGCATTCTTCAAGATGTTCTCATTGTTTCTTGGGGTTACTTCAACTTGTGTTCAAGATGTGCTTACTAGAATTACGATGCATTGTAGTCTACAAAATAAAGTATTGGTGTTCTTTCATTAATGTTTGCATGTTTGTTTGTTGGCACGATAAATTCAATGGATGCTTTTGTTGAGCATCATTACCTCGCTGTGAACTTTGATTCTATAACACGCTAAAGCAAAAGTTTGATATACATCTTCTATTGATATTATATCCAACGAAGAAAAAATATACTTCCGAGAACAGTTTATTATACATCTTCTATTGATACTATATTCAATGAAGAAAAAATATACTTCGGGAACAATTCATAATAAATTTGTGTTAGTATGATTCTCACAAGTTCACAAAACTTTCAAAAGCCATCAGGGTCTTTGAGAAGAAAGCATTGTATGTAAAAACAATATGAGGAAAATATATTTGAAGCAAAAGTTACTGAAAGTTGCAGGGAGGTTTTCATTTAGAAAATACACCAACCAAACCGTTAGTGTAATTGAACAAGATGATGTCGTGCTTCCCCAAGAAAATGATGTTTAATTTGGAAGTTGAAATCGCAATTTATAAGGATGCAATTCAGTATGACTCGTTTTGACTAGCTATGGTAGTTAAAATTGTTCCCTGTCCCTGACCTTTCATTCACTTTATATAAATATGTATTCTACATAGATCGAGAGAACAAAGCTCGTCCATGGTCTTAGGTTCAGACTCAGCAAACCTATGTTTTATACAATGGTATCAAAGTCAATGTTGGCTTGGCGGAAGTACAGCATCAATGGGAGAATGATGTTATAAGAAGTACGAAAGTAAACATACTCCTAGAGAGAAATCCAGGAAAGGACAGATAATTGAAGTGGCAAAGCAGCCAATGGGCTGTAATGTTCCCAGGTTTGAGTTCCAGGATGTATCAGAACTAGTGTTTGTTCGGAAAGAGAAGTGTGGCTTGAGGAAAGGTCATCCATTCTAATCCTGGCCTGCCCACGTTTTCTAACATTTGGATTTAGCATATCCACTAGATTCAATAGCATATCTCGAAATATAAGGCCTAAGATTCCCATTAAGATTTCCTTAGTTCCCTGAACACATTTCAAGTTTATACACCAGTTTGGTGGCCTTGGATTCAATTAAATTAATATATGCTTGTAGTCACAGTAAGAAAAATAGTCCTTTTCAAATAAATGATAAAATAGGAGCCCCACAATCTATAGGAGTTGATAAATTGGTTGTTATGAGATAAACTGATACTCTCAGTGACTCATTTTCGAATTTTGACAATGGTATTATATGAATTAATAATATATAAAAAAACAAATCAGAAAAGCTATACAATCATCTTGCCGCAGAAAGCTCAATGGCCTCCTGGTTATATGTGGAGTCCTCAGTCCACTGAAATCTTCGAGGCAATATTGTGTATTCTTGCCAGCGGGTCACTTCAAGTTGCTGCCATTCCTCCCAACGCTCTGCCAGGCCTTCTCCTTCTAACATTCGTACAACTTCTGTCATCTTGGGCCGGTCCTCAGGTGAGGTTTGTGTGCATAATAATGCGACTTGGATTACTGCTTCAACTTCTTTTGAATCATAGTCCTGCTTCAGATTTCGGTCTACAATAACATCCAACCTCTTCTCTCTTTGCAACTTTTTGACCTGTACACAACAATGACCGACAACTTAAACAGTATTTTGTGATTCCACAAAAGACCTATGGAACATGATAGACAATGTAATTATAATCTAAAGCATGAAAGATGGTTTGAATTTTCAATGATACTAGACTTCTAATTCTTTTAGATCTCATTGTAACCTGGAAATGGCTGCCTCATGTAAACATTCAGCACATCCTGTAACAGCTGTTTCAGACGGGAAGTTGCAGGTGCCATTCCAAATGGTCACTACAACTCAGTCTTAAAAAAGGGCCATTGCAACCGAGTCTTAGAAAAAGGCACATAAGATATGTTGCACAATGCTAACATGCCAAAGAAAGCATAATAAAGGCATTCAAGTATACTGTACTTTTTAAAAAGTAAAATGATTACCATCTTCAATGATGCCAACCATCCTTTATCTTGAATGACTTGTACAGGATGACTTGAGATTCATCAATTTTAACTAGTCATGGCTGTGGACCATAATTAACAGAAATGACTCATGTACTTTAAATGCTATCTATCTTTCCCTGATGTCTGCATTTTTCTTGATCATGCGAAATCTATTATCAAGGTATCATTTCAACTAAGAGAAGGCCAAGATAAGAACTACTATTTCTAAACAAAAACAGGTGTACTTTTCTAAAATTTGGTAGTGTTTTTCAAGGAAACTGCTCATGACATGCAACATCAGTTTATATGGTCTCAGACTCTCAAATAGGTTGTTGAAATAGACTGATTTTCATTGGGCAAGTATTTTGTTTTGGTCTAGGGAGTAACAATTGATTTCCAATTTGTTATGGAGCTTGTATGAAGAAACACATTACAGATAATCCAAAATAAGATTAACAGACATGAAAATTAAAAAACTGAAATCATGCATGATAAATGTACAAGGATTATACTCCCCTAAGTTCACAAAGTTGCAATGATGTTGTTTCTTACATGATCAAGTAGTAACACATCATCTTCTTCTTCAAGGCGTGAAAAGTCTATAGCTCGCTGTCCTGTGACAAGCTCCAAAAGCATAACGCCATACCCAAAAACATCTGTCTTCTCTGATGACTTTCCAGTTGATAAGTACTCTGGAGCAATGTGACCCATTGTTCCACGAACTTGTGTTGTAACATGAGTTTTTTTAGCATCAACCAGCTTTGCTAGTCCAAAATCACCAACTACTGCTTCAAAGTCTTCATCTAGCAAAATGTTGGCAGCCTTTAAATCTCGGTGAATAATCTTTGGATTGCAATGCTCATGAAGATACTCCAAACCACGTGCTGCACCAAAAGCCACATGTTTCCGAGTGGGCCAGTCCAGTCCCTTCTCCCCAGGTTTAAGCTCTGAATTCACATGATAGATATAACCTTAGAATAAGTCATTTGTAAAGCCCCCTCTCTCACACACTTCAAACAATTCGAGTTGCAGAATTTAGTTAATAATAAACTTACAGATAGAGCAAGCTGCATGCACATTAAACACACATTCAAAAAATGCAAGTTGCAGAATTATTTAGCAATATACTTACATATAGAGCAAGGAGGGTACAATAGCTTTGTAGCAATAATAACTCAGAGCAGGAGAAACAATACAATCTTGGAATGTCCTGCTAGAACTATAAAATCTAAATCTCATACTGGTCCAGCAAAAGCCGGAAAATGTGCTATAAAGAAATCCTGAAAAAAAAGGTGGAATTCACAGACAAGAACACAATAATACAATCTTCACTCTAGGCATTACGGCCAATGAGATGTTGCATATCATAGAAAGAGCATTAGCTGTTTCCTTTGTCCAATTGAGCCATTTGATATGATTGCAGAAAAGATAATCATATGCAGAAGATTCACAAATGACCTTCCACAAAGTCAAGACTACATTAGAATAATTAAAGGGAATTTAAAAGTTCACATAAAATAAGGGGAGAAGTAAACTGACTTGCATTCTAAGACTACTTGTACTGCACACGGTCAATTTAGAATAACATCTAAGAAAAAATTATGGCTCAAAGATCAGCATTATTGGGTTGGATAGGAAGGTTGCTTAAATATCAAGACAACATGTTCTCTAGGAAAACTAATACAAACCCTAAACTTTAAGGGAAAGCACAAAAATTCTTTCACAGTAATGTTTTTGCCTGCACAAACGTTACTGTATTTCCAACAAAAAGGGTGCTTATACTGAAAATTTTCAGAGAATGCAAAGCTTGAGTTCAACAGTTTGAAATACTAAGAAATTTCTTCTCTAGAAAAATTGGATATAGGTGAACCCTGGAAGCATACCTTTGCATTAGTGACAAAGGAGCACCTAGGCCCACAAACAATTCTGTATCGCCCAAAAAATATTTACTTGTAGCATTTTGATTTCTTGAAGTTTTTGTGTATGTTTGTATCAAATCTGAAACACTCCCCCTTGCATTTGCTGACTTGAAGCTAGTCACAATTGTTTACAACTGATTAAATCAATAAGGACAGCAGATTACACATTGACTTTCGCAGATTCAAAGTGGTTGTGCCGAATAAATTGTTGAAGGTTGAATAAATGGGGAATGGCCATTACAGCCTTTATTCACTTTAGTGCAAACGATTACAGCCATTACAACTCAGGTTTAGCATGCAAAGGCTGGCCATTGGCAGTTACAAAGTGGCTGCAACACTCATATTAAATGTTACTGTTACCTTCTTGAAACCTAACTGCAGCTGTCAATCACAGACTCCAGCACTTACAAACCATAAAGGAGGTGTTACACATGAATGACTCACTGTCACATGGGTCGTAACATTTACCTATATGCCCCAGCTTGAGATTTACACACACAAAACCTATATAGGGATGACTCAATAAGCAGGAAAGGGGAGATGACTAAGTGCAAGATATAGAGAAGTATAGTTCTGTGGAGTGTAATGTTGAACAAGGACAGAAACAGAGTTTATTCACTGATTTTCTGATTTACAGAAAAGTTGTAGCAGGCCACCAGGCTGAGAAAGCCTAAGTTAAGAGGTAAGTCCCTGTACAAAGAACTCTAAGTTAGAGGCTAAATATAGCCCATTATAACTTGCCAATTTAAATTTCAAGAGATTGTAATAGACTTTTCTGAACAACTAAAATCCATATATTTTGGTGGGTTGTTTCATTTTCATTTTGCAATTTGTTACTTGTATGGTTGGCTGCAAGACCTTGGTTGTCTTTCATTGGGCACTTGGGTTTTGACTGCATCAAATGGTATCAAAGCTAGTTAGCTCACTAAGTTGTTGAGGTTTCTAAAGGAATCTGTCTTGAAGAAGCTCTAGATTTTTGTTTTAGGTGTGTGTGGAATCTTGCAACTATAGAGAATTGAAGTAGGAGGCACAACTCACAAAGGAAGACCAAGAGGTCAAGGAAATGTTGATATGGTAGAGATTCTAAGAGAAATGGCAGCTAGATTGGAAGTAGTAGAAGCTACATAGAGAAGAGGTCTACATATTGAAGATGTGAGTAAAGATGAAGAAGCAGCAGCAATAGGCAAAGTAGAAATGGAAGACTATATGAATGAACCATAATCAAGAGTTATGTCAAACATAATAAATAGATTGAAGATGGGTATTCCATGTTATGGTGGAAGCCAAGGCCTTAAGGAGCTCATTGACTGGATTTCAAATATGGAAAAATATTTTGATTTTGAGTCAATAGAAGATCTGAAGAAGGTAAAATTTGTCAGTACCAAATATAAGGGTCATGAATACCTTTGGTGGGATTATGTGTGAAAGGACAAATATAGAATGGAAAGGAGATCTGATCATGGGACTGAAAGGTTGAAAAATTCTTATTAGCAAACTACTAGTTGAATTTATTTAAGCAATTGCAAAAATTTGAAATAGTGGGAAATGAATATCAAGGACTACATAGGAATTCTACAAGCTCAATATTCAAGCTGGTCATGTAGAAGATGTTGAGAAAAAGATTGCAAGATATATCAATGAGCTCCATATATCAATCCAAGATGAGTTCAACATGATCCAAGTAAGATTAGTGGAAGAGGCTTATCAATATGTCTTAAGGGTAGACAAGAAATTATCCAAAAGTAATGGAGTAACACAAAAGGAAGAGGGAGATCTTGTAGAGGAAGAGAACAATTTAGTGATGGTAGATGACATTATACAAATGAGAGGGAATCTAGCATTACCCAAAATGATAATTTCAATCAAGATACAAGAAAAAGAAAAAAAATTCTAGAGGAAGAGGATACTATGGAAGAGGAAGATGTAGATGATTACTTGTTATAGATATGGGGACGTTGGTTGAATATCCGAATGTCCACAATTACAACAAAATGGTGTAAGAATGAGGTAAGAAACCACATTGCCCAAGCTAATTAAGATAGTGTAGCATCACCCAAGCATACAGAAGAACCTGAGCATTTTTATTTTTGAGCTTGCAGAGGTTAGGACAGCAAGGGAAGAGAAGAAGGTTCGACCAATAGTGAAAGTATTATTGGAACAATATGTTGAAACTATTTGAAAGGAGTTGCTAGATGGGTTGCCATCCATGAGAAGCATTAGTCATAACATGAATTAAATTGCAATTTTACCAAACAAGACAGCATATAGGATGACACCAATGAAGAATGAGGAGGTGAACAAATAGGTCCAATAGCTATTGGATAAAAGGTTTGATAAGGAAAAGTTTGAGCCCATGTGTAGTAGCAATAGTATTAGCACCAAAAGAGATTACGAATGGTGTATGTGCATGGATTCATGAGTCAACAACAAGATAACAATGAAGTACTAGTTTCTATTACCCCAAATGGATAACTTCATAGATTGTTTTTCACATAAATTTGACTTGATGAGTGAATATCATCAAATTTGAATTAGAGAGGGGGATGAAAGGGCGCTTTTCTCGGTTTCCTTCATGTGAGAGATCGTGGAGGACACCTTCCCTACAGGTCTACGGGTCTGTAAGGCGCTTTTCTCGGTTTCCTTCATGTGGCAGATCTTGGAGGACACCTTCCCTATAGGTCTGCGGGTCTGTAGGGCGCTTTTCTCGGTTTCCTTCATGTGAGAGATCTTGGAGGACACCTTCCTTACAGGTCTACAGGTTTGTAAGGTGCTTTTCTCGGTTTCCTTCATGTGAGAGATCTTGGATACCTTCCTTACAAGTCTACAGGTCTGTAAGGCACTTTTCTCGATTTCCTTCATGTGAGAGATCTTGGAGGACACCTTCCTTACAGGTTTGCGGGCCCGTAAGGTGCTTTTCTTGGTTTCCTTCATGTGAGAGATCTTGGAGGACACCTTCCTTATAGGTCTACGGGTCTGTAAGGTGCTTACTTCTCGGGGCTTCCTTCATGTGAGAGATCTTGGGGGTCGCCACCTTGCAGGTCCGCGGACCTATAAGACGCTTTCATTTTGTAGCTTCATGGTTCTGCAAGACTGTGGAGTCTTTTGTTCCAGCCTGTGCTTTCGAGCTCGCTAGATCGTGGTTTGCTTCTTTGACAGTTCAGGTACACATTTCTAACCTTACCATCTCTTTGATCAACTTTACCGAAGCACTCATTAGTATTCGTGCTCGCTAAAGTGGGGGCAAAATGTATAGGAGCAAATTTGCACCCCCTATGCAAATTCCCCTTTTACACTTCCTCACCTTAGAAAACCAAATTCGAAGGCGAAAATCCACATCAGCCCTCTGCCTTCATTCCACTTAGCATTTGTTTTGTGCGTCGGCAAGAGAATAACTGCCGAGGACGCTCACGCGGCGCACTTACGTCCTTGACGGATTCCTTCGTCTGAAGCCAACAGAGGCGTTACACTTCCTATTGGGGTTGATTTGTAACGCCCCTCTTCGACCAACCGACCCGAATATGGCTGTTTTTTTCATTCTCCCTTCAAAAAACACTCTTCATTCCTTCATTTCCTCTCTCCAAGTATTCAATTCATCCTCTTGCAATCTTCTTTTGGGACTCCCTAAGCATTCTAGCATTCACTTCTTGCACTCTCAGCCTTCAAGCAACACTTTGGCACTCCATAGTAGCAGCAACAACACTCCATCACCTTTGTAGAGCAAGTGTGGAACAACACCATTGCAGCAGGGGCTTGAGTCCTCTCATTTTCTCCCCCATTAGCTAGTGAGCTCTTGGTGGAGGGGGTAAGCATTTTCACTCTTCTCTACGATTTGGTTGAGTAGCACAATACTGTTTTGTAGTGTTGTGTTTTTTACTTTCATTCTTCCTTTATCATACTTTTCTCTACAGTTGCTATCTTGGTTGTCCATGGAGGTGGAAACACCAAAACGGGGAGCTCCCCAACAATTTTCCTCTTTCTTGTGTGTAGGTGGACGTGCATTTGGAGCTAGGTGGCGAACAAGCTCTTTTGTGAGATCATTTTTATCACCCTAGCCTTAATCTATTTGCTTTATCATATTCGATTGTATATCTCTTATTTTATAGTGTTGTTTTGTTCCCCTAAAAAACCATTAGCTAGGCTATCAGCTCGTTTTTTGGCTATTCTCATTGTACTTTAGGTCCTCTGGTTGTACAGACGCCAATGCACCTGAGAGACGCCAGCACGCTGCGCTGTCGTCCTAGAACCGCGCTTCCATTCTCGAGCAAAGACCTACCTGAGGCATAGTGTTGAACCCGAAAACCAACTCGCCTAGCCCCAAAACTGGTTTCAGGTCTAAAGAGTGGTTGTAGGACCCTACAGTCCTCATCATTCTTGTCCCTCCTTTCGAAACATCCCTTTAGACTGAGGTAAGTTAGGGCAGCCTTCCGCTTCTAGCCCTCCGTGACTCGGGGCCTTGAACGTGGTTGGTCCCCCCCTCTTACACCGTGTGTGAGCGCTTCATGCTATTTCTCGTGCGTGATATCTTCTTGGTCATGCGTGATCACATGTTTTGTGCATGTTCGTTAATGTACATGAATGTGTGCGTGTATGAGAAGTGTGTCTCTACTTATGCTTCCTATGCATGAGTTCATTGTTGCAACTTATCTATGCGCAAGCCTTCCTCACATCTCCTGTTTGTAATCCAGTGGAACGTGTTTTCTCTCCTTCATTCTGCCATTTCATATTTGTAATGGATTTATTCTAGAAGCGACTTTGTTTTGGGTGTTGACTTGGCAGATCTATGTGCGTATATTTTTGTGAAGGCATCATGTATCCTGGACGTTTCATTCAGGAATCTGCATCCTCTCTATTTTTCTGCCTAAAGAGGAGTTGGTTTTGTGCGATTCTGGAAATTTTGTCTTTTTTGGCTAAGTAGCGCTGGTGGGCCCAATTATGTTTTTTTCTGTTGCTTGTACCTCGAGATTTGTGCCATCAATATTTTTGTTGTGCAGATTGGAATTCGTGTCTTTAGTTCCATGCATTTATCCTTTCAAGGTGTGTTGTCTCGAATTTTGTGCCTTCTATCTGCTTGCATCTTCTTCATTTTTTGTGCCTCGAAAAGCATGAAACATGGCCTCTTTGACCAACATCATGTTGGACAACAATCAAAAGTTCAATAGTCGCAACTACAACACATGGAAGCAGCGCATGATGACGATATTTGAGTATTGATGTCTTGACCGGATTGTTCTGGGCGCCATGACACGACCTCTCACAGTTGATAAGGATCAGGTGAAGTTTGATGAGCGAAATCGAGAAGTCATTATGCTCATCAAGTTATCAGTCACTGATGACCAGTTACCTCAGGTTCCTTAAGGTAAATCAGCGAAGGAGATTTGGGATCTTCTGAAAGATCTTCATGAGACTTCCAACAAGAGCCGTGCGTTTTTTCTAAACAACATGTTGTTTTCCATTGTCATGGATGAGAATACACCTTTGTAGGCACAATTGACTAGGATCAAGGACATTCGAGATCAGCTCGAGGCTATTGGTCGGAAGATGGAGGAAGAAGATATGGTGGTGATCACTCTAAAGAGTTTACCACATCCATATGAGCACTTTATTGAGACGCTCAACATTACATCGACTAATGTTGACTTGACGTTTCCAAATCTTTGCAACAAACTTCTACAACAAGATCATTGGAAACAACAGTTTGGTACTAGTGCCACTTCATCCTCTTCAGTGAAGGCATTCCCTGCAAAGACATTTCAGAAGAATAAGGGCAAGCCTTCGTCTTTTCAGCAGCAAAATCAGGGGCAATCTTCAGATTCTTTGAAGTCGAAGGATATCCAGTGCAATTATTGTCACAAGTTTGGCCACATGAAGAAGCATTGCCGAAAATGCTTGGCCTTTGAACAAGGCAAGCAAGGAGAGTCTAGACCGAAAGCACATGTGGCGGAGCACACTGAGCAAAAGGAGTTTGCCTTCTTTGCACTCATGGCAAAGAGTCCTACAAATCCTGTAAACACTTTTGCTTGGTACATTGGCTCTGGTGCTTCACGCCATTTCACGCATCGTCGGGATCGGTTCATTCAGTACACACCTTTCAGAGATTCAGTTATCTTTGGAGGAGGCGAAGTGTATACTGTTGTCGGCAAGGGCAATGCTCAGATTCAGTCTGGTGGGAGAAATTTGATATTTCTTGATGTATACTTTGTACCTGGCATGGAGTTGAACTTACTTTTTGTAAGTCAGATTATGACTCACTCTCCTTAGTTGGACATCGTCTTCAGTATGCATACATGCAGTATTGTTGATAGAGAGACACGAACTATAGTCATTCAGGGACTTGAGAATAATGGTCTTTATAAACTTGTTGATTCTGGTGATTCTCAAGAGCACGCTATGGCATCTAGGAGCACTTCTATCAGCAATCTCTGGCATCAGCATTATGGGCACCTGAACATGAACTATCTCTCTTAGTTATCACGAGATGATCTCATTGGTGGTCTACCTGCGATTCAAACTCAAACTCATTGAGTTTGCGAGGCTTGTCAGGCTAGAAAGCAACATTAGACTCCTTTCTCCGATGGCGACTCATGGCAGGCTTCCAGGGTTTTACAGTTGGTCCATGCAGATGTATGTGGTCTAATGCACACGCCTTCTGTTACTAGATCTAGGTATTTTTTGCTTTTTGTTGATGATTTCAACAGAAAGATGTGGATGTATTTTTTGAAGCTTAAATCAGAGGTGTTTAGCATATTTCAGCAGTTTAAGGCCTTGGTAGAAAAAGAGTCTGGTTCTTCTATTATTACTCTCAAGTTTGATAATGGGGGGGAATTTTGTTCCAAAGATTTCTCCACATTTTGTGCTACACATGGCATTAAGTGCCAATTCACCACACCTTACACCCCTCAGTAGAATGGTGTAGTCGAGCATCGCAATCGCACCATTACTGAATGGTGCGTTCTATGTTGGAGCATAGACATGTTCCTAAGAAGTTCTGGGCTGAAGTAGTGTATACTGATATTTATCTTCTAAACAGATCTCCTACTCAATGCTGTGAAAAAGATGACTCCTAAAGAAGCCTGGTCTGGACATAAGCCGAACATTAGTCACCTGAAGGTTTTTGGCTCCATCACTCATGTTTGGATTCTTGATGCTTAGCGCACTAAGTTGGATTACAAGAGCAAAAAAACTCATGTTTATAGGTTATAGTGAGAACAATAAGGCATATAGACTGATAGATGTAGACACTAATCATCTAATTTTCAGTCGTGATGTCATGGTTGATGAGAATTGTGGGCTCTTCTATCAGTCTTCTCCTATTTGTTCTGAGGTTCAGCCTCATAAAGATTCTAATTTGGGTGTTTATCTTCCACTTGGTCCACTTTATGGGAGGGATTCCGCAGAGGTGCAAGCACCTCAGCATCCACTTCCACCACCTGCCCCTATTCAACAAGATTTGGATGTTCTTCCAGATATGTCAGTTCCAACTGATCCAATAAAGGTTGTTCCTCCTGATTCTGAAATTGGTTAATGTACTCTTCAGCCTAAATGGTGGGCTTCAACGATTGGTGCTCTTCATGATGATGAGTTACTAGAGGGTAGACCTGCTTAGAATAAGAGCAAACAACAGAATACAATGAACTTTGCTCTTATGGCCAACCTTCATAGCATTTTGGAGCCTTAGACATATACAGAGGCTAAAGGCACACCTAAGTGGAAACAGGATATGACAGTTGAACATCATTGTCTCATGTAGAATCACACTTGGGAGCTTTCAGATCTTCCGCATGGGAAGAAACCCATTGGCTGCAAATGGGTTTATAAGGTTAAGTATAAGGTTGATGGAACCCTTGATAAATACAAGGCTAGGTTGGTATCCAAAGGGTTTTCATAGCAAGAGGGCATTGACTATGAGGATACTTTTGCTCCTACAACCAAGATGAGTACCATTCGGGTTGTCCTCTTGATAGCAACTCGGTTTGGATGGAAAGTCCATCAAATGGACGTAAAGAGTGCCTTCCTCAATGGTAATTTGCAGGAAGAATTTTACATGATGCAACCTCCTAGTTTCAAGGTTGCTGGTAAAGAACACCAGGTATGCAAATTGGTGAAAGCAATCTACAGCCTTAAGCAAGCACCATGGCCTTGGTACATGAAGATTGATCATGGCCTTTAGCGAAGTCCTTCTGACTCTAATCTGTATGTCAATCAGACTGGTAATGATATCTTGTTCCTAGTTGTCTATGTTGATGACTTAATCATTACTGGCAGTTCAAATCATCTGATTGAGGAGATCAAACATAATCTCAGTCAATCATTTGACATGACAAATTTGGGACTCCTCCATTATTGCCTCGGTATAGAGGTTTGGCAGTCTACTGGCAATACCTTCATTTCACAGTCGAAGTATGCCAAGAGCTTGTTGGACAGGTTCTAGATGATAGATTGCAAACCAACATCTACACCTATGGAGAGAGGGCTAAAGTTATCAGCTCAGTTAGATTCACCTGTGGAGAATGAATCAGAATTCAAGCAACTTGTGGGCAGCCTCATCTATCTCGCTGCCACTAGACCTGACCTTAGCTTTGCAATGAACTACATCTCTCACTTCATGTTAGCCCCTAAAGCTGAACATTGGGTTGCAACGAAGCATGTGCTGCGATATGTGAAAGGAACTTCTGACCTTGGCATTTTATATGGGAGGTGCAAAGATCCAAAGCTGATTGGTTATACAGACTCAGATTGGGAAGGTTCTGTTGATGACAGAAAGTCCACTTCAGGGTATGTATTTAGTTTGGGTACAGGTGCAGTTACATGGACTAGCAAGAAGCAATAGGTAGTGGCTATCTCCTCGACCGAAGTAGAATATCGAGGAGCTGTTAAAGCAATTTGTGAGGCAGCTTGGCTTCAAAGGATGCTCTCGGACATGCAAATGTCTCAAGCAGGACCTTCCCCCTTATATTGCGACAATCAAGGGGTGCTCAAACTCGCCAAGAATCCAATCTTCCATGAACGGACAAAGCATGTTGATCTTCATTGTCACTTCATCCGCCAGCTTGTCGAAGACAGATCCATAGCATTGCAGTATGTTCCGACAGAGGATCAGACTGCTGATATTCTCACCAAGTCTTTGAGCTCGGATAAGTTTGTTAGATTTAGGGGGCATCTTGGTGTAGTTGATAGATTAAGCATTAAGGGAGGGTATTAAAATAATAACTAGCATATGTTAATGCTCAATCAATTTCCTTTAATTTAGTTATGAAACACATGTTACTCTTGTAACTTGCTAATCGTTTGTTTTTGTTACCTTCGATTACTAACTCCAATCATGCCTCCGTGATTGTCGATCCCCTTTCTCTTGTAATCTATATATTGATTCGTTCATGTAAATATTATCATTCAAGTATTTCAAACATATTCGCTCTTGCTCTATTTGTTTCCATAATAAGAACATGGTACAAAACTGTTGCACAGACGGTTGTTGTTGCACCAAAAGATCGACTTGTTAATGCCCGATACAACTGCCAGAGTTAATGAATCCACGGGAACCAGTTAAGCCATGTCATGAACCCAAGCATTGCGCTACACAGCACAAGGAGACCAAGGGCGCACACCTTGCAACAATCCCCCCCCTAGCTCAAGTGAGGGGTTCGAACCCGTGACCTAGGCTCTAATACCAATTGTTGCACAGACGGTTGTCGTTACAACAAAAGATCAACCTGTTAATGCTCGATACAACCGCTAAAGTTAATGAATCCACGGGAGGCGGTTAAGCCATGTCACGAACCCAAGCGTTGCGCTGCACAACATAAGGAGACCAAGGGCACACACCTTGCAGCAAAAACTACAAATTTTGTTGGCATACAAAAGAGAAGAATCAAAATACTGGGTTATATCAGCCTTCACCTATTCTTGGTTTTGTGAAGGGCCCAAAGAGGTAATGATTTCATTTATGTTGTAGTAGATAGATTTTTCAAAATGACACGTTTTATTCCATCTAAAAATGTCAAGTGATGGCACACATGTTGTCACATTATTCTTTAGAGAGGTAGTTTGAATCGATGGATTACCAAAAAGTATAGTTTCTGATAGAGATACTAGATTTGTGAGTCACTTTTGTCACCCTTTGTGCAAGAAATCAGACACTAAAATTTCATCTCAGCCTATCATCTCCAAACTGATGGCAAATGGAAGTTGTCAATACAAGTCTAGGTAACCTATTGAGATGTTTGGTTTGAGAGAACTCGATGGGATTTGATTTTAGAGCAGACAGAATTTTCTTATAATAACTCAATTAATAGGAGCACATGCAAAAGTCTTTTCCAAATCATGTATTGGTAGAGCCCGAGGAGAGTAGATGACTTGAGAAATATTGTTTATTTGGGTAGGAAAAGTGTTGTAGTGGAAGATTTTGCTAATTATATAGATGAGTTGCACCAAGAAAATAAGAACTTAGAGAAGAATACCGTGAAGTATAAGCAATATGCAAATCTCAAGAGAAGGGAGCAAAATTTTGAAGTTGGAGACTTACTTTTGGCTCATTCGCAAAAAGAGAGATTTCCCCCAAGAAGCTACAATAAGCTGAAATGGAAGAAAATTAGGCCATGTAAAGTCTTAATAAATTTCACATCAAATGCTTACAAGATAGAGCTTCTTGAAGGTATAAACATTTCACCCATTTTTAATGCTGCTGATTTGTACCATTATCACAAAGGACCAACTAGTGAAGAAGAAGGTGCAACTTCTGATTTTCAAAAGGAAGAATAGGTGCAACAGTTGCTAGAAAAGGGACATGATAATGTACAGGCCGTTGTTGATTTCCTAGTGATCAAGAAGACCAAGGGAAAGGAATACAAAAGAATACTTGGTTAAACGGAAGAATAGAACAGTAGAGGAAACATGGAGTTCAAATTTTCAGATTTTGGAAATGTTCATGAGCCTCAAGCTTAGGAACATCTCACTTACCTAGCATGTTTGATGTAGGAACATCCAAGTCCACAAACAATTTTGTTTCACCCGAAAAAACATGTAGTAGCAGCATTTTGATTTCTTGAAGTTTTTTGGGTATGCTTGCAATAAAGTTGAAATACTCCTGCTTCCATTGGGCGAATTGAAGTTGGCCACAATTGTTTAGAACTGATGAAATTAATAAGGGTGACAACTTACACATTGACTTTACTAGATTCCAAGTGGTGCGGCTGAATAAATTGTTAAAGGTTGAATAAATAGGGAATGGGGCATTACAGTTTTTATTCACTTTAGTGCCAAATGTTACAGTCATTAGAAACTCAGTTTTAGCATGCATTAAGGCTGGCCGCTGGCAATTACAGAGTGGGTACAGCACTCATAGTAGTTGGTAAGTTGTTACACCTTCTGGCTTCTTGAAATATGGCAGCAGCAGTTACGAACCATAAGAGAGGCATTGCACATGGATGACTCGCTGTCACATGGGCTGCAGGAGTTACCTATACACCCCCACTTGAGACCTACACACACAACCTATATAGAGATGCCTTGATAAGCAGAAAAAAGGAGAGGACGGATTGCAAAACAGAGGGAAGTATAATTCTGTGGAGTGCAGTGTTGAACAGGGATAGAAACAGAATTTGTTCACTGCTTTTCTGATTTACAGTTAAGCTAAGAGCTCTAAGTTAGCAGCTGAATATAGCCAATTAAAATTTGTAAGTTTCTAATTTTCAAGGGTTTGTAATAGACTTTTCTGAACTGAAATCCAAAGGATTTTGGTGTGTTGTTTCATTTCTATTTTGCAATTTGTTACTTGTATGGTTGGCTGCAAGACCTTGGTTGCCTTTTATTGGGCCACTGAGTGTTGACTACATCAATTAGGAACAGTCATGTCATCAGATTGGTCCAAAACAATCAATTTGCTGAGTTAGCAATGCCCCTACTAACACATTCGAATAACTTGAGTGGGCCTAATGCTAGAGTTGTGCATACTTCATAGAAGAGACGCAAGTTAAAATATTCAGGGGAATAGGATTGTACATCTTGTTGAATGATATACAAGGTAAGTGGAAAAACAATATTATTATGGGTTTCCACAAGCGTTCTCATACTTCGAATTGGTGTCTCCCTTGGTAGTGACCTAAAAACAACCGTTATGCTTTATCTTTAACCGTTTAACATATTAAAATATTAAATGTAATATTAATGGTCATCTTAGCTTTAGTTTCCTTTTAGTTATCTTAGTTAGTTTTTAGTAACTTCTGTTTACGCTTTAGTTGGTTTTAGTATTTTTTTGTTTATAGCTTTAGTTTGCTTCTGTTAACAATTGTTTCTTTTTAGAAACATCGTCTTGTAATTTCTCTATAAGGAGCTTTCGTCTCCTCTTGTAAACATGTAATTATGAATATCAATTAAAATTTTAAATGTAATATTAATGGTCATCTTAGCTTTAGTTTCCTTTTAATTATCTTAGTTAGTTCTTAGTAACTTTCATTTACACTTTAGTTGGTTTTAGTATCTTTTTGTTTATTGCTTTAGTTTGCTTCTGTTAATGATTGTTTCTTTTTAGAAACATCGTCTTGTAATTTCTTTATAAGGAGCTTTCGTCTCCTCTTGTAAACATGTAATTACTAATTATGAATATCAATTATCTTTTCATAACATAAACATTAAGTAGAAATAAAACTACTTAGCTAGACATTGCCACATCCTCCATTATTCATAAACAGTTAATAACCAGTTGTCAGTGAGATGAAGAGACCTGTTCCCTTGAGTGGCTTATCCCTCCTAGCCATATGACAATATTGATGGGTAGTGTTTGGTTGCATATGATGGTCACTGAAATGCTAGTTATACTAGTGCGATGCCTATTTATGATGGTCACTGGATTTCAATGAAGGCAGCTTCTGCTGACATATTTTTTTTTCCTTTGCCTACTATGACTATACTATAGGGGTGTCCACCATCACCAAGATGCACCGAAAAATTTCTTACTATTCCCATAAATGGCTCTTATCTAGAGATTGAATTCAACTTGTACAGTTAGTACTTCAAGCAATTCCAATATACCTATTTACTCGTATTGATTGCTTCAAATGTAGCTGCACACCTTAGAGAGTTCCAAAGGAATTTTCAATGGCAAGGCATGGATAAACATTTTAATTTTCTCTAATCACATGGAAAGTGTAATATGCACCCTTGTTTTGCCTTGTTTTTTTTGTTTTGTTTGGTGTGTTTGAGAGAAGAAGACAGAAATGCAGAAGATGTTTTCTTGTAATAATAATTAGCAGAAATAAAGTAATTTGCAGCAATTGAATAACTCAGGAAAATAGCAATATTTAGAAATACATATAGCAAAAATTTCTAGATTTAATTTCTGATTTGAAAACACATTTTTTTCTCACATGTAGGAGCAACCCAATTCATCAAATGACCTTATATATCTATTTCAAACATACCCAAAAAATTTAATTGACTTCGATAATTTTTTGTACTTGCAACCAGCTCCTGCAAGCTCCTAGAAATGGACGCCACACCTCTAGGACTGAGTATAAGTGCTCCCAAATGATAGAAACCTGCTATCCAATCCTAGGCGCCATCAACACAACAATAAATTGTCCCAAATCCTAGGTATCCAGCAATAAACAAGCCTCACGCTTCCCTAGACAGGTGTGGCCAGCAATGGAGAAAGAATAAACAGAAAATAACCCTCTAAGTCCTCCAATCTGCCACTCCTAAATCAGCGATGACTGTCCAATACAGAAATGTAAATAAACAATGAAGTGCAGCTGTGATTCCTATGTGAAATCACCAAGAAATCCTCCAGAATGTGTCTATCAAGTTTCAACAATGTGGAGAAAGTTGTCTACAAGGGGTTCGTTCTCACAAACCAAGAAGAATATCAAATCACAAGTCAAGCATATTTGCAAATGAGCCTCATCTTTTCCTTTTGTATGGCTCCCAAAACCCCATGCACCAATTTGAAATATGAAAATACTTTATTTAGATTTTAAAACCTCCTTATGTCTCCCTTTTTGGGCGTCCCACTTTTTGGGGTTATTTTATCAAATTTAAAATATCTTCTTATGCCTCCCAAAAGTACCCTTCATAAAGTCCCTTCATAAAATTAAAAAACGATAAAGTTAAATATTTAATTTATCTTTATAAAGTATCATTATTTAAATTAGAATATTGGACTATTTCAAATATTTGAATGTTGACATTAAATGCCTCCACCAACAAAGCTAAAAATAGAAATACTAATAATTGACCCACTCAGTCCCTGAACTGACTTACCAAAAATAGTAAGTATAGGAGAAATCACCCAAAACCACCCCAAAAAGTGGTATTCTGCATGACACACCCACCACAACTTAATTAAACACCTGGCACTACCAATTGCTGGATACAACTGACTCCAAGGTTTCCCAAACCCTAACGCATTAACCTATGGGAATCTGCTAATCCACCATATTGAACTGATTAGGAAGGGGACATTACAGAAAGTCATTTGTAAACCAAAATCTCAAGTGAGAATTCAAAATCTTCTTCTTTTCAACTAGGCATTGGCTACGAAACTATATGAGATCTCCAACATTCACATAAACTCTTTGTTTTGCCATTATAAAGGAAAATAACTACAAAACGAAACTCATTATCAAGCCAATTAAGAATGGAAATCTCCATTAGCAGCCACAAGCAAATTCATTCTATAGAGTATGCACAGTTTTGTTGGAGAAATGAACCACAACCGAACCATACTAATGAGCCTACCAAAAAAGCCCCAATCACAGAGGACCAGTAGCTTTGTGGTAGAGCAACCCAACATCTAGATGGGAAGTCCCAAGTTTGAGTCCTAGCCATTTCATGGAAACTAACATAGTATCAAAGCTAGAGTAGGAGCCATGAGCACCAATGTGTGGCTCAAGGGTGGGTGTTGAAGAAATGAACCACACCTAAGCCATAATAAGGAGCCTACCAAAACCCCCTAGTCAAAAAGTAGATTAGTAGCTCAATGCTGAAGCACCCCACCAAACACATGGGAGGTCCTAGGCTCAAGTCCTAGATGGTCTGTAAAAACAACTCTTAATGAAGCCTTAAGTGGAAAATAGGTGATGAAATGGCAATTAGACTCTAGGAAGATAGATAGAAGAATCAACCACCACTTCAGTGGGACTAATGCACACCAGTACAACACCTGTTTCAAGTGCAAGGGGAAAATTATTGTTGATTTTTTTAGATCTATGGGATTATATTAATGGGACCCCTCCCATAAACTATGAACACCAGTGCAAAACACATAGAAAAACTACATTAACTACCCTTCTATAGGGCGTACTAGGACACATGTAAATAGTAAAGCTACTAGACTACCCACAAAACCATACATATAAAAATTGTAGCAACCAACCCAACAAGGAAAGAAAACACTACCAACTAGAGAAAACCATCACAACCTAAAAAACAAACCCTAGGGCGTTTGTGATACATCCCAACACCATTCCAATCATAGGTGGAGTTCCAAGCCCTCCTATAAACATTGTTGCTCAATGCTGCTACCAACCAACAAAGGGAAAAATAGGACTCGTTGCCACATCAAACTCGTTGAATTTAAAATAATGAATCAAATTTGTCTATTACATTGCTTGCATCAAATAATCATTCTCCAAGAGCAACATAGTAAAACCACTTGTAAGCTCCATGACCCCTTTATGTTGTGAGACAACCATATGATTTATCATCGAACAAAAATCCTAATAGTGCTTCTCCAAGTTTTGCATATCCACCATTAATTCTTGGACCATGGCATCCGTGGCTTTAACTACCACATCTAATTCTACAAATGGAACTTTACTCTTATCCACAAGCACCAAAGGACCACCTTGAAAACCCACATTAACATCCTCCTGAATGTGTATCTTTGACTGGGATTTCACCAATAGATCTAACAAAATGTCACATTGCACTATCCATAACCACCACCTTTAATTTTCTTAAAAAATCATCCATTATAGAGCCCCACAAATGGACCCAATCAGTATCTTCAATACCATCTAGCCTCAAGATGGATTTAATGACATTAGGCTTCCCTACACTATTGCAATTGAGAAATCTTCTTAAAATGATGATCCATCACTCACCCATGGCAATATAGGTCTTGTGAGCCACTCCTACCAGCCATTAACATCATGCCCACACAAAATCAACCAAACCTTCTATGAATGCTAAATAGTAAAATCAATGCCCATAAGACCAACATGAGCCAATATGAACTTAAAACCCTGACTATACCATTTTATTGACACACTCCAAGTCAAAGGTATATTTATTGATAGAATGCATGAACGAAGGTAATAAATATAAAACAAGCGATAGGACAATTATCATATGCTTTGCTGCCAAGGAAAACACTATGAACAACTCTACACACTTCGACTATATAATTGAATTGGGTGCTAGCTACAATGCAAATACTAAGGGGAACAATCGACATCTAAGAATATAGCAAGGATAGGACAGTTAGCCTCTACCCTACTTTCCATGTAAGAAACCTCCTTAAGAAGCACCCCTTCATTTACCAAGAATTGACAACCTCATTTTGTTCTTTGTAATAATGACTCGCCTTAACTAATGAAAACTTGTTTTTCCAATACACCACTTCTTCCAATAGCACCCTTAGTTTCCAATTAAGACATTATTTCTTTTTCATCGAATTTATAATAATTTACGAATAACATCCACCTCAATAGAACAACACCCTTCTTTAAATTCTTTCTTCATTATCTGATTTTATTCCTAAGTATTTAGAACCCCCAAGAAAAAAAGCTTCGAGAATTTCTAATCACAAAACTTGCAACTGCTATGTTTGGATTACCTTTAGAGGCTTATCAAATTTAACTTCAACCCATTCTTTGGGGCTATCCATTTGTCTTTGTGCCAATTATTCTTATTCACTATTAGCTCATGAACATGAAATACTTGTTGATTGTTGTTCTAGCACTCCACTATTAAAAATTTAGGATTTCAAATTCAAGTACAACTCCTACCCATCTCTTAGAAGCATCAAGGCTATTGCAACTAGATCTACACAAAAATTATACATATTGGTGACTACAAACAAGGATGAAAGGACATGTCCAGACACACTCACATGTAATTGCATAGTGGAATCCGCATATCAATTCCAAATCAGAAATCCTATTCAGCAACATTTTATATGAACTAGTCTTTGGTCTTCATCTTATTGGCCCAAATACTCTAGATTGTCCTCCACCAAAAGCTCCTCACAATAGACTATGTTACAAAACAAGGCATCTATGGACCTTTTATATGTTTGAATTGCCAGCAACACTAGGAAACACAAACTCACTTTTTCTCAATTTCCCAAAGGTACAACCAATTTGGAATGTGTTGGCAGAACTCTATACAAAAGGAGTCACACAAACAATAATTGGTAATTGTGCAAGAAGTGAGCCTCTTCAAAGTAGATATGCCAAGTATATGCAAAATGGTTAAAATGGCTCCCAGATTGGTTATGTTGCAAATTTGAAAGGAGAGAAATAATCACCTTTTCAATGATGAGTACTACTCTCTTCGACAAATCATCACCACTATTAAAACAAATATTAGATTGACTACAATAACTCTCTTTCAACTCCTACAATGATTTCATGGCCCAAAAAAATATCAAGGATGCTCTATTCCCTAAACCTAGAACCTTTCATTTTATTACAAAAATGTTTGGCAAAGAACACATCTTGTCACCAAGTAGAGTCTCCCAACAACAAATTTGATCAAAATCAACTTTGATGAAACTTCAAAAGAAAACCAAGATAGGTCAAAGGTATAGCTTGACACCATACATGGTCAATGCTATTTGTATTTTCTAAAGGGATTGGAATGGAAACTAACAATATAGCAAAATTGGGAGTATAGTTAGTTCTTCGATATCAATTTACTATATACTTTTGGAAGGAAATCTAAAGCTTATCACTAAGATATTGTAGTGCGGTCTTCTTTCTACAATGCACCAATTGCTAGGAATCCATTGGTCACTTCTAGGCCAAATGAGTATCATGATAGATCAATAATACTATTCAAAATGGCACAAAAAACAAGTGGTAACTAACTTGCTGATGCATTAGCTAAGCATGCCACCAACCTCCCTCTTAAGAAAATATTAAAATTTGGCCGCCCTAAAGGCATCCCACTATCTGCTCAAGTGCACATAGCTCCAGAAAAATAAATAGTAATGGTTATAGAAATGAAACATCTTTCCAAATCAAAATCTTAAACTTTGACTCCTTGGTTAAAAATTCACCTATTTACCCACTCTCCCTGACCAATGTCCCTTGAACTTAACACCCATCAAGACCCATATCCTATCCCCCATAACCCTCCCACAAATGACTCGCATAGGAAATATATTTTAATCAACATTGATCTAAATAGTAAAAATTATTTACAAGATTTTTGGCTGCTTTGCACATTCTCCAATACAGCTGCCCTAGTTAATTTTTCTCACACCTGCATTCCACTCCACCTTTCCACTCTATTGTGCCTCACCTTAACATGCCAACCCCCTTGCTTGCCCAATACATATCAACTGTCCATATTCACTTGTTGCCATGATATTTTTTCAATATCCATCTGGATAGCACTTTGCAATCTTGTTAAAATTCTGAAAATTCTTTTGAACATTATAAAAGTTATGTTCAACTCCAGGTGGTACTTTCAGCAGTTCAGCATTCATCCCAACATACTAAGGGCACCATTCCATTTACAACTGTATTGGCTGGTCAGAAACAAAGGAGGCAATTTTAGTCCTTTTAATTATCAGAGCCCAAACCAAGTTAGCATGGATTGTAAGCCAACGGATGAAGGGTCAGATGATGTGTTTATTGGACATAGGCAGCCAGAGGCAGCTCCCTCCACTCAGGAAAATAAAATGAATTCAACTCCAAAAGTAATATTGTGCCCCATTTCCATCCAATTTCCAAAGGCTTTAAATTTCAAATCTGCAAATATTCCCTTCCAAAAGAAAATTTTAACGGTTTCCCATTATTCCAAGCCCTTGTTTCTACCATTTGTGCTATCATATGCATGGAGTTGCACCATAGAATTTTCACTGGTTTTTTTCCTGCATGACATCATTTTTCTAGCATAAAACATGTCCAAAACTGAACTTTTTGGGCTTGAAAGCCCATAGGGAAAAGCCTATCAGCTAATTATTCGGAAAATATTGTAGAATGTTATGGTTTGAAAATATAAAATTGATTTTTAATAAATTTTTATTGAAGTTTAAACCAAACACCCATGGAACCCACACCAAGATTGCAACATCCCATATAGGGTGTTGCAATGACTTTTGTGGGCATTAATGGCACCCAACTGGAATGCTATGTCCAAAAATGATTTAGGTTTTTCTTTTCCTTCTATTTGTGCCAATTGTTAACAAATTTGGGCACCAACGGTTGAAGATTAGTAGTGATACCATGATTATAGTTGCAGCCATGTACATAGAATTTACCTAAAAGATTGAATGTTATCTCATGCCAAACAGAGACATGGAAGGGCATTTTACAGTAGGTTCAATGGCACTAGCATTTGGGAATTTACCCAAAATGCAATGAAAGAGCATGGTGCAATTAGGGTTTCAAAAATCCTATATTTTCAGCTTCAATAGCAGCGCCCAAATTGCCCATAATTTTTTTTTTCATCTATATCTGCCCTTGTTTGCTTCTAGGAAAAAATCAATGAGGCTTTCCTTTCTTAAATAATGTTTTTTATTTTTTAATTTGCTTTGGTAAAAGAAATGTGTAATATTGTTTGCAGTCTATGAAACTATACAAAGAAACAGAATTATTGATCAAGGGACCCAGCCCTTCCTCACAAGCATGACCATTGTAGTACTAGTGGGGCACAACACAACAGGGTGCTGCCCCCACCCCTCCTTTCAACCTTTGTAGATACTGGGAAAAGCCTATCAGCTAAGTATTTGGAAAATATTGTAGAATGTTATGGTTTGAAAAAATAAAACTGAACTTTAATAAACTTGTATTGGAATTTAAACCAAATGCCCATGGAGGCCACAACAAGATTGCAACATCCCTTATAGGGTTTTTACCATTAGTTTTGCAGGCATTAATGGCACCCAACTGGAATGTTGTGTCCACAAATGATTTTGTTTTATTTTTTAATCTTCCTCTATTTGTGCCCATGGACATGGGGCTTTTCCTTTTTGAATACAGTTTCTTTTTGTTGATAATGATTAAATTCTTCAACTTTGATGGTTCTCTACTTGTATTCAAATCCCAAGAGCAGAACATTTTACGATTTCTATATCTGCTTTTGAGTAAGCGAACCATATTAAGTATGGAGAGGGGAGTCATGTCTAAGTCTCAAGAGAGACACGACTTTAGCAAGGGCGCGTCTCATGAGAGACACGTCTCAAGGAAGACGCGTCTCATGAGACGTGTCTCTCATGGGACGTGTCTAAGTCCGCCCCCTTTAACAAACGAATTTGCCAACTTAAAACAGCGAACACAATTAAGTTCGATTTATCTTGTATACATATAAATTGTATTCTCAAAAGGATATTTCGATTTATACTTGGTTAAAGGAGATCTGATATAAATGATGATGATGCATGACTGCAATCATCATTTATATCTGACCGAAGCTACCTATCTTCAACACTCCCTCTTAGCTAGGGAAGATAATCTCAGCCAAGTATATAGTGATATCACCTAATTCGTGATATCAGAAGATATGAAATGCTCCAAACAATTTGTCAAGTCACATGACATTCTTCATAACACATCTTCATTATGGTATGTGCACTGACATCAAGTCTCATGATGTCTACCATAAAATTCATGGCATATCCACGGATACATTTATCCACCATGATTATCTCATAAGGATCATAATGATCTTCAACTGACATCAAGTCTTCATGATATCTATCAAAATGTCCACGAGATACTATCATGATATGTCCACAGATATCAAGTCACATGATATCTATCATGATAGTTCAACTCATCATTGTAGAGACGTCACTTTACAATGTCAAATACAAGTGTTCATTATTAGAAGATCGTCACCTTTCAATAATGTACACAAGGGGATAGAGGGCCCATAAAGTCATGGAGTCACACACATGACAAAAGAGTTTACACATTAAACATCTTTAAATATGTTAGTACAACTAAACAATTTGAATCTCAATCACAATATCAAATTACATTTCAATCATACCAAGTTTCTTCCTGAAGTGTTCAACTTTAACTCTGGAGAGAGGCTTGGTGAGAATGTCTGTTGTTTGATCATTTGTACTAATATACTCCAACTGGATCACATTCCTTTCTACCATGTCTCTTACATAGTGGTAAGGGATCTGAATATGCTTAGATCTATCATGGAATACTGGATTTATTGAAAGCTTGATGCAACTCTGATTATCACAAAGGATAACAATAGGATTGAAGGGCTCACCAAATAGTCCCACTGGCAGTTTCCGGAGCCATACTACTTCTCGTGCCCCCATAGAGGCTGCAATATATTCAGCTTTTGTCGAGCTTTGTGCTACTGAAGACTGTTTTCTGCAGATCCAAGAGATCATAGCCGATCCTAAACTGAAGCAACATCCTGATGTGCTTTTCCGATCGGTTACACTTCCAACCCAATCTAAATAACAGTATCCATGTAAATCTAGTTGGTCATTTCTGTAAAGAAGACCATATCCAATAGTGCCTTGAAGATATCTTAATATGCGTTTCACAGCCATAAGGTGAATTTCCTTTGGCTCACACATGAACTGCCTTAGAGCATTTACTACATAGCAAATATCAGGTCTGGTGTTAACCAGGTACATCAATGATCCCATTATTCGTGTATATAGCATGGGATCTGCAAACTTAGATTCTGCTGTTGCTTCTTTTAATTTGTGCAAGTTGGTTTCCATAGGTGTAGACATGGGTCTACAGTCCAACATCTCAAATCTCTTTAGAATATCAATAGTGTACTTTCTTTGTTTTAGGATGATGCCATCTGAGTTTTGCCAGACTTCTAACACCCAGAAAGTAATGTAAGATGCCAAAGTCTTTCATGTCAAATTCTGAATTCAGGTCCTTTTTACCTTGAGCAATAAGGTGATCTTCTCCTGTTATCAGCAGATCATCAACATATAAAATTATTATTAGCATATCACCTTTAATTACCTTAAAATAGAGATTTGCATCATTCTTGGAGAATCCTAGTCCCAAGAGATAGCTGTCAATACTTTCATACCAGGCCCCGGGAGCCTGTTTAAGTCTATATAGCGCTTTCTTCAATTTGCATACATATGAGTCAGTTACATGTATCACAAAACCTTCAGGTTGCTCTAGATAGACTTCTTCTTCAATGGTCCCATTCAGGATTTCTTCAAAATACTCCCTCTAAATCTCAGGAGCAGGATCCTCCTCTAAGGCCTTAGTAGAATCTGAATCATTAGAACTCTTTGCCCTTGTAAAGCAATGTCTTCCTCAAGGATGACATCTCTATTCAATTCAATTTGTTTCGGATCGGGTATATCTTGTAAGCTTTTGAGGTTTCACTATAGCCCATGAATATCCCTTCCTTTCCAGTAGGTTCTAATTTAGATCTCTTTTCTTTAGATACAGTAGGCTCCCTTTGAATCTTAAGCACTTGTATTAACCTCCTCATCGTCCAAGATTGCCTGCAATACTTGTTTTTAGAGAAATGGTTTCCAACGCACACCTCTGTAGAGATTTAGGGCTGTCCTCTTCAACCTCATTCCAGATCACTCTATTATAAATAGGTTTGCGGAGCTACCAATGTTAAATCCAGTTTGACTGACTTGAGCAATTCTGATCTCAACTGCTGAAGAGGTACTTCAAGGACTTAACATCAACACTGCAACCTTTACTGAATCATAGAACTCCCTCTGAAGGTTAAATCTTCCTCTTTGAGGAGATGTCTTCAACCATTCATTCAGTCTCATGGCTGCAAGTTGTGTCTCCATTCTCTTCTTCTTGGTTCATCCTAATGCACGTTAAGAAGAGATTACTTAATAGTTCATATGACTCAACTATTCCGAAGGGAAATACAAATGCTAGAAGCATACATGATTTGTTATCTTAATGTTATAGCATCAATTAATAACTATGTAAAGATTCATGAACATTATTCAAACATGAAATACTTATCTCATGAAATCAAAATCCTGTACGCAAAAATGGGGGATCGATATCAACGATCACAATATCTGCTCTCTCCGCCCTTTACAGTGGCTTCGATTGCTGTTAGTCAGCCCTTCGCTAAGAGCTCCAAGTATTGTCGATCTTGCATAGATACCACGAAAGGAAATTGCTGTCCTCAATTTTCCACATCCAACGCTCCCGAATACTTCTAGCATCCATAGATTCTTCTTTCAAGGCCAGAAGAGGATATCACCAATAATCTGTCTTCAAGAGGACCCATCAACACAGAGCATCGACAAAGATAAATGTTTTCTGGGATATAAATCCAGTCAACATCGTGTACTAGAATCAATTTCCTCCACATGACCTGCTACAAAATTATGACAATTTAAAACTTTGACTCTATAGGCAAGTCCTAAAGATTTTGACATTTTAGGCAATTGTTATGCTGTGATTTCAAGCAGTGCTTCCCAGAAGTATAGTCACACATCAATGTAATGACACCCTGCAGTGATGATTCTCAAGCCACAAAAGCGAACAACAGATGTAGTGAAAATTTGAGCAATCAACAATGATAACCAATTCCGCATCAATGATGAATACCTGATTGTCCAATTTTGGGAATACATGACACAACTGCAAAGCCTATGTGGAAGATGACACAACCTTTAGACTTGAGTCCGCCCACAGTGAGATGACACTCTAAGCCATTGATGCGATCTGGAGAAAGATGCGTGTAGATTACTATGAGAACTTCCAATTTTGGCGCCGGTCAGAGGACACGCTACTAGAAGACAAACGCATGCCTTCAGGATGGTGTCGGCCCGAGATTACTAACTGATGACAATCGCGGCTTCAAGATGACGCCGACATATAATCTTGATTCTACCTCAAGTCCCGATACTTTCAGTCGTGCGCCCCTGAGATATCTCAGATCAATAGCAATTAGTGATCGATCCTTGCAACTACGCATTCGTGGTCACCATACCTTGACGGATGACTTGATTTCTGAATATCTTTGAATGCCAACCATTTATCGTAGATTCCTGACAACCTTTAATAACGATACTCCTTCAACCAGTCGGAACTATCATTGGTTCCAATGAAAAAAAAAAATTGTTCAGACCATATCCAATTTTCCATCCAGACATGGCGATGGATCTCAGGAGTTTTCATTCCAAAATCCAAATGTTAAATCAAACACAATCTCTTCTAAATCGAGCCTTCAATAGCTATGCGGAAGTATTTTCTGCGGGACATCAAAGTCAAGAGACGAGATCGCATATGAATGGCCACACCAAATTCGTTACTCTCGATCAAAGATCAGAGAGGAACGAGTAACGTGTTCTTCAAGACCAATGACTCTGCACGGGATCCTAGTGCTAAACGATCACCATTAATTTATCTGCCCTTGCAGTGGCATCGGACGCCTGAGAGACAGATAGGTAAAGTGAGTTCTCTACATGATGAACCGGTAATCTTCCTCAGCCTCGACAATTTACACTGCAGACTAGAACACTTGCAGCACCGATGGAATCTCCTTAGACCAGGAAAGAGACTAAGAATGTCATGTTTTTGCGATGAATTTAATCGGATCTTCCTAACGTGGCTCTGATACCATGTTGATAATGAGTAAATTCTTCAACTTTGATGTTTCTCTACTTGTATTCAGATCCCAAGAGTAGAACATTTTACGATTTCTATATCTGCTTTTGAGTAAGCGAACCATATGAAGTATGGAGAGGGGAGTCACGTCTAAGTCTCAAGAGAGACACGACTTTAGCAAGGGCGCGTCTCATGAGAGACACGTCTCAAGGAAGACACGTCTCATGAGACGTGTCTCTCATGGGACGTGTCTAAGTCCGCCCCCTTTAACAAACGAATTTGCCAACTTAAAACAGCGAACACAATTAAGTTCGATTTATCTTGTATACATATAAATTGTATTCTCAAAAGGATATTTCGATTTATACTTGGTTGAAGGAGATCTGATATAAATGATGATGATGCATGACTGCAATCATCATTTATATCTGACCGAAGCTACCTATCTTCAACACTTTTTCTATTTACTTTGGTAAAAAAAAAGTGTAATATAGTTTGCAGCCTGTAAAACTATACAAAGAAATGGAATTATTGATCAGGGGGCCAAGCCCTCCCTCAGTAGTGTAACCACTCCTGACCTCCCCTCCCTTCAACCTTTGCAGATGGTCATTAAATCTATCCTTCCATCTTTCTGGCACTTAGACACTTCACTATTCATTCCAACTTGCCAATAAGATGAAAATGGAATGTTAGATTTTGAGGCTTACATTATTAAGCTATGTTTCTTTCTTAACATAGACCACTTTTCTGGCATGTTTTCCAGCATGAGACAACATTTTCAGCACCCGCTAGGCTTGAAAGCCCACAGGGAAAAGCCTATTGACTAATTAGGGTCCCCACCAACCTTCACCTACCACTTATTTTTAGCTTTCACCTTTGATCCATGTAGACAAGGGGTTGTATGCGCATTTCAATAAAGTCGGTATCATAATTCTACTGTCAGTTTCTCTCTCTGATTTTGTGTGAAGACTGTTTGAAAGGTTTCTTGGTCTTGTGGAAACTAGGACTTAGGAATAGTGTGTTATTCCTTCAAAGTTACAACTGTCTCACATTGTTGTCATAGTGTGACTAACTCATTTTCTGATACATTTACAGGCCAACCACCACATTCATAAACTCGACAAATTGCTCTCTCTGCTTGTATGCAGAAAGTTTCCTATTGTTGTTTTTCATGTCAGCTGCGGTGTTCAACCTGTACAGCACTGAATTAATCTCAGTTACATTTAGAAAGATGTTATTGTACTCAGAGCTGCTAGAGAATAAGTTCTAATGTTCACTTTGCAGAATCTTCAATCTTCTCTGTCCAATCTTGGACCCAGATCAAGAACTGCAACCAATAAGAAACCAAAATAGGTCCTAACACAAATCTAGATGTACTCTTATTACAGAGCTGCAGAAAGGGAGTGCAACCAGGGCCAAACAAAAGGTCCACATAGAAGTGTGCTAAACTAAAACAGGATACAGATACATGGCTTTATCTAATACATTGTAGAAGAAAGAGAGACAGCAATAGCTGTAACTGAAACAGCAATACTTTACAAGAGAAAGAGAGCTTCTACATAACCAACATAAAATGAGAACAGCAACAGCTTAATAATAGTCCAGTAAAAGTATTTGAGAATTGATTGGCTGCTTTTGTGAAGTATTATATTAGAAGGTGCAATTTAACACCTTGATTCATAGAAGGCATTCAAACTAGTTTCACATGTCATATTTCTTGTCCATAATATCATCTCAGCTTGTCACTAGGAAGGTGTATAAATTCAAGCCACGAGAAATATATGTTCCAGATACTTCTGTAACTCTTTATATTTGGTTCCATAGCATATAAAAGGCAACAATAATTTCAACAGATGAGAAATTCATCAGGCAATCTATTTAGGTGGAGAGATAAAATTTAATTCATTAATTCAGATTAGAATTGGAAATTAAAGAAGTAACAACAGAGTTGAATATAGACGCACCACGTAGACGGTATGCAACACTGAGGTTTTGCATGAAAGGATACACAAGAAGCCTTTCAGATGAAGCAATACAAAATCCTATCAATCTTAAAAGGTTGCGGTGAACTGCCACACTAATCATCTCAACTTCCCGTAAAAATGCAGCTTCTCCACCAGGGCTGTGATAGTCAGTCAATCGTTTGATTGCAACCTTTGTGTTATCTCCAAGTACTCCTTTATACACTTTACCAAAACCTCCCTGCCCAAGCACGTTCTTCTCACTAAAATCATCTGTTGCGAGCTGCAATTCACGCCATGAAAACCTCTTTAACTGCCCAAAAGAAATCTT
This sequence comes from Sequoiadendron giganteum, assembly GCA_007115665.2. Classification (NCBI taxonomy): domain Eukaryota; kingdom Viridiplantae; phylum Streptophyta; class Pinopsida; order Cupressales; family Cupressaceae; genus Sequoiadendron; species Sequoiadendron giganteum. The sequence goes on along the minus strand of CM021108.1, from coordinate 519,245,274 downwards.
TCTGTCATCCTCACCTGCATGCAGGTATATTTATATAAATGTAGGGTACTTGGGAGTTGGGGAGAAGAAAAGATAGAATCATGAGACAAAAAAGGAAATACGCAAGAGATCAAATCATGTTACTACTTAGAATCACTGCCAAGTTTTTCACTGCTTTTCAATTGAAGATATCTTATTTATTGTCAAAGGCCCAAATTTCTCTCTCTCTACACACACACACATATACACGTTTGTGTGTATGTATATATTTCAATCTAACTCTCTATCTATATTAGATACACACACACATATACATGTGTGTGTGTGTATATATATTTTGATCTATCTCTCTATCTATGTTATATATTATCTAGATGGTCCACTAATTATATTTTATTTACTAATTTTGAAGAGATAATATAAAGAAAATGTTCTATACAGCTCCATCCATTCTAGAATGCCAAATCATTGCTTTCATCAATACTAGAATAAATTGCTTGACTTATCTGATAAGCTACTTATTGTCGATTATGGTGAACATCAACCTATCATTCTAACTGTAAACCTTTTCCTTTTCCCCCCTCCATTTCTTTATTTGACTATCTTATCCCCTAGATGCAAAGAATTTCTGCTATTCCATTTTATGCAAAATGCAAATTCACCCAATAGAAGTTATTCCATCCATGCACACGTAGAGCTACACAGAGAGAGAGAGAGAGACCAGAAACATCAACAAAAATCTCTTTCCTATAGCGCAACCACCAGCACTTCCATAAAAGGAAGATAAAGCATGTCAAAACTACAACTGTTCCTCCAATACTTCCAATCAGGACTCCAATTTTTGATTTGGAACCACCTGCCAATTAAAATAGGATTACATTCACAGAACAGAATCCTGAAGTTTCTGAAAAGAATGACAAATCACACATGACACTACATTGGAAGATAGTAGAAACCTGAATTTGAATTGAGGGTAGAAGCACATGGGCGTTGTAAATTTGAACCACAATTAAGTTTATTGCCAGAGAAACTGCCAACAGGACAACACTACAAACAAGTTAACTGCTAAGCAAAGTTTTATGTCATTATTTTAAAATCTATTCAGCTGAAAATACAATTTCTTGAGGCAGTTTCTTTACTTGTATTCAGGTCGTTCAAATAGAGCTACTGGGATTTGTCCAGTGAGATCATTAGAAGACAAGTCCCTAAACATCAAGCGGGTCCCAATGTCAATTGATAAGATATAAGGGAGCCACAAACATCCACATATTGACTTCAAAGAAGGTTTTGGTAAACACAACTTATTTGAAACAATTGAATTCCAAAAATAAAATATATGTTCACTAAAATACTGTAAACCCTTACACTTCTATCAAAGTTGAAATCTTTGTTATTGAAGGTGGTATCTCTCCTTTGAGATTGTTGTTTTTGAGCACTCTGACATTTAGCAAAGACAGACAAAAACAAAAATAAGATAAAAATATCTAAGGTAAACCACAAGTAATGTGTAAGACTGCAATGTTCAACAGTTCACATAACAGAAGTAGCTAAACTCAATACTAAAACATAATCAACAGGGTAGAGTAAAATATTGATGGTTAATTTTGTAGTGATGCCAATAATCATTTCCTTACAAGTATTGAAGATTAGACAGCCGGCCCAATGAGCTGGGTATATCTCCAGTGAAATCATTGTTTGACAGATTCAAGTTTTGTAGATTTGTCATGTTGCCAAGTTCTGGTGGTAGGCTACCAGATATGTGATTATCCTGTAGTCCTCTGCAAACATGTGAAACAAAATTAACTTTGCATTTCATTGACAAAATTTCCTCTGTTTCTGTAAACATGTTCAAGTTCAAAAGTATTCTTTTATAACAACAATGTTGATTAATATGTTATGCAGAATTTAATAGTCCAGAAATCAAACGCATATAAACATAAACATCAGATAAAATGCACAAATACAAAAGGTATTCTATTGCACAAAAAATTGACAGTTGAAATGAGAGTAAAGTCTACATATTAAATGTCATCAAAGGTTATCTTCAAGAGCAGCACTGTGCTGATACCCCTTAAAGACACCTTTTCATTACTAAGTCTTCAATTAACACTACTGAATAGTCAAATATCGCCTTGCCAAAGTTACCAAAGTCTTAAAAAAACCACATCAATAAAAAAGATAGCCCAGCCCAAATAATAATATAGTAATGAGCCTTATCAACCTAAAATTATTGTGCTGAAAAGAATAATAAGTCTATTAACTGGTTTTACTCTTTGCAGAAGCCAAAACTTCTGGAGCCAGTTACTTGTTGAGTGGTGACTGTTGCATTATAGGCTGACTGCTGATCATCCTGTGACACAGATCCTACTAAGGTGTTTGGTTCCTTGTAATGTCTGGAAGCTGATGCTTAAGTATGAGAATGAGAAGCAGCCTTGAAGCTTAATAATATCATCCAAGAGTTGCTCACTATCAAACCCTTCTGCTTTTTGTTGAATTCTCATTCTGAACTGCAAAGACTGAAATCTTTTCTATTTTTACCTTTGGAAAATTTCCTTGAATTATCAGGTTCTATTCCAGAATTCAAATTTGATGATTTTTTCTGTTTCTTCTCTAGCAAATCTGTTTCATAACTGGAGCCCATTTTTAGTAAGTAGTAGGCTCCTTGATCAACTCTTTCATCTGCAAGACAATCAAGCTAGTCTCTTATCAGGATTCAGAATGAACAGGAGCTTCAATCTCATCCATGATCTCCAAAGAGTTCTATAGAGTAGAAGACTCTACTTGTACATATTCTTTAACCTTGCAGCCCTGTCAATCTTTTCACACATTGAGTATCCACTAAAGTGATTAAATTGTTTTGTACATATTCCTTAACCTTGCAGCCCTGTCAATCTTTTCACACATTAAGTCTTTACTAAAGTGATAAAAACTTCAAGTTTGAAATCTCAACCCCTTCCATCCTGAGAGCTAAGTTTTTTTATTTGTGGGCCTCTTTTACCACATTCTCATCTTGCAACTGTATATTTAATGCCCCAGCTCAAGGCCCACATATTCTTCAACCACCTAGTCAGTATGAAACTCCATTGGTGGTTCCCTTGAGTGTGTCTGCCATGTAGGACTGTAATCTTGCAAAAAGATGAGAGCCTCCTTTTCCAATGCAATTTTGATGTATGCCTTTTGAAGCTCAGATTGCCTGATTTTTGTCTTCTTATGCATCTGAACATTGTAGCCAGCATGTTCTACTTTATATAATAAAATTTTTTACCCTTGTTCAAGAAAAGAAAAGCTGACAAAAAGTCAATTTTGTTAGTAGTGGATGGAGACATATGCTTGACACAGTCTGTCTTGTTGATCCAAATCCAATGAATTCTACGACTACAGGGTTCTGAGTTTTAACTATTTTAGAAGTGGCTCAAAAGAGTTTCAAGCTATGCATGCAGCAAAACACTCTCCTATGAAAATGATGAATTAATTATAATTACTGTCAGTCTGTCACATTCCCTCGGTGCTTGAATAGGTATGCCCCCATGTCAAACCTTAAAATCTTTCTTGTGTTTAACTTTCTACTACAGATTTGAGGAAAGCTTACCATGTAAGAGAAAAATTGATATTTTCAAGTTTCCTTCACACATTGTAGAAATAGATGAGATAGAGAGTGCATTTGTTTCATTGACAATATTATTCAAAACTTGTTGTCCATAGATTACCCATGGCTCCAAAAAAATTCAAGTAATGGTTACATTGAACTTTTGTTGACAATCAGAAAGATTAACAAATAAATTGTTGAAACATGCAAAGAAAAAATCCTTTTGTCAATGAATCTTGTCAACAGTCTCCAAGGTGACAATTAAGCTAATATTGATAAGGGAAAAATTTGTTATAAAATGATGTTCATTCCCAGGAACAAATGGTAGTAAACAGAGAAATATAAACTTCAAATATTATTGATGTGACTTGATAACACAAATGTTTTGTGTTAAGGAAGCACTTAACCAAATTATTAATAACTTTTATTGGTTTTTGAGGAAAGGTTTCTAGCCTTTCCGTAGCAGTAGCTTTCCCTTTTTGACATCAACAGGAATTACAATGATTTGGCATAGAGAAGCCTTTTCTAACATTGTATATAGTACACTCATCTTCAATGCTCACTTAGTAAAGAAACAAGCTAAATAATAAAGGATATGTGTTAGATAAAAATCTAACCATAAGTCAAACTTAGTATGAGAAAATGGAGGTTTGGAGAAAAAACGTACAGGATATTGAGGTACTTCAGCTCACCAATACGAGGGGATAAGATACCTGAAAATCCCATAGATTCCAAGTGCCTACATATGTAATTGTATTTTAGTCCTTTGAAATCATGGTTTACAACCAACAATCAGCACAAGATATTGCAGCATGCACGTATTATAAGTGATAAAAACCTAAAAGGAGATGAGATCTTATTAAGTAAAATAAAGGACTGGAATGAATTCTCTCAATACCAAGCCTAATAATGAAAACATAAACTTAAAAAAGAAATACTCACACAGCTGTAACATGTCCACCACTGCAGGTGATGTGAGACCAACTAGTGCAGGGTTCCACTAAATTTGGATCCCAAGTTCCAAGTTGGTCTGTAGATTCATTTAGTCCTGCTTTGAGTTCAAGTAACGCTTGACCTGGCAAACATGACAATGACATATGAAAGCCATGACTATCAATCATTCCAATAAGTAGTTCCCCAAACCAATTGCACATCAATTACAGGAAACTGCCCATACATAACACAAATGACCTGCACATTTTCTAATTCTTCTCAGGTGGAGGATGGGGGCACAATAGAACTAAGATACATGTAGAGCATAGAAGGCATAGACAACGAACTGTGATTAACAGTTTACAGAATAGAACTACGATACATGTAGAACATAGAAGGCATAGAAGTTCCCCAAACCAATTGCACATCAATTACAGGAAACTGCTCATACATAACACAAATGACCTGCACATTTTCTTGATTCTTCTCAGGTGGAGGATGGGGGCAGACAATAGAACTAAGATACATGTAGAACATAGAAGGCATAGACAACGAACTGTGATTAACAGTTTAGAGAATTTCATTGTGTTAGACTCCTAAGCTAAATAAGCTCATCAAACAACATCAAAAAATATATTAAACTAAATTTGATGTTCTTTCATGTAATAAAAGCTGTTAAACTAAATTTGATGTTCTTTCATGTAATAAAAGCTGTTATTCTTCAAATAAATAATTAAAATCAATGTGCCAAAGCAGCTGCATACTTCTATACAGAGACAATCATGCCAGAAGTTGGGCACAATATTTTATATCATTGATATATTCATAGATGGCAAGTCGGCAAGTACTCGCTGGTGCTTGCCAAATTCTTGTCCTGGCAAGTAATTTGCTGAGCTTTTATGGCAAGTTTTTGGCGAGTTTTTGAAAAAAACTCAACAAGTCTATGCCATTGACTCATGGGATGCAGGACACATCTGGGTCATCTAAAAATGGCTCAGAATCCATACCTTTTTTGCTTATAAAAGCCAACACACTCCCTCTCACTTCCTCACACAGCATTCTTGCAAAAATTTGAACTAATTGCAAGGATTTTTAGGTGAATTTGAAGGGCAGGTTTGTAATTTTATTTATTTTTTTTTTAAATTTCCAAGCACTAAAATTCATTTTAGCTGCTAAATTCTAGCATGTAGATAGTAAACAATTCATAGTTTCATGGTATTTAATAATATTTATGATTTTAATTCCAAAAATTTGAATTTATGAGAATTGTTTTGTTCATTTATATTGATTTTTTGAATGAAATTATTGTTTTTTCTATAAATGAATTAGTTTGCTAATTTATAACTTTTTTAAGGAGTAAAATCACTAGGTTATACTAAATTTAAGCTGATTTAGTAATTTATGTTGAATTTACAGTGATTTTTTTGTATTTAAAAATTAAATATGTTGTACTTTGTACTTGTACGTTAGAAACAATGGCAGATAGAGAACCCTTGGCCTCTAGATCAAGCTCTCACTCCGCATCAAGCTCAGGCTCAGCCCAGTCAATCCCAGTTATTGAAACTTATCCTCCTAAAGTTAGAGACCCCGCTTGGAAATATGTTGTACAAGGATCAACTCCTAGGACAATCATTTGCATAAGATGTTGAAACCTATATTATGAAGTCATAAATCACCTCAAACACCATCTTGCAAGTGTCATCATGATGTCAAGCCCTATGACAAGACCAAAGAAGAGATAAAATGAGAGATGAATGCACACCTTGCATTGATGGAAGAGAAAAACCTACAGAGGGAGAAGACGAGCAATCATAACAAGCTAGTGCTCATGGTCCTCAATTGTAAGCATAAATGAATGGCGATACGACATTTGAAGGCATAGTGGGCTCTGTTCATGGTCCATGCATACAAATGACATCGGTATCCACCTCATCTACTTTGAGTAGAGTGCCTACACAAACACCGCAAAGTTTTTTTGTACCTAGAAACATACCTAGAGCACAACCATTATTGGAAGGAAAAAGGTGGAACAAAGAGTTGCATCAAGAAGCAAATAAGACGTGCCACTTTTTGATATTTCAACAACCTTCCCTTTAATGTGGTGAATAGCTCATATTGATGGAATTTGGTAACTGCATTGACAATTGTAGGAAAATTCTACAAGGCACCCTCTCAAAAAGACTTAAGTGGGAAGTTTCTCGTGGATGTAGTTGAAGATGCAAAGTTAGTTGTGGAAGAACAAAAGAAGCAATGGCAAAAGTATGGCTGCACTATTCTTTTAGATGGGCAGACAGATGGAAAGAACAGCACCCTTATTAATTTGTTAGCAGCTTCAAATGGTGGGGTAATTTTTTTGAAGTCAATTAATGCCTTTGACAAAGTAAAAATGCAGAAACTTTGAGTTTAATGTTGGAAGAAGTTATTTTAGAGGTGGATATAGAGAATATAATGCAAATTATTATTGACAATTTAGCAGCATATGTGGCAATTGAGAGATTGCTCCAAGAGGCATCAATCATTCTTTTGGAACCCTTACAACATTGCCTTGACCTTCTTTTGGAGGGCATAGACAAAATTGATTGGGTGAGAGCACTTGTAGAAGATGCAAGAAACATAACGAAATTTATTTATAATCACCCTCGGGTTCTTAGTTTGATGAGAGATCACACCAAAGGGAAAAATCTAGTGCAATCAAGTGTCACAAGGTTTGCAAAAATCTTCCTAACATAGCAAAGCATTATTAACTTGTTGACTTCTTTGAAACAGATGTTTGTGATTCAAACATGGCTAAACTCATCATATTCAAAGAAGCCTAAAGGAGAGAGGATCATAAGGATAGCCTTTGATAATCTCTTAACACAGACAGCTGCAAATATCATCAAGGCAACCTCAAAACTTCAATTTAAAATTCAAATTGAATCTCTTATTTTTAAACTTTAAAAGTATTTATTTTTGCTACAAATTTGTAGCTTTAATTTTTTTGTATTTGTAGGTGTCGAAGCCCTTGGTTAGAGTTATGTGCTTCGTAGATGGGGATCAAAACCCAATGGGGTACATTTATGAGGACATGGATAGGACCAAAATGTTCATCTAAAACTATTATAAGGAGGGCAAACTTAAATTTGATCCCATTTGAGAGATCATTGATCGAAGGTGGAACAATCAATTCCACCAACCCATTCATGCAACAAGGTACTTCCTCATCCCTAATTTTTTCTATTCAAATAGCTTCACAAGTCCTAATGGAGAGGTTATGGAGGACCTCACAACATGTATTAAGAGGATGACACCTGAGTTTGAGGTGAGAGACCTCATTGTTCAAAGCATAGATTACATACTCTCCAATTACTCTCCGAGTAGCCGAGTAATCTCCAAAAAAATTGCATGCCGAGTAATTTTTGCTTTCACTCATGAGCAGTATGTAGATGGATTTTCTCCCGTCAAATTATCAAGTAATCACCAGTAGCTCGCAAAAAACCCACAAACTTGGCATGTTTGTGTGTGTATAAATATGTCTCCATGTGTATATGCATGCAAACTTGGCATCCTGTGTATGTTTATAGATATGTATGTGTGCACAGTGCAGTCTTGAGTATACACATACATAAATATCCACACATTTGCCGAGTATTTCCCGAGTCAATTTTTGGGCTTGCCGAGTACTCTTCGATTCCGAGTATGTAAACTATGGTTCAAAGAATTGTGTAGTTACATAACTGGTAGGGGGAAGCTCCTTTCTTCGGTACTAGTTATCCAAGGAAGAACCACTCAATCACCAAGTAACAAAAATTGGAGTCTTTACATGCATCTTAAAAGTTACAAATTTCAAGTTTATAGCTATTAATAAATATGATTTGCTTACTAACTCTTGAATGTCTTATTTTGTAGGTTATTAGTGGGGAGATTAGGATGCAAATATACCAAATTTTCAAAGATTAGCCCTCCACATTTTGTGTCAACCTTGTAGTGCTTCTTGTTGTGAGTGCAACTAGAGTTTGTTTGAGGCCATTCACACAAAGAAGCAAAATAAATTAACTAAAAAATGCCTCAATGACCTTGTCTTTGTCTAATACAACTTCAACTTCGCACAAGCAAGGTGATGACAAATTAGAGGAGGTCATTGATTTGGATGACATTAATCCTTATAACAATTGAATAGGGTGGGATGAGGAGACCCCATTGTTTAATATAGAGTCTAGACGAGATTTTGATTTTGAAAGGTAGACGAATGGAGGAGGTGGCTGTAGCAAAAGGAGCTACTAGATTGTCATCGGATGACATTGATAAGGCGGAGGAGTCATTTCCATCTAGCAATAAGATGGAGGTCAAGCCAGAGCCACAAACACAACCTTCTATGCCAAGCGAGGAGCTGCAATGAAGTGCAAGGATTAGAACCTCTCCCTAAGTTTTCACTAGATCAAAAAAGAGGAAGATGTAAAATGTTGTAATATGCAATTTATGAATTATGATGATGATTTTTAAAGGCAATCATCATAAATCCATAATAGTTGTCAACTAATTATTGTATTAGGGTTTCGCATGATGATGTGATTTTGTACTTAATTTGCATTCAAATGAATCAAATTTAATAGAAAACACTTTTTACTTACCTATGGACTCATTGGATACATTTTTTCATTGATTTTTGCAAAATAAAAGTGTTTTAAAGAAATTAAAGCAATTTCTCAAGTTGTCAAGTTTTTGTCGAGTCACAAATTTTGGGTTTGCCAAGTTAGAGTTTTCCAAGTATGGATATATGATTCATAATTATTGACCCATACCAAGTCTAATAGACAAAATAGTATAGCACTATTCTTGGTTATAACTTATTTTTCCTTAATAAAGATACATATAAATTGGTGAATCAAGAAGTTAATGAAATACTCACACTAATGACACGTTGGCACGATAAGTTAGTGAATTAGATGAACAAGTTTTATATATAAAGTGATGAAATGTCACCTTGATGAAACACTCACGCTAATGACACATTGACATGCCAAGTTAGAGAACTAGATGAACAGATTTTTATGTACATAGTGATGAATCAAGTTGATGAAACGTTTACAAGTGCAGTTTGTGAATTCAATAAAAAAGCTTTTTAAGTACAAATAAGTATGTAGTGCATAATTGTAGTTAGTGTTATGTATAGATACAAGTGAGTGGTTGCTCAAATATGATTCTATATGAGATCACCAATTCAATTTTTTCCTTAATGGACAAGGTAAGACATTATTTGAGCAATATCTGATAGGCATATATTTTTGTGGTTGTCTTTAGGCATTCAACAACCACGTTTTAGTGCTTTCTAGTTGAATTTACTAATTTTAATGAGATAGAGAAAGAAAAAGAAGAAAGAAAGAAATCTTATTAACGTCCACGAATGACCAAGAATAGGTCAAGGTGACTTGAACATACATCAAGTACAATAGAAAGAACTAGGGAAAAGAGGCCACAAACTCAAAGAAAATACAGTAAAGCAAGAAAAACAAAGAAATAGACAAATGAGGGTTAACCCAAAAAAGGTAACCCACAAACTAGTACAAGTATAAATTGTAGTATGAGGGGAGAACCTGCAAAGCAATGGAGGCAAATGAGTACATGAGGAATTCCTGAAAGAAGGAAGCCTATCCAAGAAATGCCAATAGATTGGAAGAGAAAACAGACCTCAGAGAACCAACAATGCCAACATTTGGAGGGACCCAACGAGGCAATCTCCTTTGAGAAACTGAGTGCCAAAAATGGATATCGCCGACAATTCAAAGCAAAACTGACAATTAGATCTAAGCTTGTGTATCAACCAAGTGAGCTTGAAGGTACTTTTGAGAAAAGGGGTTGGGTGGAAAATTTGGCCCTGACAATGCACTAAACCTAAGGAACTGTCCATTTGCACCAGATATCTGCTTCTCTAATTTCTCTGCTGTCGTACTGACTTTCTGCTGCTGCATTGACCAGAGGATGTTGGCAGTTTATTGAAATTCTAGCAGAAGGTGCAACTAAAAAATCTCCCAATGGTTAATAATGTATGTTGACTTTTAATGACTGTCATTAAATTAAAATCTTAAAAATTTACAGTTGTACTTTAAAGGTAGACTCTTGTTAAAGATATTTATTATTGTTTCTGTATTTCAGGCCAGTTGTTCGGCAAAGAATGGGGGAAAATTTATTATAAGAAAGTAGGATTGTAAAGGATGATTGCCATTAAAACAAAATACTTAGCCATAAACCCTGCAAGGGATGGTGGCAGCTACTACCCAACAACCCTGCAAGAGACGGTGGCTGACTTTAGCCAACAGTTGTGTAAGGCATGGTAGCTAACTCTTGGTCAGCAGTCCCATTTGGAATCATAGCCAAATTGAAATCAACTTTGAAAATAACAGAAGTGATAGCAATAACATTTGTTTTTTGGCAAAACATGTTTGTATCGATAAATTACATATAGAACTATCAGAGGTCTCTTTAGGTTTTGTTATATACTCCTTGCAGGGAATGAGCAGAAAAATAAAGTACCAGCAAAAGCAACTTTATTCAATGTGTCAAAATATTGACTACCAACAGCATGAGATGAGGTCAGCATCTATAGAAGCAAATCCACATTGATATTGTTCTGTATTTTTTTCAGATCTGATTAGAGGCACTGTGTATCTTATTTTTGCATAATTTTTTCTCATTTATTTTAGACATTGTAAACTACTGTCTAGTCAAGCAAGCAGTTGTCTTGCTGTAATAACTTCAAAGCTTTTGCTGTGAAGACAGTGCAACAGACATTTATATCTCCTAGTTCTTTGGGGACATTATTTTCTATCATTAATTTTTCATTGATTGATAGAATTGAGAAAGGAGATAGGATACCTTCAGCATTTGTTGCAGCTATAGAGCATGGACAGTATAGAAGAATAAGAAGTACAAGCCACTTTGCCATAGAACGCATATTTCAGATAAACCATCAATTTTTCAACAATTACATATAATCTCCAGAATGTTAGATTATTAGCTGATGACACATCCACATTCTTTCCTTGAGAGAATCATATTTGTCCTCATAGCGATTTCCAGGCTTACTCAAGTTCAGAAGGATCATGCTTGTACTAGTTATCAAGCACACATTCGGTGGAACCTGATACAAAGCGATTTGCATGTCATTTTATAAACAGGAATAAGCTTCATTAAGAAAGATATTGGCAAACAATATTCATAAATAAAGAACAGAAGTTGAAAATTTATAAAATCACAGTGTTGTATTTTCTACTGATGTATTGTGTTTTGTGAATTTGTTTTCTGAAGCACAGATCTTCTAATACATTGTATGAAAATCAATAATACATATAGTACAATAGCTAGTGATTTATTGGCTACAATTAGATACCTTCCCAAGAGATCCTTGGTGCTCATTGGTGGCAAGAATACATTTACTCAGAAAATTTGTTAACTTACTAAATATTGCCTGTAAATATGGTGTGTTGAGTTCTACAATTTTCTCCCAACCAACTTTAAGTGTGGCATCAGCTCTCTTCCTTTTGAACCATAAAATAGACCATACTTCAAGAAACTGTTGGAATACTCAAGATTATGTTCTTGCAAGTTTGTACATATCCTAATACCCTATAAGAAAAATTGACCTAACTTAAATTTAAGCATTTCCATAAAGACTAAGTTACCGGTTCGGGTTCGGGGACGGGTACGGGTATGAGAACCCGGTACGTGGGTACGTGAAAAAAAAATTAAGGGGTTTGGGAACGTATGGGTATGTGTGTATATATATATGTATTGTATATACAAAAAAATAAGAGAAATATACAGAATTGTAAAACTAAATCATTTCATAGTATGATACTTGATCATTGATCAATGCCAAAAGCCAAAGATAAGTATTAAATGCCAATTGATAGTTGAAAAATATTCAAATAAGCCATATCAATGATATCATATATGTCTATGTTCACCCAACAAGTACCCGCACGTACCCGCAGACGAACCCGAACCGGGTGTGTACCTGCACCGGGTTCAGGGCTTGCGGGTACGAACCCTGCAACTAAGCATAAAGAGTTTTGAGTTCTTGCCTCTTGTGGCATAGGTGCAAATATTTGTTTATATAGCTTTCTCAGGAAGATACTTTCCTTGTATCCCTGTTGTTAGACCGGTTTAAATTTGTGTTCCCTATATATCTATTAATATATATAATGGCTTAACTTGAGTGAACAATGTCAGTAAAATATTCTTGAGAGTGAAGGTGTTTTAGAGGAGCATAATAAACATGATATCTGCAAATCATGTACAAGACAATATAAGCAGAAATTGTGGATAGCTCTCCAACATCTCCATTGATCTATTGTTTGAAAAAGCCTTACATTTATTAGAGAGAAAAACAAATTTGAAAAACAAAACTAACTGCCAACTAACCATTCACAAAATATTACCTATTAATTATAAATGTTAATTATTGTTTCATTCTCCCCATAATGAATATTTGGAAACTACAAAACAAAAACAAAATATGTTCATTATTTTTTCATTTCTCCCCCATAATGAACATTTGGAAACTACAAAACAAAAGAAAAATATGTTCATTATTTTTTCATTTCTCCCACATAATGTTCATTGAGAATAACATGAACCAAATCATAAATGTTTGAAAGTGATCACATGCAAGGGGCTTCGTGAAGATATTGGCAATCTATTCCTTTGTAGAGAAGTATGTTGCACAGGTGGCTGTCGTTGCACCAAACGATTGACTTGTCAATGCCCGATACAATCGCCAGATTTATACAAGATCCAAGATCCATAGAGGTAGTTAAGCCATGTCACGAACCCAAGCGCTGCACTGCATAGCACAAGGAGATCAAGGGTGAAACTCTTGCAACAATCACCCCCAGCGCAAGTGAGGGGTTCAAACCTATGACCTCCGCTCTGATACCAATTGTTGCACAAGCAGTTGTCGTCGCACCAAAAGATCAACCTGTCAATGCTCGATACAACCACCAGATTTATACAAGATCCAAGATCCACAGGAGGTAGTTAAGCCATGTCACGAACCCAAGCGCTGTGCTGCACATCACAAGGAGACCAAGGGTGAAACTCTTGCAACAAAGTAGACAAGCTCAACCAATCCTTGTTGAACCAACTCTCTAAGGTCATGGTGTTGAATTTCAATATTCTTAATTGTTGCAAAACACTAGATTCTTACTCATCTAAATAGTACCCTAATTATCACAATACAACAATGTGGGACCATTCTGGATTTGCTACATATCCTCTACAAGTTTCTCCTCAACCAAGTTGTTTGGCAAGTTGTGAAGGTAGTAGCTTTGTACAAGTTGTTTCTTGGACTTCCAAGAAAGTACTACAAAACCAAAATTGAAAGTATAACTAGAAGTAGACTTCCAATCATCAATTGGACTTGTCTAGTCTAAATCAGTATATCCAACTAATCTATTCTCCTTTGAATGCTGAAAATGGAAACCATAATTCAATGTGCCTCAAAGATACCGGAGAATCCTCTTAGTAGCACTCCAATGTGTTTCCTTAGGTTTTGACATGAACCTAGATACCAAGTTCTATGTATATGCTATTTGGTTGGGTAGTAGTCAAGTAGATCAAACAACCAATCAATTGTCTATAGAAAGTGGGAGTCACTAGAGAAAACTTATCAAAAGTGGACAACTTAAGGCCAACTTCAATAGGTGTGGTAGTGGGTTTGTGATCCTACATATGAAATCTCTAGAGAAGATCTGAAGCATACTTTTGTTGCGACATGAATATGCCGCCATCTTCCTGTTACCAAACTTCTAGACCAAGAAAATAATGCATCTATCCCAAATCAATCATCTCAAATTCTAAAATTATAGTTGCTCTAAACTCTACAAGTAAAGTGGAATTGTTCATAGTCTAGATAAGATTATCCACATAGAGAACTAAGATAAGAATATCTGCACCTAAGTTCCTAATATAATGATTGGGGACTAACTAAATCTTTACAAAACCTTCCTTATGTAGATAGGAATCGATTTTGAAATACCATGCTCTCAGTGCCTTCTTAAGACCATACAATACCTTCTTCAATTGATAAACAAAGAGTGCTTTGGAAATTATTTCAAAGCCTTGAGATTGAGTGACATAAACCTTTTCATAAATATAACAGTTCAAAAAAGCACTCTTAACATCTATTCATCTATTTGATAAACAGTCCAACCATATTAAGTGGCCAAATACAATGCTAGTCTAACAATATCCATCCATGTTACAAGAGCAAAATTTTTAGTGTAATCAATACCTTCTTGTTAAGTGTACCCTTTGGCTATTAATCTAGCCTTATGCTTGTCAATACTACAATCAGATTTGTACTTAATTTTATACACTCATTTTGTACCAACAACTTCTTTACCAAAAGGTAACTCAACTAAATCCCTGGTGACATTCCTTTTAATGGATGATATATCAGTCTTCATGGCTTCAACCTATTCTTCTTCTTCATGAGTCCCTTCAAAAGTTTGTGGCTCATTGGTCTACATGACTTGAGTCATCAAGGCATAGTTCACTTTGTCACGGAACCTTGTCATTTTCTCAAAATTTGTCCAATATAAGAGTTGGTGGATGATTCTTTTCAGTTCTTCTTTGATATTTGTTATTGTCTTGTTCCCACGCTCAAGGATTCGGGTTTTGCATCATCAACCACAAGTAAATGGGATTCTTCTTCCTCTACATCAATCAAGAGTGGATTAGATTTTTTCAATTCAATGTTTTTTCCCTTTGCTTTTTTTATCAATGGTGTATTTTGTTTTTTCATCAAATATGACATCTCTATTTATCATCAATTTCTTACAGTCACATAACATGTATGCTTTATTTTTTAGAGCCATTCCCGATAAAATTACATTTTATGCCTTTATCATATAAATTAGACCTTTTTCCTTTTGGTATGTGTGCATAAGCAACACATCTAAACACCCTCAAATGAGCAATGATGGCTTAGTGCTAGACCAAGCTTGTTCAAGAGACATTCCTTGTACTACTTTTGTAGGACTCCTATTTAACAGGTAGACTACTTCAATGACTACTTCCATCCAAAAACTCTTATCCAAGTTACTCCTAGCCATCTCAACAATGGTCTTATTCGTACTTTCAACAAACCCATTTTGTTGTGGAATGAAGGAAGTGGTGAAATCTCTTTGAATGTCATGTTTTGTACAAAAATCTAAAAATAGATTTGATTTTCAACTAACTTTTTGAATGTCATGTTTTGTATAGAAAACTCCCCCATTATCTGACCTTATCACTTAGAAATAGTGAACACTTTGTCTTTCCACTAACCTTTTGAATTCAACAAATTTGTAAAAAAATTCCGATTTCTCAACCAAAAAATATATCAAAGTTTTGCATTAGAAATTATCAATGAAAGAAAATATTTGGATTTATTCAAGGAAAGTGTTGCCATGGGACCACACAAATTAGTATGAATTATTGTAAGAGGGTGTTTAGCGATTCTAGATATGCCAATTGGAAAAGTAGTTATTTGTTGTTTCCTAAAAATACATTCTTCACACACTTTTTTTCTATTTTCAATGAAAGGCAATCTTTCAACCATTTTCATTTTGTTAAGTAAAATCAAACCACTAAAAATAAGATGTCCATACCTTTGGTGCCATTTCTAACTATCATGCATTACATTAGTTCTTAGCACTTGATTTCTTGAAGGAAAATAAAAAGAAAACATTTTATCACCTACCATACAAGCTCGTGCAACAACTATATGCCTATGTGATTTGTCTTTGATTATGCACTCATATCTATCAAAAATTACTTGATAATTTCGTTTTAGCATTTGGCCAACTGATAACAAGTTCTTTTTAAAAGCATGAACTAATCGAGTGTCAAAAATATGTTTTAGCTTACCATGTTCAATGGTAACTACAGTAGTACAATTTCCTTTAGTTCCATGAGACCGATTATCTCCTAATACAACTATGCTATTACGCTTTTCATCTAAATTGATTAAAAAATCTAACTAGATGTCATGTGTGAAGAATAGCCAATATCTATATACCACAAATTATTCTCATTGGCATTTGTATTCAATCAAGAATATCTGAATAAACACATTTTGTTTATCTTCTATAGTACTATGGGAAGCCTATTTATGTCAACACTCTGATTCATAGTGATCAAACTTATTACAATGAAAATATTAAATATATTTTTCTCTCTCTACCTTTTAAGTTGATACTTCTACCTCTGAAATTATTTCCTCTTTCTTGAAAGGTGCTACTAGGTTCTCCTCTAGTTCATTTTTATGGTGAGAATCCTCATGCTAATAATGATTCTTAGAAAAATTGTTTATTTTACTTCCAATGCTTTGCTTTGGATGAAAAAGATTGTTCTAAACTTTCTTCGTTACTTTCCATTCTTTCTTCAGCAGTTAAGAAAATGTCACTCAATTCATCAATTTGCATAGTTGTAAAATCTTTTGAAATTTCGATTCTGAAACAACATTACCAAATTCTAGAATTAAAGTCCTTAATATTTTTAATTTTCTCAATAGCATGTTGATCATCCTTATTTTCACCCAAAGTCTTCATTTCACTAAGGGTGATCTTAGAGTAATGTGTCCCACTTTTTGATCAAAGTGGGAATTGAAATCAACTTGTTTAACCAAATGAAAGTCTACCTTCATTTGAAGGCGATTTCTATGTGACCTTTGAATTAAGGCACCTTCCTTCAAAGAAAAACCTTCAAACGAAGGTGTTTTCTGTTAGTGTTTCTTAGATCAGATTAGACAATAAAGAACTCAATAGAATTGCAACATATAAGACAATGAACACAACAAGATACCCTGGGAAAACCCTCCTCTTGAGGGAGAAAAACTCAGCAAATGATCTCTTCTATAATGTAGAACAACTAGCAGAAATCTGCTTACAAGTCAGGCCCAGCAATGGCCAATAAAGAATGTAATGAGGTCGCACCTCTCCTAGATACACAAGATACAAATGAATATCTTCTTCCTTGAAATCGGACTGCTGCTGCAAATGCGAATTCTGCTCTTAATGATAAATGCGAACTTGCTTGATGGAATGATTACAATGACAAGGTGACCTTGTATATATACATCATTAGGCGCCTCTTGACTTAGGTCGGCCTTTCTTGGAATACATAATAAAAGATAAACATTTAATATATCTTGAAGTCGGCACAATCAATAAGAGAATTATGCGAATCAATATAGGGTCGGCCCTTTGCTTTATTTAGATATTGGGAACATGAATTAAATAGCCGAAGGCTATTCATTTAATTCATGTGTTCTTTGTGCGGATGAAGTGCAGACCACAGCTGCAATAACATCAACATTTTCCAGATTGTTTGTCATGTCCCATGCTAAATTTCAATGTCCCACAAGTGGAACACGCTATTGTGAGTTCAACTCTAACTAAACCCTCAACTTTTGTAAAAAAATCATTCACCAATTCATTATGACTCATTTTGATATTTTTATAATTCTTTCTCCATGTTTTTAATTCTGCATTTTGAGCTCTTTGATATGAATTAATAAGTATATTCCATGCTTGTTTTGGATGTACAGCACGACTAATCCTAGGAAAGATTGTTTGGCTTAGTGCACTTCGAGTAAAAAACAATGCTTCACTCTCCTTTTGTTCATTTACCTTAAATTCTCTTTGTCACTGATTATTTAAAGCATTTACATCTTGTGGTTCTTCATATCCTATGTGGATAATAAATCTTTGGATTTTAGTACTTACATTTGTGCACTCTAATAGGGAAAATTATCCCCATCAAAAATAGGAATTAAGAATCCTGATGTACCCACCATATTTGCCATCGCATAGCAAAAAATGCTTTGCAAACAAAGTAATACTCACAAATTCTGAAAAAAGTTCTTACAAACTTCCCCTAAACACACTTTCCATTGCTCTTTTCAATTAACCAAATCCCTTTAAAAAAATGTCTATGCACTTGTTTGCGGCTATATAAACAAAATAAAACCATTCAAAATATAAAAATAGCAAAAGCTCCTTACTCCAAATTCTGACTTTTCGAGTGGATCTACACTCCCTGATATCCCTACGAACTAAAGAAATGCTCAGTGGTTTGGATGCTGGCTTGTATGCTTCCACGTGGGCAGGGATTGCATTTCCTTCTGCTCTTTCCTTATGGTAAACTCCTCACAACAATATCCGTGCTGCTTTTCTTCTTGCTGGTGATGTATATATTTGTAGATTTGACTCAAATCACCCTCTATGAAATAAAAGTTACAGCAGTTTTGCAAATGAAAAGACTGCATTTATTCCTTTGCCTTTGTTGGATCAAATGAAATGGGAACCCAAAACAGAGGTGCCCTTGAAAAATGAGGGAATTCCTCAACTTTTCAATGGACCCAAACATAAAAGAAAAATGCCCAAACTTTTCTTTTATAGCAGTCACACAGAAAATTAAACTCCAACATCCCACATTGAAGAAGACAACCTCTATCACTTTTTTTTTCACAACCTTGCACTTCTTGGAATTGTACTTCCCCAAATTGCTTTCATAATTCGATCACACCAATCTTAGGAAATGCTCCCTATGCTCTGATACCAAATGAAGGATTTCTAGAGCAGCAGAAAAATAAAAATAATGGTGTGTAGATCATCTAGAAGAAAATATGATGTAGAAATTGTGATTGGCTCTCGCACAGAAGATGGACTGGTCACAAAGTGGGCTGGTATCTCAGTGGTAGAGTACCCCAACAGCAAATAGATGGTCCAAGGCTTGATTCCTAGCTGATCCGTGAATTTTTTTATCAAAATGTACACTATTTGCCATGTTATCTTCATACCATGACCAAAAAGCTACTTGCAAAATGTACCCACTATTGGATATATGCTCACATATTTACTTTATTTTCCCTTTCCTATGTTCTAAGTCATTAATTTAAATAGTTGATAGTTGATTAAACCACCTCTTTGCATTTATATGTACATTGTATGGGAATAAATTCATATGCCACATTTAAGAGTTCTATGTGTTTTGTAATAACCTAAATTTATATCTTTGCTTTTTCCTTTCCAATCCTGTGAGTTTGAGTGTGTAATAACCAACAAGTGGTATCAAAGCAGGTTTGCGGAGGAAGATGAGGGTGAGTTTAAGGTAATGATTTAAAGAATTGTTGAATTAGGAATCGATGCATATTTTGTGGTGGTTGTGTGTCTAGCAGTGGTGGAGAACAACACAAACCATGGCTGTGTGAAGGTTTTTGTTTTGTCTTCCATTTTACAATTGTTGAAGTTAATATGAAATCAGGTAAGTCTTCTTTTGTAATGAAATTCGTATGCAAATTCTAGTTGAGTCAATCTAAAAAACAAAGAAATTAGGCCTACAATTTCAAGAATGTTGTTTTCTAAATATTAATCCGTCTGTTATTTTTTCATAAAATCGATATAAGTGTTTAAATCTTCTCTATCGTAGCCCGTGTTGCTTGCAAGAGATAACCCAAAATCTGCTCGGTTTGTCATCCCTGTATACCAACATAATCCACCATGCGATTACTGGGAAAGAGCAACTGGAAGGTTGTTTAATGCAAAACATCCAATTGAAAGACCACAGTGGGCTGATGAACACCGCCAGAAGGAAGACCTCCAAATCCTGAATTGCGAGAAGAAATGAAAGCTAACATGATTGGCATGCTATAATTGCCGTACACATTATGCAATCCCTATATACTTCTACAGTGATGGAAAAGGGCTTTGCGTCAACTGTGCTGAAAATGGCATTCCAAATGCCAACCTATGCTTGTAGAATTGAGCAAGTTTACAATTAAGTGGTTAAGCGTGGATTTTTTTACTTTACCATCATCACGAAATGGGAGATAAATGTTCGACTTTCACTCAATTGCTTGATTTTTATGACATTTATAGAGATTTACTTTTAGCATTGCTGTCTTGACAAATGCATACCTTACGCAGCAGCCTGTTTACTACTTCATAAATGACTGGATCCTCAATTACAATTATATCATTTCTCGTTTTCGTTTTGTGATTTTATGGCTTTTTGTGGAAAAGGAAAAATGGCATGGGATTTAAAGCTGGATTGGCATGAGTATTATTTATTCAATTGAATTTGGTCTGCAAAACTAATGTGGTTCTACCGTTTGCTTGAGTGGATATTCACATCTCTTACCTTTTTTGGTGGCCATGTGGAGGTTTGCAGGCTATTAATAAAATATTTTTACAAAAAATTAGTAGAGTGCTTATCCATGTAAACGGAGAGATATATATTTTTAATAATAAGGATTGTGTATTTTTCCATGTTGGAATCATAAGGTGGAAAAAGGAGATATAATGCAATTATGAAATTATTGTAAATTTTGTTTTGTTTGTTTATTGTTTAAGATTAAGATTTGATAGATATTATTTCTATTTATGAGTATTATTGATGTTATTTTATTTAAATTTGTGTGAGCATGACTCCTGTTTATTTTGTTTGTTTGTTTTTTTATCAAGATTACCTTTTATTCTGATAATATGTTATCACTTTAAAATAATGTAAGCATGCAGTAGGAGGTGGAGTTAATACTAGAGTGTTGGTGACAATACAAACCCATGTTAATACAATTTTGTAATCAATATATGGTGTTGAGAAAAGAAATCGGTAAGTTGCAAAATCAATTGAATGTAAAGACGAGCATTCAAGGATTTGATGTTTTTTCTTAGCACATAACAGATACCTAGCAATTTAGCACATAAGACAAGTGAAAAGAAAAGCAATATGACATCCCAGAACAACAAAAAAGTTGTCATATAAACAAGATATCTGTCACAAAAAATGTGTTTTGTATTAAAATCTCACATCAGAAACCTGTGTCCAAAACAAAGAAAAGTATTGTATCAAAATCTGGAAATGCCTCTTAATGGTTCTATTTTTTATTTGTCAAAACTCGTTGTGAGGGTCTAGGAGTCTCAACAAAAAATTGCAAAAAAAATGTGGTCTCAGATTTAAGTGTTTTATGGAGTCTTGTGTTCCTAACCATTCCAAACTCATCTATTATTTCTAGTGGTACCCTCCATCCATGTCTTATTGAGCCTTCACCTATGTGTGTCAGTGAAGTCCAAACCCCTAAGTTGTCCACAAAACAACCTAAGTTTTGTTCCCATTGTGATCATCATGAACATGAGTTAGTTCATCATCACGAGCATGAGTTAGTTCAGTTCACTATATTGACATGAACCCATGTTCATTTTGTGGTCAATATACACGACTTTTCCTAATGCTTCCAAAAGAATGTGTTGCCAATCCCTTGTTTGTGCCTTTTGTTGGGATGCTCCTGTTATTGTGGATGCTTCAGATGTGACACCTATATCAAAAACCATGCTCAATGTTGTGGTTTGTACTCTTGATTATGACACATAATCTTCTTCAGGAGGATGTTGCTTTTGATGTGATCAACTCTCAATGTGTGTGTGAGGGAATCCATTATGTCAAATTCCCTACTTGTTCTCAATCTAGTGACATGTGAGTCAAATAAAGTAGGATGCTATCCTTGATGTGAATGATGTGTGTGATTAGATTTCAAAGATCTGTGTGTTGAGGCTAGTGATTTGTCCATGGCCTCCTAATGATCAGTTGTGTGGATTTTTTATGTGTACACTTGTTTTGTTAAGTTGAAAACTTGAAAGGATGGCTTAACTAGAACTTCCCATTTATGTTGAAAACCAACAAGGGTGGCTTAGTGGAGTCTCATGATGAAAACAAGAGAGGATGGCATTAAGTTTGAGCACTTGTTATCACTATTATCTCGGAGTTGTGTTTTTTGTATTTCCTATTCAAGGAGGACTCTTGATTCCAACATCGGGTTCTAGTGATTCTAATTTCTAGACATTGATTCCAATTTTTTTAGTGGAGATGGTCAGTGAAAATACCTAAAACTTTTGATTTTGGAGAGTGATTACATAAATGATTAGTTATGCAAATTCACCATTTTTAGAGATGGCTCTAGATAGCAGTTGAAATGTTATGTTTTTTGAAGATGGTTCTGCATAGCAATTGAAAGTTCATTGCACTTGGAGAGTGACAAAATCTAAGAATGTGTCACCTATATTTATGGTTGCATTAGATTGTGAAATGCAATCATTTGAGTTGATGGCCATTATAGAGCTAAGTCATCATTTTTGAGGATCTGCATTTCTTTTCTGCTAGAGTGGTAGTTTTTTCAATGTTGACATGTGTCCCCATTGGTTCAAAGCTTTTGCTGGATCCAAATTATTTGTTCTCTTTGACACATGATGGTGAGATGGATTCATTGGAAAGATCCATTTTTTTATGACTTAATTTGAGACTTTGGATTACAAGAAGAATCGATGTTGTATTTGCATATCTCATAGCTAATCCTAAGTCTACTTTGTCATTGATTAAGGAGGATTTGTGGACATATGTTTGGTTATTTACTTTGCTCTATTATACCCTTCTTATTTCCTAAGCCATTAAGTTATTAACTTAACCACATCTCTAATAAAAAAAAGTAACTAGTGTAGATATCTTAGACACATCTATCTATAAAAAGCCAAAATATATCATCTTCAGCTGTTTTATTTACTCTATTTTATTTACCATAGAATTATTTAAGAATTATTTTATTTTACCATAGAATTATTTTATTTTATTTCCTAAGTTGCTATTTCTAGTGTGGGGTCAGGTATGGTATAGAATTTTGGTACACCAATATGGAAAAAAAATTCTTGGGTATAGTATGGTTGGCAATTTAAAATTAAAAAATTTACAGAAATGCAAATACATTTGATATATCGTCTAATATTATATTTTATAATAATAATGACATTTGAATTTTTGACAGTATGATACTTCATCGTTGATCAATGATATTAAGGTAGTGCTAACGATAATTGTGTAAGTTGCCAATTCTGGTCTCCATTCCCAAACCCTCTCATTGTAATCAAGCTTCTAGGAAAAATACATGGGGATTTTCTTTTTTGAATACTCTGAAGGGAAAATTGTCTTTTATTGAGTCATATGCAAGAGATTCCACACACGCCAATACTCTGACTTCACTATTGCGTCTTTGAAACTCTCCTCACATGCTTGCATGTAGTTTCATCTTTCAAATGTGCATTTTCCATTCCTCATGCACTAGCAAACTTGACACACACACCTTTGTTGAGGCAAGCCTTTGTTAAGGTGCACGATGATCTTTTAACACACATCTATGAACATTTTTTAAAATTTGAACCTTTGTGTAGAAGCATATGCTGCTACCTCCACACATGCCTATACACTGAATCCATCTTCCATTTGCCTAAAACTGTTTAATGTGCTTTCATTCTATTTGATGTGTCTGAGCAAAACAAAGGGGAAATTTCAAGTTGTGGAGTCTACTTTTTTTGGCACGTGTGAGAACTCCCACATGCACCTCTATATAGGAGCTAAAAGAAAAAGATGTTTTATACTGGCACACACCAATGTCCAAGCGCACGTCTATTGTCTTGACTAAATTTCCTTAAAAAACTCTACTCTTTAATGAGGTACATGCCTATGAATTGGTCCTAAAATTTTCAAAAATATGCCTCCTTTATAGTAGTGCACTTTTGATCTCCTAGGCACACTTTCAAACTAGCAACATTGGATCCTTTGCAGAGGTATGCCTTAAGCAAGCTACACTCGATTTTTATGCGAAGTAGGCAAGATTCTGAAACATGTTGGGGGTTGGTAAATGAAAGATTTTAATTTAAAAATTGACATGATACAAAAGTTTTGAATGGTTACACTGTTCAACACCTTCAAAAGCAGTATTATGCATAAATTGCTTCCATTTGAGTTTCTGAAGATTTGGCTGTAACAATGTACTGATTTTGCTTACGAATTCAGTGAAGTTTTGTCATCCAGATTTTAAATAGTCCTAAGTCTTATTGCAGACAAGACAAACATTTTCACCACATAACCCTTGCAACTTGCCAAGAAAGGCAGTCTGGATTATAAAATCTCCTAAACAAGTCCAATGGCATTTTTATAGACAAAATGTTTGAATTTTTTCTTTCTTAAACTTTCTAATGTTTTTTGCAGGCTATTGATCTAATTTAAAATTGTATTTGGATGGAAGTAGTGTATATGGTGTAATCTTAGATACCATTTCAGCATTCTTCTTTTTCTTTATTGATCTCAAATGTTCTGCATTACCTTTAACATTGCTTGCAAAATTTGTTTGTCTTTATTGAGGTTGTAGATGGTATAAATCCCGCCTGATCACATTCTACCTCGCAAATGCAACTTAGGAGGCCATTTCATTCTCAACTAATTAAAGTTATCCTCTCGAGAAGTAGATATATGCCACAACACTTTATGTTGCTTCCATTTGCACATTATTAATGGAAATTCGCCTTAACAAATACCACATTTATATCTGCTGTCATTTATTTGGTAGCTAATTTTCTTCTTCTTAGGTTTACCTCTTGTTTGGGCAGTAATAGTCACAAGTCACGACAATGTATTTCAGTTCCATCAACCTGCATACTTTCAAGTTTCAACAATTGTTTGAGGAAAGCTTTATTTGGCTTTGAGAATGCATTCATCTTGTCAGTGAATTCCATGAACTTTTGTTATCCAGCTTTTAATTCATCACAAATACTGCGAGGATTCAAATACTTCACTTCATAGACATCAGAAGTTTCCAAAAGAGGGGTTGTCGACCATAAAATCCTCTAAATTTGTCTTGCACTAGCATTACAGCTAGGATATTTTACACTTCTCTTTTTGCTTAACTAATCTTATTCTTGCAGTGTATGTTTAGTGCTGTCTACAGGATTTCTTGTCTTTATTAAGCTTCTTCGGACAGCACAAATCTTGTCTTACATATTTACCATTTCTTTTTCAAACATTTAAGAGATTGAATGTAGACAAGTAAACATCAACAACATTCAATTCAATTCCACTTTCAGTTCTGTTACAGAAACTAATACTAAAATGCATCATTGATTACAAATTGCACCATTAAAGCTCTAATGCTACAAAACCTGCCTTAACACATACAACCGTTTCTGATCAGTGATCAGTAAACCTTTAAACTTATAGAATATGGGAACCATAAAAATAATTTCTACTTGATACTCAATTGAAACGAATGAAGTTGCTTAAGAAGTAAGAATATCGTGAGCATAAACAGAAAAAATCTTGCAAAACAGTTAAAAAACTCACACAACACAGCAGATTTTTATCCTAGAAACCTCCTAAGGAGCAAACCATCTTTTATGGCAGTGGCAATTGCTTTTCTACCTTGTAACATTACTTTGGTAAGAATAGGACAACCAGTGGGTGCAACAATGGCTGCCCTCTCCTCTTTGTCTATCTCCCTACCGTCAATGAGCAGTTAAATTCTTGTATTGCTCACTTACAATACTCTTTTCAATCCTCCCATGATCTCAAGCACATGCTTCCACCTCCTTTTACACAACAATTGATGCTAGAACATTATCCTAGACCCTAGAAGAATTCCCATTAATGTTGGAAGTCAAAAATTGCATCTATTTGCTTCAAATTCTCAGTTACACAGTCATGGGTCACTAGCACAATTGTGGATCTATCTTGGACACTACCGCAGTCGCAGCCCTGTACTGCCCACTATTGCAGTTGTGTTACTGATAGATACTGCTATGGTAATGGTCTAGTCCTTCTGCTCTATTTTCTGACTAATCCTATTATGTCCTTTGACTAGGTTCTTAATCCATTTTACTATTAATGTTTTGTTCACCAAATCCTTATGGATCACACTTCTCTTCTTAAGGAGCATTTTGTCCCACAAAAGCATAATTAGACACTAAGTGGGGAAAGAGTTACTCCACTTTTTCCCTAGAATATATTTGGTTTGACTGAACTTCTAGTCTTTGAACCTATCTTCCATGATTCTTGGAATCTATTTCTAGTTTCCCTTTTTAATTTTCTAGCACTACATCCTCTATGAACATGGTTTTTCCTTCCACACCCATGTCTTCTAAAGAGGGTAGCACCTGCTTTTCTTCTTCATCTAACATAGAGGGTTCACAAATCTGCAAATACTCACAATTTACAATTGAGTGCTTCTTCATGAAAGAAGGAAGATCAAATTTGAAGGCATTTTCACCTATAGCCTCCAAAATAACAAAAGGTCTAGCTTAGTGGCTTAATTTTCATATAAGTCCTTGTAGTCTTTCCTTACCCAAGAAAAGCCAAATTTCATTTCCTACCTATAATTTATGCTCTTTTCTATGTTGAGGATGCCTTTGATTATACGAATTTTGAGTTCTTTCCAATTACTCTTTAACCTTGAGCTGGATTTGTCTAATCCTCTCAACAGGATTTTGAAGCTTTAGCCCCCTCATTATCTTGTCCTACTTGTTCTTCTTTCTTATCAAAAGCTACACCAAATGGACTTGAGGGCAAATACCATATAGATGCCTCAAAGGTGACTGATTTGTAGAAGAATGAATTTCCCTATAATAAGAGTGCTAAACATAAGAAAGTGGCTCATCCCAAATTTTAGGACACTTACTAAATCCCCTTACCAGTTGGACCATGATCCTATTGACCAGCTCTGTTTGGCCATCTATTTGTCGGTGAAAAGCACTACTCTTTCCGAGCCTTCTATCCATCATGCTCCACAAGGTGGACGAAAATTTCCCAATAAATCTTGTACCTCTATCTGAAAAAATGGACTTAGGAAGCACAAAGTGCACCCATACATGAGAAAACAACTTTTCAGCAGCTTCTTTACTTATAATAGTCTTTTTGCAGGGTTAGAACACATTATTTTTCTAAATCTATCAACCACCACAATAATAGTCATGTCCATGTCTAGTCATAGGCAATCCTCCTACGAAGTCCATAGAAATACTCTCCCATCACCTTGTGGGGATTGGAAGAGTCAAATACATTCTTTCCTTTCTTGTCTTAGATTTGCTAGTAAAACACAACTTGTGATTTGTTGTACCCCAAATTAAAATTTTCGCTACACTTAGGCATTTTGAAGAAATGAGTCCAAATACTGTTAAATCTGTCAGAAAAGGTCAAAATGGGGGGCCTACATGTCTTGCATGGGGGTCATAAACTTAAAATTTTCAAAATTTGACAATTTGGGTCGGTCCAAAACGACCAAACCAACAATACCCAGATTTCAGTTTTTCATCCCTAAATTTTAGGAGAATTTCTATTTTTAGCAATTTTCTAAAAATAGAAACTTTTTCTGGGTTTCTTTCGAAATGGATACTTGCAAAATTTTCTAAAAATAGAAAGTTTGTCTTCTAGGGTTGAGACAGATTTTGATTGGCTTAAAATACTTCCTCATCAAGCTAATGCAGTTAGAATCACAAAAGGATCAGTTTTACCCTACTGGGTCTATTCTGCTTTTTCAGAAGCTTCTTCTGGAGAATCAAGGTTATCAATGGAGGTCAGTCAGTTGCCGGCTATCAGAATCAAACATTCAAGCGTCAAGCAGAAACTGTCAACAAAGAATGTGCACGAAAAAGGAGGAAAAATGAAGGAAGGAGAATAGAAGCTGAAAAAGTTGAAAAATGCTAATTTTTGGCTAACTCTGGTGAATCCAAGCGCCTCCAGTCAAGAAGGGCGCCCAAACCTTCATGCCTTAGAAAATTTTCCGTTCCGACAGTCAAAGACAAGGAAGGCACGCCAAACGAGGCAAATTTTGAAATTTACATAAAAATGGCTAAGTCTGCCAGCCATGGGCGCCCCTGAAGAGAATAGGCACCCAGTTTTTCAAGGTACCAGATGATGGAATCAAGGTTGGCTCTCCTAGGCAACATTGTTCAGTTTCAGGCCAGCTTCGCAACGAATATCTCCCTCAGCTCGTTAGAGCATCCAACCGCCGGCAAATTCAGATCAAACAGGGGCCATGATGAGAGGTGTTTAGAACTCTGAAGTGAAAAAGGATGAAAATAATCTAAGTCTAGTGAACATGGGCACCCTTGGAGAAGAAGGGCGCCCAAGATTTTAAGAGGTTTAATGATAGAATTTGCTGAAGGCATCTCCAACGTGACTTCGTCAAACTTGATCAAGCTGTCCAACGAATCCATCAGCTCGTCCGTCAGAGTCGACAGTCATCAGATATCGTCAAGCGAACAAAGGAGAAAAGTGTGAGAAATGGCAGAAGGTTGGAAGCAACAGTGGAAATCCAAAAATAAACTAACTCTGGAAGCTATGGGCGCCATACTTCAAGAAGGGCGCCTAGGGTTTTAAGCTACCAGAAGTCAATTTCCGGAGACGAGGTATCCAAAGGACCCTTTCCAAAATCATCTCAGCTATCCAGTGAATCCATCAGCTAGTCATTCTGATCAGTACAACACCCGGAATCATGGATTCATTTGAAGGTCAGAAGACAAGCATAAAATTGAAGATCATGAAATTGACTAACTCTAGAGAAAATGGGCGCCCTTTTCAAGGATAGGCACCTGACATTTCGGAGGGACAAATGAAGTTTTTAGCATATGACGTCTCCAGAACCATATTGTCAGATTTGATCAGGCTCCGTAATGGAATGTTCAGCTCGTTCATCGGATCAATCTGGAAGTCGGAAATCAGAGTCAAACCAGGGTTGAAAATTGAACAAAATTTGAAAACGGTGAAAAAATGGCTAAGTCTGGAAAAAAGGATGGCATACCTCAAAAAAGGCGCCCAACTTCTCATGCCTTAGTCAAATTTTTGGAAATTTCAAAAATTGAAGTTGAAGACCAAAGTCTAAGTTCATTGCACAATCTTGAAATAGGGTTTTGAGGAATTAGGGCAAAATAAAGTTGTTTTCTCAAGGCAAAGCATATTTAAAGCACTTTTGTGTTTTATTTTTCATTATTTTCTTGCAGGTGGTCTTCAAGGAGAAACAAAGCAGCAACTTCAAACCCTTATTTTCAAGATTCAAGAGTTTAACTTGCTGGTTTTTCATAATATTTTCAGATCAGCACTCAAGAAGGCTTACTTTTTCACACTTTTTCATCCAGAACATCAAATCTTTGAAGAAGGAGGCCATTGTTTTCAATTTTCAGCGAGCTGGTTTATACCGGTTTTATCTTCTGGATAATTTTTGAAGAATTTTCTCAAGGTTGCAGCAGCTGCTTTTTATTTTGCATGTCAGAGAAAACTTCAAATTTTACAACTTCCAATCTTCTGGGTCTATCTCAAATATTCTTCTGAACAAAACCCGCATCACAGCTTTTTCAGTGAAACTTCAAATGGCTGCTTTTTTAGTGAAACTTTGAGATTTTCAAAATCTAATCAACTGGGTTCATCCAGAATGTGCTCATGAACAATACCCAGATGCCAGCTTTTTTTGCTTTTCTCGGAGAAAATTAGGGTTTGCTGTTTTTTCAATCTTCATTTAGGATTTTCAAAAATGGACGATCTGGGTTGGCTTGTAACGAGATTCTAATCAAAACCCATGTCTCAGAAAAATTTCCAAAAAGTTTCATCCGTTTGATGAAGAAAATCAGCAAGTTATTTTTAGGGTTTGTGCTGAGCTTGTCAGAGCATAGTCAAGATTATAGTCAATCTTCATGTTTTTCAGCATAGAGTACTCTCCCATCAAATTCAGAGCCAAACAAGTGTTGTATCATAATTATCTGAACAGACGATGTTGGGAAGTGTTTTTTCAGTACCATCAAGGAAATAAAATGTCATCATCTCAGTTGAAGAACGTGCAAAGAGAGTGGTATGAGCGAAAGGATAAATGTCAGAAAAAGTTGTGCAAAACTCTTTCGTAGGAGAATCAAGAGAAGTGTCAAAATGCACGAAGTTGCAAAGCCGCCAAGTTATCAATCAGTAAGTCATCTTTCAAGAATAAGAACTCACAAAGAAGTTTAAGATGTCAAAGATTCTCTAAGTTTGATTGCAAAAGAGGAGAAGATTCTAGAAAAGAGGAATATGGCTATAGATAGTATCAACACTCCTGATAGAGAGGCATTTTCCCGCCTTTTAGTGGATGTGAGAGAGATTTAAAGCGGCAATCTTCTAGAAGCTTTCTCCAAGCTTTCTTTCCATTCTTATCTCACAGTTTCTTTCTATTCTTGTCTCAATTCTTATCCATTCTTTGAAGAAGAAGGAGAACAAGTTGTCACGAGTTGGCACTTTCCTTTTTAAAAGCTTCCTAGGGTTTAGATGTTTTAATCTTTTCTTGATTTAGAAATAAAGCTTGCATGTTGGCAAGCAGTAATTGTAAAAGCAAGGAGATTTTAGGGTTCCCTACTCGTCTGCTTAGTTATAAATAAGAGCAGTGTTTGCTCATTTTAGTTTAACTGTGCTTGTGATAACAAGATATAAGTGTCATAGTACCTTCTCTTTGTTATCGTCTAGTATTGTTCACTTTGTGTAAAGAGCAAGTTTGCATGCCTCTTTGGCTGCAAATACTTGTTTAGTGCATGTGTTGTGTTGATTATAATTAAGTTGATCGCATGTTGCAAGCATGTTGCTACAACTTGCTGTCCCGAAGTTGTAATCCTTGTTCCAGAAACTTGAGTAAATAAAATCTTGAGCGTGCTTTGTCTACCTTGATATAAATATCTCAAATTTTCGTCTCTTTGTTTTGTGTTAGAAGTATGAGTAAATAAAATCTTGAGCATGCGTTGTCTGCCTTGAAATAAAAGTCTCATATTTCCGTAATACTTTTATGATCTCTTTTTCAGCTTGCCATAAAACGTATGTTGAAGAATAGTTTGTTCAAGTATCTCTGTCAGAAATCAAACTCGTCCATTTCCAAACTCTCTTGCTCTGCGTTTACTTGAGAGGGTGGAAACGCTTTAAGCGTAGGTTAAGTTGTAGCTGTCTAGTTTCATTAAAGGGAAAACCTTAGCCGCAACATCTAGTGTTCTATAACCTTGTGTTCTCACAGCTGAACCAAAAAGATAGGCGTAATTAAGTTTAGATTACTTTTCTTTATGCAACTCAGCAAAAGATGGAGCTTCCCCTCCTAATTCGAAGAGCAGTTTACTGCACATAGTTGTCTGTTTCCAGAACGCATTCCAGAGGTGCGATTTGAAACGCCAACATGATTTCTAACAAACCTTGCTGCATTTTGGGCAAAAACACATGCCTTCGCAAGTGAGCCACTATTTTACAAACACCAAAGTGACCCACCACTTTGCAGGTGTGCGCCTCTCTCATCACTAGAAGCTTTTGTGCCTTTGGCACATATAATTTTCCTACATTGTAAAGCAAACCCTCATTAAGATAGAAGTCTTCATCGATTTTTACACTTCCTTGAGTTTGAAGTTCTTTGTACCAAAGTCTATATCATTTTCATATTCTTTTGCATTAGCCTTTTTTTTTAAAGTCTCAAAATGTGTGATCGTCACCATAGCTGAAATAGTTGGTCTATATTATATATCTGCCACCACATTACTACTACTCTTTCTATTTGATCACCAAATGAAATTTACTATCAGAATCCCGTCCATTTGTAAAGTCTTTCTTGTTATAATTTATTTTATGCCTATAAGTATTATAAAGGTTGACGATCAATGTGTATTATAGTTTATCTGCCAAACAAGTAATGCCTCGATTGTTTAATGGCTTGAACTACCATATACAATTATTTATCATACAGCAGACATCCTCTAACAGCTTGAGTAAACCCTCTAAACAATAACAAATAAGTCTACCACCTTGAAGCAAGATGGCACCCATAGCATATTCACTAGCATCAATTTCTATTTCAAAAGGCTTCTGTGAATCAGGAAGAGCAAGCACAAAGAACATGACTTAATTTGTACTTTAATGATTCAAAAGCATTATCATGTTCTTTACCCAATGAAAGTTCTTTACCTGGGCCAAAATTTGATGAAAAGGATAGGCTATGGAGGAAAAAGAAGAAATAAATTTCCTCATTTATTGTGTGACACCTACAAAATTTCTAGTTTTAGTAGCACTCTTTGGTGTAGGCCAATTTAAAATTGCTTCAACCTTTGGGGGATCTATTCTTAATTCTCCTCCCCCTCCCACATGCCCTAACTAAACTAAAGATTTTTTTCCAAATTCACACTTTTCCATATTATATAGCAATTGTTGATCTTTTAACCTTTGCAAGGCTTGTTTAATGTAAATGAGATGTTCTGTAATGTCCCCAATTTCCGAGTAGTCACCATGGAGTTAATTTAATTAATTAAATATTAATTTATTTTGAAATTATATTTTAGACGATTATATTTAATTAGTTTATTTGTTGTTAAAGTGACTTTAATAAATGTGGTGCTCAAATATTTAATAAAAGTCACTTTACAAATGCAAAGTATTTAATAATGTGGTGAAGTATAAAATAGAAGGAGAAAATAAATTAATCATTTGATGAAAATTTATTATGGGGAACAATTTTGAAAGCACATCTTTCAAGAGACTCGAAGATAAAAACAATCCCATTGATTGGCGGATTCACTCCAGGATTCGCATTGAGCTTCAATGGTTGGATTGAACGATTATCAATGGTTGGATTGAATGATTATCGAAATTTGTGAGGACTTTAAAAAGACAAATTTGAGAGATTTTATAGATTCAATTGCAGGGATGGTTTTAATATAATATTCAAAGATTAATGGTTTAGATAATGTTGCATGTGCCTGAATATTTTTTATTATTGATGGCATTACTGGACTCTGCCACCCATTAGATATGTCGAGTGACAAGGATAAGGAAATAATGACTTTAATTATATTATTATAATTTACATCTTTTCCTTGAGCAATTATGTGGAAGGTTGGCAAGGAGACGTATTGATAAAAGGTGAATTAGGGATTGTCTTGGTGGATGTTCTAAAGGAAATAATGATTGTCTAAAGGAAATAATGACTTTATTTATATTATTATAATTTCCATCTTTTCCTTAAGCAATTATGTGGAAGGTTGGCAAGGAGACGTATTGATAAAAGGTGACTTAGGGATTGTCTTGGTGGATGTTCCTAAGATGGAAAGGGATTGTCTTGGTTGGATGTTCCTTTCCTGGAACCCTACCATGTGTTTCTCACCCATCCCTACCATGATTGACTATTGGAAAGGTGTCTATAGATTAGATTCAAGTTAAGTCGTTATTCATTATGTCATGAATGTTAATAGTCCATTTATTCCTAAGTTCAATATCTATTGTATGTTTTGCTATGAAATATTATTTGTTAAACAATTGCATGTTGTGTAATTGTCACCCAAAGCAAAATTCAGGCATACTCCAAGTAGGGGACATTACACATAGATACATGTGTCATAGTTTACTTGGAGAATCTCCTAGTTTTAAGCTGGACTTATGAAGAGTGTCTGAAGCATCTTGAAAAAGTCTCAAAAGTTTTGAGGGAGAACTAGCAATTGTTGAATGGCAAGAAATTTGAGTTTGCACAACACTCACTTGTCTACCTTGCATACATGGTTGGAGATGGAGAAATAAGGATTGATCCAGCAATAGAGGAGGCCATACTGAAATGGCCAAGGCCTTCCAACACCATTGAAACCATAAGCTCTGTAGGAGCGAGCTATGCAATACTTGAGAAAGTTTGTCAAGGCTTTCTCAACCATAATGGCACCTCTTCATGCCATTGCATGGAATGGAAAATGTTTCAAATGGAGCAGTAGGCAACAAAAGGCCTTTGAGAAGCTGAAGCACAAAATCAGTCACTACCCCCTTATTGGTGTTACAAAATTTGCAACAACCGTTTGAGGTGGAAACCAATGCTAGTCATTATGCTATGGGGATTGTCCTAATACAGGGAGGTACACCAGTTTGTTAACACTTGAACTCTTTCATGGATCAGTCCTAAATTATTGCACCTATGACAAGGAGTTGTACACATTAGTACAAGTGATGAAAAAAATGTAAACAGTACTTGATGGACAAGGAAACAGTTGTCCGTATGGATCACTAACCACTACAGTATTTGCAAGCTACATTCAAACTTCAGCAAGCTAGACACTACAAATGTATGGGGTTCCTACAACAATTCCAGTTGATTATTAAATACAAGAGGGGTGTGAGAAACAAAGTTGCTGATATGTTGTCTAGATAACCGTTACTCTTAATGGCAAGCACACTTTCTCAACAAGACCCCTTCACTAAAGAAGTTTATGCAGAGGATTATGAACATGATAAGGATTTTGGAGATATATACAAACAAGCACAAAAGGATAAATGACCTCAATTTGTACCAAATCTGGATTTTTATCTCCAAGATATAATGGGCAAGTTGTCTGTTCCAAGAGAAAGAAAATTGTTGTTCTTGAGGGAGGCTCATACCTCCAAGGTGGCTGGGCATGTTAGAGTCTCCAAGACCATTGCTAACCTTCAGTTGCATATATATTGTCCTAATACACAAGTTTATCTCTTTAAATTCATAAAAGGGTGCAAATTATGTGGCATAATCAAGCATAATAATCAAAAGTTGGTGCCAAATCAGCCACTACCTGTACGTTAATGTTCATAGGAAAGCATTCCATAGATTTTGTGGGGGGTCTACCCATGTTCAAGAAGGAGCATGACTATCTTTTCGTGATGGTTGACTGGGTTAGCAAGATGGCATTCTCATTCAATGCAAGAAGACACTTTCAGGTAAAGATGCAGCTGTGTTATTCTTTACAAATGTGTGGATACATTCTGGTTTGCTGGAAAATATTGTTTCAGATTGAGATTCAAGGTTTTGGAGAAATTTTGGCGTATGGTGTACGAAAGAAAGGACACTTGATTGAAAAGATCAATTGCATTTCATCCCCAAACCAATGGACAAATATAGCTGGTAAACTGAACATTGGTGCAGCTGCTAAGAGGGTATAATCAGTGGCATCTGAAAACTTGGGATGAGAGCTTAGCCTATATTCAACACTCATATAACTGGGAAGTTCCTGCTTCTACAAAATTTTCGCCATTTAAAACATTTTTGGGTATCTACCTCCTAATGATAATCAACTAGATTTTGTTGCAGAGAAGTCACACAGCTATGGAGAACATGTGGATTCAGAGGTTCACAAGGCTGAAAAATTCACTGACAAATTTCAGCAAATTCATTTCCATGTTGAGGAAAAGTTGAAAGAGTCTCAGGACAAGTATAAGAAATGTCATGACCAGCACCATGTGGTACATTAGTTCAGGGTGGGAGATAGAATTTGGTTGTACTTGGGTAAGGAGAGACTTGAAGGGCAGGCAAAGGAACTTAAGCCCTTGTGTTACGGCCCATTTTTATCATGGAAGCTAAAATATCCATTTACACAATGTTAACACAAGTTAAACTTCAAAAGCATCATGATTTACTGGTATACAAGTGAGATCAGTCCTTCTTTAAAGGCAATAAATCAATAGCCTCCAAAATCTGTCTCGTGCTATCTTTAAATGCAGAACCTTTTTAACTTTTCAGTTTTCATTAATATTAGCCGTGAAATCTATCTTTAACCAATATATACAGAATTTAACCTTCAAAAGCATCATGATTTACTGCAATATAAATGTGCTATAAAGGCAATTAATTGACCAGAACCTTTAATACTTCTCATTTTTCTATATAGCTAGCCTTCTAAAGCATTATCATTTACTAGCATACAAGGTGAGGCCATCTGTTCTTTAAAGGCAATAAATTAGTAAACCCTCATATCTGCCCAGTACTATCTTTAAGGCCAGAATCTTTTAAAACTTTTAATTTTTATTTAATATTAGCAGTGAATCTTATCTTTAGCCTTGCCTGTGAGTTTTTAACACATCCACAGCGTGAACCAGCTAAGACTCCAACATAAAATCTCAAGGCACTCCAAGCTTTACCACTGAGCTAATCTTCCTCAAATATGTCATGAACTAGCTAGGATTCCAACTTACGATCTGCTCTGGGTTACCACTGAGCTACTCTCCCTCAAACATTATTTGTCATGAATTAGCTAGGACTGGAACCTAAGACTTCAGGATTACAGCTGAACTGTTCTTTTTAGTTTCCATGAACCAATTAGGACTTGAATCTGAAACCTCAAACGTACAATTTTCTATGAACCAGCTAGAACTCAAACCTAAGATCTCAGAGTGCTCTTCGCCCTTCCACAGAGCTACTCTCCCCTTCCTCTGGATTATCCTTCCAACAGAACACTTCAAATTCTCAAGCAGCCATTTACTTGCATCATTCAATTTACTTCAATTTGCACATTAAATACAGAAAAAAAAAAAGCCTCAAAAGCAAACTCCGATACAAATTGCCTCGGTCTTCACGTCAAATAACAAAAACAAGGCATACAAATGCAGCCATTTCTGTGCCAAAATCTTTAAAGACTCCCGATTACTCACCGATGAAGCGGCTTCGAGGTTGTAAGCAGCCTAGAAAACTGCCAGCGGCAGTGTAACAGTAGAATAGCTAAGCGTGGGCGTATCGCGCGAAAGAGTACCGTCAAAGTCACGCACTGTGCTCTGTGCGCTCTGCTGGCCTAAACGGACAGAAAGAATAGAGAATTTAACAAATAAATACCCCCGCAGTGAGAATCCTCCACTGCCGAAAGTGTGTCTGACGTGATGGGACAACCAGCGAACCGGCTGCGCCACCTGTGTGCTGTCGCCGCGCCACCGCTCTGCCGCCGCCGAAGACGACGATCGAGATGCTGGTCAACATTCATATGGTTACACGCCTTTCTTCTTTCCTTTGTTTGATTGTTCTCTTAGTCGGAGTAGTCGTGACTTGTAACTTATTTTAAACCGTTTTCCATATGCATCCACGTGTGCATGTGTCAATGGTCAAGGCGGCTACCAATATATTTCGATATCAGATGACGTGGGAAAAAATGGAAGGTTGTGTGGGCCCGAAGAAGATCTGGTCCGTCGATTCCGATTCACGTGAGGATTATTAGGCGGACTAAAAGCGTGTGGAGTCCTGGTGAGAATTGCTTGGGGAGAATGTAAATAGAAAAAGAAAAAGATAAAATCTTGTCGGTCGCGCTGTCATACAAGAAGAGCAGATTACGGTGGATTTGTCAACTATGTGATTAATGTGTAGACCCCAATGGAATTAGCTATGAGTGTGATTAGATTGATTGGGTGCATGCAAAATTATAATGCTTAAACCAGAGCATGAGTTTGCCCACAACTCAATTGTGTTAATTGAATGACGGAAACATATCCTTAAGATAAGGGAAGCTGGTTTTTATTCTCTTAGTTTTTTAGTCAATATTTTAAGTACATACTGTTTAATTGTTTTACTTACTTTTCAATAGTGAGTGAGATGTAAGGACTCATTCTTGAAGGAAAGATGAAGGTGATAGTGTTGCACTATTTGACTAGAATGGCTTATGATGCTCTTTTTGTAAGATGGCTCCACATTAGACTAGGATCTTTGGGATCAACTTATTTTGAAGTAAGAATTAGGGGATTTGGTAGCTAGCCTCTAGAAAAGATTATAGACTTTAGTGTCTAATTAGGTGAAGTGAAAATAGAGTGGGTATGGACTAAATGTAATGATTTGTCTTAGTAGAATAGAAGGTATGTTTGAGGATTTGGAATAAGAAATCACATAGTTTAAAATATTGCCAAGTAAGTAATGTATTTGTATGTATGGTATGTTATGATTTACAAATATTATGCAATACACATTTCTTTTTCTTTTTCATGTGCATAAATAAGAAGATTTATATTGTTTGAATAATTTGTTAATTATGTATGAGTGTGATCAATAGAGTTTAGAGGTAAATCAATTTGGATAAAAAACTTACAAAACCACTCAACAAATAGAGAAAATCATTTTATTAGGCTCCTCCTCTTGTTGGTTCAAGACATGACTCATAAGAATAGTTTAATTGGCCTCTTGGTGAGGTGGGCTTTGAGTTGTTAAGGTTCCTATTACTCTAACATCCAGAATATGCTAGTGTTTTAATTTATCCTTTTCAGGACAACTCGTACTGAAATAATATGTGAGGAAAACCTCTTCAAATTAGAATGGGAAGTTTCCTAAGATATAAACTACTAAAAACTAAAACATTCCCTCATGGTTGTGCTTTCTTCCATTCTCTGCCCCTTGTTTAGG
Organism: Sequoiadendron giganteum; assembly: GCA_007115665.2. Classification (NCBI taxonomy): domain Eukaryota; kingdom Viridiplantae; phylum Streptophyta; class Pinopsida; order Cupressales; family Cupressaceae; genus Sequoiadendron; species Sequoiadendron giganteum. The sequence goes on along the minus strand of CM021108.1, from coordinate 519,206,803 downwards.
TTTTTTTTTGCACTCTCATTGTCATCTTAAAGGTGTGCCCAAGTTTGGCACTTCAATTTTCCCTTTAGGTAGAGTTTTATGATGTCTTGGTCACCTTGAAGGAGCGTGGAAAATTTTTCAAATCACTTTTTCCTCTTTTCCCTTAGGCAAACATTTGAAATAATGTTTTACCTTGATCTGCCTCGTCCTCTTTTTCACAATCACCAATTGGTGCTCTTGCTATGATCATATTTTTTTCTACAAAACTGTTAGTTGAAAGGACCAAGGATGAGGCAACTTAGCAAACTAACTTGTAGTTGATATGAACCTAAGGATTTATAAAAACTAACAATAAGAGGCATATAACTGGAGTTTGATAGAGGTATCACTGATTAGCTCTTTCTAGGGGTCATGGGATAAACTTGGACCATAGGAGAGCTACAAAAAATTTAGTACTACTATTCTTATTTTTGGGCAATAGAGTCAATCTATAGTAATGACCATTATAATAAAACATCTAAAATGATATAAAAGCAAGCACATTATGCTAATGAGAAAAAAATCACATCATGGTAAAATGTGAAAATGGGAAGACCTCACAACTTTATGAATTACAATATGAAATGTTTTAGAAACTACCTATTGTAAGGTAAGAGTAGATGTATACCATCTATACAAGTAATAAATTGTGTGTGTTTTATTATAAAAGTAGGAAACTAGGGTCCTATCCCTTATGTACAAAAATAGAAAAAAGAATGATTCAAACAACTCTTGAGGTGCAATGACAAAAAATATTTATGTAGTTTCACAAACTTACGTGTCAAACTAGGTTGATGCCACAAAAAACCAAACATGTTCTTGCACAAAACCATGCTCCTTTAAAATTACAACTAAATTTTCTCAACAAGTCTTGAATATAAAACATCGTCAAATTTCTATATACTTGAATATAAAATAATAATAATTCCTTCTCTAACCATATGAACTTCTTGAGTCTCGTTCTAGATCTCCATCTTGCTCAATAAGGAAATATGTTTTATCTCCACAAATGTGTTATATTTTGAAGGGTCAATCTATAAGGAATAAACATTTTCATGCATTCCTTTGGACTCATGGCACTTATCCTATAACAAAACTTGATCTTCAATCATGAAATGCCTCTATTCAACCTTCTTATCAAATACTTTCTTTCACAAACATTCAATGCTTTGTGATCTTGTTAATCATTCTTGATAACTTGTAAAGGATGTGCTTCTCAATTGGATCTTTCAATTCACTATCATCAAAAGCTAAAGGTAATTACAATGCTAATAATTTAAGGTTGATGGGTAATACTACCTCTATTCCATATATGAAAAATGGAAGTATCAACAGATCTCTTATGTGTATGTTTTCAGCCCAAAGAATATCAAATGATTTCATGTATCATGTTCTTTGATTTTATTCCACCAACTTACAAAAAATTGTAACAATATTCTTATTCAAATTTGTTTTTGCACATTTCCTTGTAAGTATAATTTCAATGAGTAAGCCAAGAGGGTGTAATATCCATAGTAAAAGCTCAATATCTCCTTAGATGAAAAAATTGAGGGATTTTTAGTGACTATACTCTTTGGTACTTTAGAACAAGATAAAATGTTCTCTTTGAGGAAGTTACAAACTACCTTACATGTTGCTCTTCTAGTGGGTATGGAATCCACCCATTCAAGGTAATTTAATTAGCTCCAATAAGCACTTTAACATGTCATTTTCTTGAATTTATATATATATTCCTAACAAAATCAAAGCCCCACTATGAAAATGGAACATCAATTATTATTAACTTCAAAGGCAAAGTTACCATCTTCTATTTCCCAAAAATTGTAAGCATAGGTGACACTTTTTAACTCATTCAAATGCATCTTTGAGCAAAGTAGGATAGTAATAGTGATCATGAAAGATTTTGAATGTTTTTATGTGAGATTAGAAACAACTAACACAAGATTGATTATAAAATCCTTTAATAAATTTAGTGTTCTTTGTTCACACATCTTAACAAAGCACCATCTAGACTATATGTGTAGAAAATATCCTTCTAGATCACATATTTCTACGATCTTAACTTTAGTGCTATTTTTTGCTTACTATCCATATGCCTTAAACAATTAACACATGTGAGAAAATATTTAAGGTCTTGGTAACATTCATATTTAGATTCAATGAACAAAACCAAGGGAAACTCTGACTCTTCTACTTCTATGATATTTTCTCTTTTCAAGTCATTGTCTTCTATAATCAATTGACATAAGCCTATTCCATGTATCAACTTGGTGTTGAAGTTGGGAAAAATCAACTCCATAGGCTCCCAAAGATCACCTACAATCAAACACCTACCACAAAAAGAGAGAATAACAAAGCAATGGAGGCCAAGAGCTATGATCCAAAAAAAAATGAATCATAATTAATGTGCATTTTAAAGATTATACAATATAAAAAGAACATGACCTAAGTAAGTTTAAGTAATTAGAGGAAAAGAGACCTATTAATTAAGTAATTAATTAGGAAATACCTTTTACTCTAACACACCCCCTTAAGTGAAACTTAGGGAGAAGCACAAAATTCTAAAGATGAATGCATGATGGGTCCCAACAAACAAGGCCTAGTGAGATACCCATGTACAAACAATCTAATTTCTCAAAACTGGAGAAAAGGAGAAAAACCCAGTGGGAGAAAACTCTTCTCCAAAAGAGAGAAATACAAGTGAAGGTCTAAGAAGCCTCCAAACAAAAAATTATCCCAAAAGATTAGGAAAAAAGGATGAACATGAAGAACACCACTGAAGCACGAAGAAGCTACAAACACTATCAAAGAATGAATGTTATAATGTTGAAAGAAGAACCTCTTATGAAATCAAGATGAAGATCAGGATCAAGTAGACAAAAATCTACATGAGTGCCCCCAATGATACTACTTGAATCAAATGAGAAATAAAGGCAAAAAACTTGGAAATCAAAGATACAAATGGCACATGAATCTGCACGAGTGACCCCAATGATACTACTCAACCAATGCATGAATGTTACAAGTTGAAAATGTAGGTATCAATAGTCCAAAGAACCTGATCAATTGAAGATGGAAGGTTGCCTCCAAAATATAGGAATACAAGAGTGTATATATGGTAAATGTCCCATCTCATCGAAATGCATGGGTAACCATTCATTGTATACGTCTAGTACATAGGAACAAAAACTAGATACATAGCTCACTCCAAATTGAAACCAAGGAAGCATTAGCACCAATAGTATGATACCCCCATAATATTGACAAGGGAGAACCATGACAGATTCACTGAATTGAATGCCAAATTTTAGTGCGTGAAGAAGAACTAGCAACATCAAATGGTGCATGAAGAAGTACCAACAACTGAAAAAGGGTGTATAAATAAGCACACACGCATGAGGCAAGAATCATCGTGACTCATTGTTTTCATGGAAGGGAAACTCACTTGAAAAAGGTGTGATGGAAAAAAAAGGCCTACACTACCCCTCATGGCACTTTATATCATAGTGCGAGTACAATAATGCACAATGTGATCTACAAGATCCCAATTATACATGTACAATGCTAAGGCACTTTATTTCAATGCATTTTATATATGAGAAACGCTTATAATGGAAGCTCATCTACAATCAAACACTTGCCATAGAAAGAGAGAATAGAAAAGTTGTGGAGGCCAAGAGCTATTGATCCAAAAAAGCATGAATCATAATTAATGTGCATCTTAATGATTATACAATAAAGAATCCTTATAAAAGGATAACACACCTAGAAACCCTAGGTGAGGATAAAATAAGATCACTACATGTGTCATCATATGACATGAGACATAAAAAGAACTATAGGAGTTTATGGTGAACTCCTCAAACACCCCAGGATCACATGCAAGACAAAATAACTTTCACAAGAGAGAAATGGCAGAAATATCATGCTATCATTAAGATGCAAGAATGTCAAACTAAATATGGAAAAGTACATAAGATGCCTTGCTTATATAGGCAAGGTGAGAGATAGGACTAGACAAGATCATGACAAGTGTCTTAATCCTATAATCACATGTGACAACTAAATAACTACCTAGGAAATGATGCATAGATAAGATAAGACTTCTAGAAAATCTAACTAAGACTTCTAGAAGGAATCTTATATCCTAAGTAAACTTAACATGTGGATATGTCCCCTAATTACCTAGTGATTGAATTAACTAGGTACAAGACATTTATTCACACCAACAAGAACATGATCTAAGTAAGATTAAGTAATTAGAGGAAAAGGGACCTAATAATTAAGTAAATAATTAATTAGGAAGTACCTTTTACTCTAACACTTGGTAGGTTAAATTTAAATTTACAAAATCTTAGTGATCTAGTTACCTTTTTTAAATCCCAAATCCTATTGAATTAGTATAACCTTATCTATGAGATCAAGCACCATCACTATTGTAAGAGACTGAGGAAGATAAAATAAATAAAAAATTAATAGCATACACCACTATATAAACATGTTTCTCCAATTGTGTGTATATCAATTCATGGACTTTAAAACCAAATATCACAAAGACTATAGTTGATTCCACACCCTTCATATTCTTTTAAGTCAAGATGGATGGTATTGTGAACTTTGAATCATAGTAATATATAATAAACTCTTTTAAAAAATTAGAGAAAATCAAAATAGTTTATGTTACCAATTATTTATGCTATATTATTGAATTCTTTCTTTCCTTTCTAAATCCATTTTAAGTTGGAATTTTTTTCATCATGCATGTTTTTTTTCTTGTTAGCTCACTAAAATATAGGACAAATATTCCTAAGAAACTTTCCTTGTTGAAGAGAGAATGAACTTTCAGTTTGAGAGTAGGAAAGGATAAGTTTCGAATAGATTTCACTCCACTTGGGTAATTTTTTCCTTTCTATGATATATTGTGACCCAATAGATGGAAGGAAATTTGTAGACATAATGAACTATTTCTACATAACCCCATGAGAGAAAAATATGAAAAAAAGTTTCAAAATTCACAATGTAAAAGAATGAAAAACATATGATCAAGTTGAAACAAGATGTACCTTATAAAAAGCCTCATGAAAGAAAAAATTGGCATCCAAAAGCATCCACACTTGATGTATTATCTCATGAATAAATACTATAGTACACTTACAAAGTCTCCACAAATACCTTTGAACCATCAAGCTCTCTACATGCACTATATATACATGAATAAGAAAATCAGGATCATGTTGCCACACATCTCAATCCATGCTTCCTCTCCTCACATAAGCAACCTACAAGAGATGCTCAATCAACATTGGCCAACAAGCCAAAGGTTATGATATTCAACCTCAATAATTACTCATGTGCTTTCTTTTATAGAAATGAGCTTGCACAAAACCACCAAGCAGTATTACATAAACCATATCTCTAATACCATGAGTTTACAGAACTATTTTCACCCTTATTTAATTTTTGGTACTAAGTTTTCCCTTTATTAAATATTTCTCCAATGTGCAAACTAGCAGTAAATATTTATCCCAATGTTACATACAACACATAAAGTAACCTCAAGAATTTATAATCCATGTGATGCATGCATACCTATATCCCCTAGGTGCACCATAAATAATATTTATTTTCATTACATTATGCAAGGTAAATAATTTACACATTTTCCTAACCATAGCTCTCCTATCAAAAAATGATTGACTTTTGGGGATTTAAAGAAATCTCTTAAAACCTACAATGTTTAGACACCAGGATCGTATGATCAAAATGATCACTAATTTTCTTAGAAAACACTACCAAATCATCAAAATATACCCTATTTATTTTATCACTCTAGTCACAAAAGCTAGGTTTATAACCCTTTGAAAATTTGTATCAATATTTATTAATCCAAATGACATTCTCTTGTAGGAAATTATCCCCCACGAAGTGGTAAATATTGTTTTGAATTGATCTTTTGATAACACCTCAATCTAATTGTATCTTGAAAACCCATCAAGTGATGATTATCTATTAGACACACAGGACAACTGAGAGGTGGGGGTGAATCAATTGTGCATTAAAACCTTCAAACCTTATTAAATATTAGTGTGCATGTAGACAAATGAAACATCAACACATACACAACCATTCACAATAGAACACCAATTTTTTACGTGGAAAACCTTATAAAGGAAAAACCACAGTGAGGATTAACGCACTATATGAAAACCAAAACCAATTATAAGAGGCTCATTGTCCAGAGGACTCACTATCCAAAAGAAAAAGTCTCATTGCCAAGGAAGATCACTTCTTTTAGATTACAAAGAAACAGTTACAAGGAGGTTCACTACCTTTGAGCAACTGGAGAAACCACCATAATGATTGTTTACCATCCGCAACCTTTAGCTCACTGCCTCTAGTGACTTCTGGAACACTAAAATGTAGACACCTTTAACTCACTACTTCTAGTAGTCTTAGGTAGTCTTGCTCACACTCAGATCACAAACCACAATCACACATGCATCATCCCATGCCACACATTTCTTCAAAATTCTAGTCTTGCATATATATCTTTTGCAACCTTGAATAACCTTCTTTAGGTCAGCTTTAATGAGATGTATGCACCTCAAGCATGCAACCACCAAATAGGTTGACACCAAACACTGTCATGGTGGAAAGAAGTGGGGGAAAACCACATCAAGGGTTAACCAAGACCCAAATCTATACCGACACGCTACACCAGGATTTCACAAACCATGAAGCTCATCTACAAACAATGCCAACACACCAGATTGGACAAATCGACATTAACGCAATCAAGCAACAAAACTCACACTCCACTAAGGTTGAAAACATCTTGCAGACCATGTAGCAACATTACACAATACCCTGGAATATTCCAACATCAACATAATATTCAAAAAAATTGTCGCAAACACATGAAACTAAGAATACTATCATCTTGTACAACCAGTCAAACTGCCACTGAGAAACAACTCAAGATCTAACCTTGTGGAACAACTTAACACTAAACAAACTAAGGGAAGGTAGGTAAAATAAATATTAGCACATTCCCAAATCTACAAGACAAGAAACTTCAACATGGATAAAAATGGAGCAATTCTATTTCTCCCAAATATCCGTCTTCACAAGCCAGAGACAATCCAACACACTGTCAAACACATCTTCTACTACTGCACTATCCAGAACTTGAGACTCTTGATATAACACCTTTGAAGACCTCTAATCATCACTTTCAAACCACATAGGCACATCTTCAAGAATGAAGAAATGCAGAGAAAAATATAGAACACTTCCCAGTCACCTTGTTTAGTATTTATGCAAATTTTCTCAAAAGCACTTGGAAACCAAGTAACCCTACTACATCTACAACACCTGTTAAACACCATGCAGGGTGATCCCACAATAGTGGGTTATACTTTTTGGCCAAACTTGACATTGAATTGAACATTTTGAACTAAATCTTCACTTTCAAACACCTATAGTTGCTAAACCATGAGGAATTTGAAGATGATGCAAACTAGTGATTTCTGAAATTTTGTCTATAGATTCTAAATTATATATTTTTAAAAAATTGGAATCAAATTGCATGTCTTTTTTTATCTCCTTCAATAACTAGTTTTTAACAGTAAACACCAGTTTTAAAGAGTGATGTTTATTGTGTAGCACAAAACTTTTTTTCTATGAAGGATAAAATTCTAAGTTTTTCGAATTTAGATTTGTAACTATGATATCTAGCCCATTCATTTGGTTTCATAGTGTTCTATTGATTTTTTTTTTAATTAAGCTTTGAAGTCAAACCAATTTCAATTTACACATAGGTTTATTGTGTAGCACATAAATTTTTTTGTATGTATCGAAATTCTTTTTTTTTTGTTGGATCAAGGACATCAATACCAAGAGCATAGATATTTTTCAAATATTTTTTTGGTAATCTACTATTTTTCCACATGTGTAGAACAAAGAGCTTTATTTTCTATGAAAAACCTATGCTTAATTAAACTAATATACACATATATATATATATATATAATAAAACCAAAATATATTAAAACTATACTTGATGGAGAGCTCATTTCAAGGACTATTATCCTCCAACTAGGTTTGTCAAGTTGATTCCATTTTGATCCTCAACCTAAGCTTTGAAACCTAAAAATTTGCATAAAATTGCAGATGTAGGGGGGCAAGGGCAAAAAAGGGGGGTTCGCTATGGCGCATTTTGGTGTTTATTAGAAGGGGGGTTCATTCGAAGGGGGTGTCATGCATGTTCAAATGAACCCCCTTTGTTTGAAGGGTTTCCTTTGTTTGAAGTTGTTTTTAAGTTTTTTGATGGGCGTTTCTAATTTTCCTTCGTGCAAAATATTGTAACCCACTATTGTGGGTTCACCCTACACACCTTCTCAACATATCCATACTTGAGGTTGGCATCAATGACAAAAATGATGACAACATAGTGCAACAATCTCTCCTTTTGTCATTGATGACAACATCTACTAATAAACCATCAACAACAAAAGCAACTTTGTATCTCCAATACTCAAGCAACTCTCCTCCTTACTTGAACATCTCTTTCCCTATGTTTTTCAGACTTCTCTCTTCACCTTTGACATCAATGGTAAAGGGAAACACCTACACACTTCACTTTAGGCACAAGATGTGCTCCCCTTGACTACACCAGCCAAAAACACCACTACTTGCTCTCCCTGAGAGGTAGCCTTCATCAATCCAGGACAAAGAATACATCTTGAATTTCTCCCCTAGATAGATGCACAATCTTATGCATTTAGTTGAAAGGAGGGGCAATAACCCCTAGCTTATGTCTAAGATACTCAAATATATCTTTTCAAAGAGCCTTTGTGAAAATGTCTACGATTTGATCCTTTGTAGGCACATACTCCAACTTCACTTCCTTCTTAGTAACTTTCTCTCTTAGAAAGTGATACCGGATAGAGATATGATTTGTTCTTGGATGCATTATAGGATTTTTTGAAATGTTGATAGCACTTGTATTATCACACAAGATAGGAATAGGTTCATCATATGATATTTTGATATCCTTCAAAGTCTGCTTCATCCATAGCACCTGTGTACAACAAGATGTTGCAACAATGTATTCTACCTCTATAGTAGATAATGACATTAAATCCCGCTTCTTACTTATCCAAGAAAATAACATGTTTTCAAGGAAGAAAGCACCTCCACTTGTACTTCTTTTGTCATCCGCACAACCTGCCCAATTTGCATTTGTATAAGCACTCAAAGAGTTCAGCTAGTATCCTTAGAATACTATAGACCATAGTTTAGAGTGCCCTTCAAATGTCTAAATATCCTTTTGACTACTACCACATGTGACTCTAGGATCTTCTTGAAATCTTTCCACAAGACATACTGCATGCATAATATCAAGTCTAGTTGTGGTTAGATATAGTAATCCACCAATCACAAATCTATAGTTAGTCTAATATATCTTACGAGATTCATCATTTTTGCTTAATTTACAACCAATAACCATGGGAGTGCATACTAGTTTAGAATCCTCCATTCCAATATTATTTAACATTTCCTCTACATATTTTTATTGTGAAATGCATATACCATTTTTTTATTAACTAATTTGTAGCCCAAGGAAGAAAGCCATCTCCCCAAGCATTGATATTTCAAACTCATTTTGCATCTCCTCTACAAATTTTTTACACATGGTCTCATTTTCTCCAAAGATTATGTCATCAACATACACAACCACAACTAGGATTTGATCTTTCTCAATTTTGAAGTAAAGGTTACTATTTGTTGTACCCTTTTTGAGTCCTTGTTGCAATAAGTATCTATCCAATCTTGCATGCCAAACCTTAGGAGCTTGTTTGAGCCCATATAATTCCTTCTTCAATCTGTAAACCATATCAAAATATTTTGATAATGGAAACCTTTTGGCTGTTTAATGTACACTTATTCTTCTAACTCGCCATTCAAAAATGCAGACTTTGCATCCATCTGATATACCTTGAAGTCTTTATGTGTTGCAAAAGCCAAAAACATCCTAATAGCCTCCATTCTTTCTACTGGAGAAAAAGTCTCTTCAAAATCTATTCCTTCCACTTGTAAGTAGCCTTTACACACAATCCTAGCCTTGTTTCTGATAACTTCTCCATTCTCATTCAACTTGTTCCTAAAACACCATTTAGTTCCTATCACATTCTTGTTTGTTGGTATTGGGACCAATTCCCAGGTCTGATTCTTCTCAATCTGCCTTAGTTCTTCTTCCATAGTATTGATCCAATTTTCATCCCTGCATGCTTCAGTAATTATTTTAGGTTCTATTTTAAAAAGTAAACAAAAAATTACCTATTCCTCTATCATATCAACTTTTCTTCTTGTCAACACACCTTTTCTCTTATCTCCAATTATTTGATCCTTAGAATGATTTTTCTACACACACTTAGGAGTCTTAGGGTTCTTTTTTAGAGCTTCTTACTCTTCCACTAGCATCTCTTTTTATTCTTCTTCTTTTTCTTCTTCTCTGCAAAGGGGTTCATCAGATATCCTTCTATCAACACTGAGCTCTGATGTGATTCTTCATCCACTTTGACACTTGCACTTTCAATTATCTTCCTTAGTCTTTTGTTCTAGCACATGTATGACTTGCTCTTTGTGGAGTATCCAAGGAAGATTCCTTCATTTGATCTTGAATCAAAGTTTCCAAAGTTTTCTTCATCCCTCATGATATAACATTTACTTCCAAACACTCTAAGATATTTCACTGTAGAAATTTTTCCATACCATAGCTCATAGGGGGTCTTTGAACTATTCACTCTTTCTTGTCCTATGTTGAGAATCTAAATTGTGGTATGAATAGCTTCTCTCCAATAGACATCTGGTATATTTTCTTCCTTCAACATGGTTCTTGCTACCTCCTAAATTTTCATGTTCTTCCTCTCCACAACCCCAATTTGTTGTGGAGTCCTAGGAGTTGATAAAAGTATTTTTATCCCATGATATTTGCAAAAAAAATTGAACTCATTTGAGGTGAACTCGCCACCTCTATTAGACCTTAAGCACTTGATTTTCAAATCCTTTTCATTCTCGACCATAGATTTAAATTTTTTTTAACTTATTTAGAGCTTCTAATTTTTCTTTGAGAAAGGTCACCCAATTCATTCTAGATTATTCATTTATTAACATAAAATACATGTCACCTTGAGGGATTCTTGTTCTGGTAGGTTCACATAGGTTTGTATGCACCAACTCTAAAGGTCTTGTAGTATAATTTTCCTTAGTTTTAAACATGTTCCTTGTTTGTTTTCCAAACCAACACTCTTTGAAAATTGCATTGATAGACTTTGTAATTCTTGAAAAGTCTCTCACAGCATGAGTAGAGCTAAGCTTTACTAGGCTACTAAAATTGATATGACACATTCCTTCTATACCACAACCAAATTTCATTGATTTGAGTCATAAAGAACTTGCCAACAAAACTTTTGAGCTGATAAAAATTTCCTTTTGTCATGTTCCTGTTGCAACCAAGATTTTGGAGCTTCCTTTTATGATTTCACAACCATCATCCTAAAACACCAAATTGTATCCTATGCTACACATTTGTCCTACATTGAAAAGACTATGTCGGAGACCCTTGACATAAAGAACATCATCTATCTTATGTTTATCATTAAAACTAATTGAACCTTTTCCACATATCTTAGCAGATGTGTCATCACCAAACTTAACACAACCGCCATCATATTTCTTAAGGTTAACAAACTTACTCTTATCACCTGTCATATGATTTGAACATCTGTTATCTATTATCTAGTAGTTTCTCTCCTCTTTTACATTAAAGGCAGTCAACATGGTTCCTTCAATATCGTGACCTATTTCCAGAGCAATTTCCTTAACACATCTCTCAGGGTTAGTAGAATTAGTTCCAAAATTCAAATCCATGAACATGGATTCATCACTTTCATTATCCAGGTGGTTTGATTCCTCATCATCACTATCTTCTTTAACATAATAACTTTTCTTGAAGGATTTACCTTTATTATCTTTATGTTTTTCATTTGAAACTTTATTTGGACATTTTGAAGCATAGCGACCTATCTTTCCACAATTGAAACACTTGAAAGGTAACTTACCTATGTATCTTCCAGTGCCCTTTTTCAATCTTCTTACAAAATTTGCTTCCACTAAATCAAGATCATCCATATCAGATTCATCATTCCTCTCCTTCTTATTGACTTTAAAATTAGTTTCTTTCCTTGAATCATCTTTGTCAAAATCTCTTAATTCAAAATTATTTAATGCACCAAAAAATTGATCTCTATTATATTGATCCAGATCCCAAGCTTCCTTAATAGTAGAAACTTTAGCACTATAGGATTTAGGAAGGGATCTCAATACCTTTTTCATAATTTTGTTTTCCTCTAGTTTTCCTCCAAGATAGTTGATGGAATTGACAGTTTCATCCACCTTGTGCATGTAGCCTACAATACCTCCATCCTCTGAAATTCTTAAGGTTTCAAAATTGACCTTAAAATTCTGCACCTTTGCTTCCTTGACCTTATCATCTGCTTCTTAAATCCTTTTCAACTTCTCCCAAACCTCTTTAGTAGTTTTGCAGCTTATCACCTTCACAAGTTCTAAATTTGAAAGCCCACTCAAAATAACATTCCTCACTTTTCCATTGTTCTCATACTCCATATCATCTTCACTTGTTGGACGAGTATTAGGTATGGTATATCCATTTTCGACTAATTTCCATACGCCAAACCCTAAACTGATGAGAAAGGCTTCCATCTTGGCCTTCTAGAAAGTATAATTTGTTTCATCAAACATAGGAGCTTTGACACCATTCTCGTGTACCATTCAGATCTACCTCAAGTGGTTAAGCTTCTTCCAAGGAACCTCTACTCAAATACCATTTTTTAGAAACATAGGACAGTTGAGAGGGGGGTGAATCAACTGTGCATTAAAATCTTCAAAACATTATTAAATATTAGTATGAATGTAGACAAATGAAACAACACATCCAAAATAATTCACAGTAGAACACCATATTTTTATGTGGAAAACACTATAAGGGAAAAACCATGGTGAGGATTAACTCACTATATGAAAACTAAAATCGATTACAAGAGGCTCACTACTTGAAGGGCTCACTTCCCAAAGGATTCATTGTCCAAAAGAAAAAGCCTCACCACCCAGGAAGATCACTCCTTTTGAATTACAAAGAAATAGTTACAAGGAGGTTCACTACCTCAAATCAACTAGAGGAACCACCACAATGACTCTTTACCATCTGCAACCTTCGACTCACTCCCTCTAGTGACTTTTGGCACACTAAACTATAGACACCTTCAAGTGACTACTTCCGATAATATTAAGTGTTATTTATCACACTTGGATCACAACACACAATCACACATGCATCATTCCATGCCACACACTTCTCCAAAATTTTGACCTTACATATATATCTTCCACAATCTCGAATAAGCTTCTCTAGGAAAACTTCAATGAAATGTATGCACCTCAAATGTGCAACCACTAAATAGGTCGACACTAAACACCTCTAAGGTGGAAAGAAGTGAGGGTGGACCACATCAAGGGTTAACCAGGACCCAAATCTACACCAACACACTACACCAGGCTTCCACAAACCATGAAGCTCATTCGTAAACATCGCTAACACACTAGGTTGGCCAAAATGACATTAACATAATCAAGAAACCGAATTTACACTCCACCAAGCCCGAAAACATCCTGCAGACTATGTAGCAACATTACAAAACACCCTATAATAGTCAAACATCAAAAAACTATTTAAAACCGTTGGCGCAAACACATGAAACTAAGACTACTATCAACTTATACGACCAGTCAAACTACCACTGAGAAACAACTCAAGATCTAAGCTTGTGGAATAGCTTAACACTAAACAAAATAAGGGAAGGTAGGTATATGCAATTTTAGAACATTCCCAAATCTACAAGATAAGAAACTTCAATACAGAGAAATGCAGAGCAATTTCATTTCTCCTAGATATCCCTCTTCACAAGCCAAAGATGATCCAACACACTTTCAAACATATCTTCTACTGTTGCAGGATACATAACCTAAAACTCTGGATATAACACCTTCGAAGACCTTTGATCATCACTTTCAAACTGCATAGGCATATCTTCAAGAATGAAGAAATGTGGAGCAAACTATAGAACACTTCCCAACCACCTTGTTTAGTCTTAATGTAAATTTTCTCAAAAGCACTTGGAAACTAAGTAACCCTCTTGCATCTACAACACCTACTCTTGACACCATACACACCTTCTCAACATATCCATACAAGAGGTTGACATCAATGACAACACTGATGACAACATAGTGCAGCAATTATCATCTTAGCTCTAGTGACTTTTATAGAATGTGATCCATGATGGGTAAAGGATAATTATCATTTAAAGAGGCATGGTTGATGTTTCTAAAATCCACCTAAATTATGATCTCATTGCTCTCCTTTCTGACATATTCTAAATCTCAATGAAAATGGTGCCAATTAAATGTAGATTTTATGGCCTATGTTTTTTTTCTAGAAAGGTATTACCTCTGTCTGAAGTGGATTAATTTTGAACAACTCTTTGGGTTATAAACATTTCACTTCTGCATATATGATCACGAAAATATATCCTTGTATTAGTTAAATAACTCTATAGTTTATTTCTTTAAGTGTATGAAACTTAACCCAAATTAACCATACTTAGTTTACTAGACTCAATTGTGTCAATTTTCTCATAATTAGCTTTATTTTATGATTAAGATCAAACTTGATCCTTCACATATATATCATATTTATCAAAAATATTTTCTAAAGACATGTAAGTCCTTTATGAATTGTGTTTCCCTTAAATTGAATGATTTATGAATCAAGATGGACTTCTCTACTTTCCTCAATATTTGTCAATATCTCACAATAAGTAGAAGAGTTACCTTAAAAATATAATCATTAGTATTTTTCAATAAAATCAATAAGCTATTGATTATCATTGAACACCTGCCAATTATCTATGTTGTTAAGGTTATCCAACAAATATACCAATCTAATTATAAATAAATGTTGCCTAAACTCAACATGGAATAAACAAGGATTTTGAAATAAATAAATCATTTTTCTTGTTAAATATCTTAGGATGTAAAGGATAAAAAATGAATCAAATAATTCCATACAATCCCAAACATAATTTATATAGTGGCACAACTAACTTTCTTGACATGTTTCATGATTAGCTTTGTATCACCTTCAACTTTGAACAACTTGATTCTCATCTCTTTCACATTTTACATTCTAAGAATTAGGGATTTGTACTCAAAAATATTATTTTAATTAATTTGCAAATTATATGACAATGGATTCAATTTTACTTATAGGTAAATTAATAATATGTTGATTTTTGATCCATTGGCCAAATAATTATTATTGTATTGAAGAGTCCAAATAACTTACTCTTTGGTTTATATCTTCTCTTTTGAAAAAAGGTTCAATTCTCTAAATTTATTTAGTGGATATCATCATATAAGTCTTCTGTCTAGTTTCTCTCTATAAGGTATTGGCTCTTGGATCTTCTAACTTCTATTTATAGTAGTTTAGGACTTAAGAGCTAGTTTAAGGTGATTTTTTCTTCATTTTGTTGGAATCATGGAAAAAGAACTATTGTGTTGGATCTCCTCACCCAAGTCCTTGTAAAATCTCATGTTTGAGAGCATCCTAGTTGGTTAAAATATCAACTACCCAAATGGTCGTCATGATTCTCTTCTCATGATGATCTATCAAAGCCACATAAATGTCCTGAAGTTGACTAACTAGTGGTATTATTTTGGATTCCAAATAATAGTATTTTCTAAGTGTCTTAATGCATGTCAGTCCCAAAGCATTGATAATAGTAAAAAACATGACATTACTTGAGGCCCCTAATTCCATAATGTAATTGTTCAATTTATAACCTTATATGTACAAAGAAATGTAGAAGGAATTTAGTTTATCTTCAAACTTTATTATTTTACTTTAAGGAATTGTAGATATTTCAACCATATTTTACAAGATGTGAACTGGTTTAGGCACCTTCTTGATATAGCTAACCACTTATTCTACCTAATCCAAATTATTTTGGAAGAATTCAAGTTGTGATATTTACAAGTTTTATTCTTGGTCATATAATCCAAGATATCAAAATTTGGAGAAACTTTAACAAAGCCAATAATTTCCTTACTAATCTAAGATGAAGATGGGCCTAAATTAGCATTTACTTTCCTTTTCCTTTCATTTTCTCTAACCTCTTTTTATGTAACTTGTCTTTTTTAATTATATTATTTTATGCATGGCTAAAAAATGTTAGTCACTCAAGGACTCAAGTCTCCAAGATCATCTATAAAACCAAAAAATAACTTGAACTACAATAGAGAAAAGCAAGATCATAAATTTGAAATAATGGATGAAAATTAATATTAGATGAAATGTGATCAATATGCCATGCACTAGATTGAAATGTAATAGAATGATTTAAAAATGAGAACCCATTGGTTGTATAGCCAAGGTAAGACAAAGGATTAGACAGGATCATGAAAAGTGACTTAATCCTATGTCATGAGACAACTAACTCATCAAATATTAAATGACCTAGGACTCAAGAATTAAATGCCATAAGATAAGATAAGATCTAAATGACAAATAAGACTTCTAGAAATATTCATAGGACTTAAAGTAAATTTAACATGTGAATAGGAACTACTAGTGGACTAGTCAAGTAAAACACCTAATTCACACCAACAAAAACATGTGACTATGGAGATCATCTCATCACACATCATAAAAAGGTTCATGTTGAATGTAACCTAAAAAAATAATCATTGGGTTCAATTGAAGGAAGATTAGATTTTAATCAAACCCTGATTATTTACTTTAAATAAGGAAATTAGTTGTAGCATCTTATACATCTCAAGACACTCATTATCATCATAGAATGAATAGTAATTAATTGTGCTACTATTTAGAGTAGCCTCTAATGTAAGTAATTTAGTAATACTAGGTAATTAAGACCTATTCATTCTATTTGAGGGAATTAATTTTCTTTGAGCTACACCTTGGTATGGTTGAGTTGGAGGATTCTACAAAAAATGACTCTTCATTAGAGCTATATCATTTACCATCGTTCACAGTAGTGGATCAATTAAAATTTAGATTTTGGGATTAAATAAATCCTTATTTAGTTCCCCTATGATGATCATATCATCTTCCACCTTGATTTCCAAGGCTTGATCCTCTTCAAGTTGATCTATTTCAAATATTAATTAAGGATATAATCTTCAAAAGGAGCACATTAATGAAGAAACTTAAGAGACATTAGGGAGAAGGAAATAGCATCACATTAATCCTTCCAATAAGGTGGTTGAAATGGGAAAAGGGATCTTGCATGAGATTTTTGTAATATTTCTTTGAATTAGATATTCATGCAAACAAAAAGTGTCTATATATTTAACTATTTTGGAGTGAGTTAGATTTTTTTTGCTTGTGAGAGATCAACTAGTGATAAAAATAGAAAGATGATGGAACCACTCTATATTTTCCTTTTGACTAGATTCTTGACAAAATTTCAAGTATTTACATCTTCATAAGAAATTTTTTGAATATTACAAGTTATGGTGAATGTGGAAATGTATTTAGCTAGGCGCAAAGTGTCATCACCATGGAATTTATGAAAACCATTTATGGATCATTACAAAAAATCATGTCGAGCTTGAAATGTGAGAGGGCCAACATTATTTCCTTTAGCTTAGGTAAAATTTGGAGCTTAATTATTGTTGTTACCATGGTCAACCATTATATGATCAAGTCTCTCTTTATCCAATACAAAAGAGACTTTGATGATTTCATGAATGGATGGAAGAATTATTTTTCTTAAATATGACTAAAAAAAATTTAGAAAGACAAAATTAGAATATTTTTATTTCCTTTGGGATCTTGTCTAAAATTCAAAATCCAAGTTTCTTTAGTTCCAAGTAGGAGGTAGAATTGGTCTCCCTACTATAAGTCAACTTTTCTTTCTTCTTCATCTAAGATGATTCAATAACTACTCTTGACTATGAAAGATTATTCTTTTGATTGAAATAAAATCACCTTAAACTACCCATAAGGTACTCTTATTTTTATTCAATCCAATCTAAGTTAAGCTTAAAAAAAAAAAGCTTTAGGAGCTCGAATGGTCATATATCATAAGATAAAATGTTTAGCAACATGTGCCACATGGTGTGCACTAAAAAATACTAGCATTTTAATTTGTCATTTTCAAGACAACTCAAACTAGAATGGTATGTAAAGAAAGTGAGCTCTTCAAATTAATAGGGGAAGCTCGTTGAGATAAAAAAATAATCCTAAAATATAAAACAATGAACAAGCTTACTACTTATGCACATCATAAAAATTCATCATCTAAGGTTTTGACTAAAAATAATATCAAAGTAAACTTGACCTATCTTTTTGAACTTGGAGGTTGAGCACAAGATGTGAAAGTACTTATCTCACTTTGATATTTTTTGCATTTTAACTAAACAATAATACTATTTTAAAATAAATACTTTCTACCAATTAAAGTAGATACTAACAATTTCACATCAATCAAAAAATTAACTAAATGAAGAAAATATTCTACTATTAGTAGGAGCCAAACTGCAAGATTAAGAATAATTAAAGGACTTAGAAGCATGCAATTACGAATAAAGATGAATGCTTTAATAAAAGGTTTAGCGTGTAAATCTTTACTATTACTTAAAAAATTCTCACATAAAAACATATTAATATAATTTTGTTCATGATATAGTGGAGGATGGGAGGATATTTTTGGTGATTCATTTACACTTTCAAGGTGTTAGAAAAGTGGGAAAATGCTAGGAAAAGTGTTTCAACCTTACATACTAATGTTAACAACATAAATTTATAATTTTATGGATTTTAGATTTAAAATGTGTCAAAATAATCCTTGGAACCTTTTTATGTCAAAATTTACTTTGAGATATTTATTTATTAAAAATGGGAGCTTAATAAAATTTTAGAAACAAAATCTATAGCAAAAATCTTAGAAGTTAATCATTGCCCATCAATATGTGAGAGCATCTATGAAACATAAGGGGGTTGTAAGAGAAAGTTGTACACTTGTTGACCAAATTATGATGCATATTTTGACATGTCATTTAATTCATGTTTGAATGGAGATAATGGATCTAAAATGGAGTTCACAAGCTGGTGAGTGAATAGTGATGATGTTATGATAAGTTATGAAAAGTGTAAGGTCTATGCTATCTTAGCCTATTGACCCATCTTGGTGTTTGAGAATTATATTTTGACTAGGGATTGGGTGGTTTCATATCAAGGTTTCCTAATTTCAATTTGATAGTTTTAAGTGATACTTCTCTAATTTATTGAGCAAAGATGATGGAGGTTTAATAGTTTAGTTTTGTAGGCATTATTATGCTACCAAAATATTTCTAGATTTGTATGTTGGTATAATATCCTATGAATTCTTGAGCCTAGATATGCACTATAACCCTCTTTGTGTCATTGATAATCTAAATGGTTCAAGATTTGGAGGCTGGGTTTTTTGCCTAAAAGGGTTTTACCACATATATTCTTTGTTATGATTATGTGTTAATTTCTTATGTTTAAAATTGTATATCTTTTCTATTTGCACATATTTCTTTTGATATTAATTATATTCTTTTTATCCATGTTGGAATTTCACTTGGTATAAAATCTTGATCATCTCAATTATTGGGTGTTGGGGTTAGAAGGTTTGATTATTCAAATTAATCTTGGTTTGAGTGGGAGCTATGTGTATATCATATGTTATTTTTGGAGAAAATGATGAGCACATATCTTGTAGAGATGGAAACATTAAACGGTATGAAATTTGATTAATGGAAGCTCAAAAAGGATGATTTTCTAGTCGATCAATATCTAGGGGTCTAGTCACTAAAAGAAAATCTATAACTATGCAATAATAAAATTAGGGTGTATTAGATAAAATAGTGAGGAGTGCAATTTAGATTTATTTGGAAAAAATAAAAAATCTTCTTTTTTGGGGAGAAGACACCTCAAGTTCCTCGTGGTAATTTTTTTGATAACTCTATTAGGATAAATCCATGGTGAATAATTTATTTTTTTTACAAAATTATTCTTTGAACATATATTTGTGTGTTCAAATATGACCATTAGAAGCATCGCCATAAAAATGACGCTTGAAGAGGTGGTGGGTGCTCTCATTTTGGAGGACATGATTTAGAAAACTCAAGATGCCTTATTTTTTCATGGTATATCAAAGAAAAAAGGAAAGAAGAAGGAAAAGTATTAAGAGAAAGGAAGATCCATCTTGTGGGAGATCCAAGCCTCTTGGTGAATCCAATGTGAATTATTGGAACAATGGTAAGAAAGTTCACTTTATAAAATTTTACAAAGAGAAGAAAAAAGAAACTAATGGATTAAATTATGATGTCGGTTTAAAAAACTCTTAGGGTAAAAATTGATGCTTTTGTTGTAGCCCTAGATACACATGCATGTATGATTGACTTCAATGCTTGGTTTTGCATGAACCCCAATAAGGAGTGATTTTCTTAGTATGAGAATATTGATTTGGAAAGGTATACCTTAGTTATAATTTATCTCTTAGTATTTTCAATCATGGTTTGTTCAAGATCCATTTTAGTGATGGGAGGATAAAAGGGCTCTCTGGAGTTTTTTACATCCTAGGTTTGGCATGAACCTTGTTTATAAAAAATGAACAATGTGGGGGTGCAAGTGGTTTTCAAAAAATAAGGGTAAAATATGGTTCATGGTACCAAGGTTCTTTCTAAGGGAGGTTCAAGTACTGTGAAGAGATCTACAACTTTTTTATCTTTGTCTCCAAAACATGTTGCCAAGAAATCTGTTTCTAGATATTTTGGATGTTATATATGGGATCCTAATAATTGTCTTATCTCAAAGAGAAACAATAATCCTATTGAAAAAAGGTCATTCTATGGAATGAGTAGGTGGGCCACACTAAGAAAAGGTTAAGGGCGTTAAAAAAATTTAAAAAACTTATTAAGGAGTTAACTGATTGTAATACAAATTTTGATTTCTATGAACATTAAATATGTGGGAAATAAAATTATTTTTAATTTTATTTGAGCTCCAACAAAGTTTTAGTGTTGATTCATAGTGATGATTTTGGCTTTGTAGATGTTTCTTCACTTGGAAAATATATTTGTATTATGTTACTGTCATTGATGAATTTTCTATACTTTATTTTATTTTTTAAAGTGAAAGTATAAAATCTTATATTAGTTTAAATGATTTAAATATATATTGAAATACTAGATGGGTAGAAATATCAAGGTGTTGAGAATGGTCAATGGTGAAGAGTATTGTATTATGTAATATAAATAAACTCAAGTGACACAAGATAACTCCATAGGCCCCAGGGTGGGGGGCCTAGCTTGATTGGCTTAAGCATCCTGTTGCAGGCAAGAGGTTACAAGGTCCAGTCTCCCCCCAAACCCATGGTACTGGAGGGCGTGTCACACTAGCGCCACCAGTCACGTGAAATTTTTTTATTGGGTGCATTGCAATTTATAGGGGGATGGATACCCGACCGATTCCTGCAGTCTAAAAAAAAACTCCATAGGCCCCTAAGCATGATGGAGGTGTAGAGAGATGACATTGATAGAAAGGGATAGGAGTATGCTTTATGGTGTTGGTTTAGATCAAAAGTAGTCAAGACTAGATGTTACTTGACTAATAGGTCTCTTATATTGATACTTTTTGACAAACCCCATAGGAATTCCAGATAGGAAAAAAACATCACTTCAACATATTCATTTTTTTTTTTTTGAGGCATATGTTCATGTGCCCAAATAAAAGAGGTCAATTGGATTACAAAGTTGTTAAGTTTCTCTTCATTGGATATAATAAAGGTTTGAATGATGAAGAATTTAGAATTCTATAACTATAAAGACCATACATAGTCAAAATATAATATTCAAGGAGATCAAATCTAGTTCCACAACTGAGCAACCAAGGATGAAGGTAAGTTAATTATGCATGTATAACCAAAAATTGAGAAGGATACACTAGATGAATCAAATTTTCATTATAGACTAGATGAGGAGGATAGTAGTAAGAGCTCTTTGAGTCTCAAGGGGGAATAACCTCCACCTTATCCTTTGAGGAGTTCCATTTATCACAGATAACAACCAAAAAACTATGGCCTACCTAATGTTAGAGGCATTTTTTACTTTGAGTACTAGTAGTGACTTGTCTAGAGTTGTGAAGGAGGAAATGCAAATCAATAATAGTAAATCCTAGAAGTTGGTCATGAAAGAGGAAATGGATAAATTAAAAAATAAATATATATGGGATTTAGTTTAGTTACTTGAGGGTTGAAAAAATATTGGACGCAAATGGGTTTTCATGAAGAAATTCAATTCAAATGGCGATGTTGAAAATTATAGTGTGTAGCTAGTTGCATAAGGATATCCATAATTTGAGGGAATTAATTTTGTCAAAAAGTTTCTTCTATTTCTAAGTTAACATCCATAAGATTCTTATTTTTTGTGTTCTTAAAATTGAACTCAAGGCTAAGCATATGGATGTATAGATAGATTTATGACATGATGACTTGGAGGAATCAATATATATGTCACAACTAGAACTCTACATTGAAAAGAGCAAGGATAGGTTGGAATTTTAGTTGAAAAAATCCCTCTGTGGTCTCAAATGGTCTCCTTAAATGTGGTGCCAAAATTTTGAATCTTGTGGTTTGGGTTTTCAATTTTTTAGGTCTAAATATGATATAATTATATTACAAATGGGTTACAACTATATATGTTGATGACATGTTATTTGGTAATCCCAAGAGTATGATTATGGAATTGAAATTATATTTTCCATAAATTTTTGAAATTAAATACTTAGGAGCTACTAATTTTACCACAAGGATGTCTTGTATTTTCCAATTGCATCTTCTCTACCATCTCTTGTGAGACAAAATTATCGGTACTTTCGTTGCCCACAACTACCTTACAACACTTGCCACCTGATTTACACATCATTCAGAATAAGCATCACATTTGTGTTGGCTTCAATTGTTCTTTTTTTGGTTTCAAAAGAACTCTATTCAACATCAATACCTCTCCCTCTTCGGGTTCTTCTACTTGCTTTGAGGAATTCACACTCTCTTCATTAGCTTGTGTTGCAAATTTATTTGTTGCACTCTTCTTTCTAATGTATTGTATTTGAGGGCATTCAAAGGAACTATGTCCAACCTCTCCACATTGGAAACATGTGAAGCCAAAGTCTCTTCCTCTACCTCTTCCAAATGACCCTCTTCCATGAGATTAGTCTCCTCTTCCTCTAGGGAAATATCCTCTTCCTCTAGGGAAATATCCTCTTTCCTTGTCTTCTTGTGTGTTTGCATAAGACGTGTTTGCCTCCTCTTTCTTGTTTTGGTAACCTCTCCCATTGTTGGGTTGTTTTTTTTCATATGAAAATCTGCCTCTACCCTGAGAGTTACTTTTTTGTTTCCTACTGAGTTTTTCTTCCACTTTCAAGGCATATTGATATGCCTCCTCCATGCTATGCATATTAATCAAACTGATTTCATCTTAGACAGATATGTGCAAACCATTTAAATATCTTGAAATTTTCTCCATATCATCTTCTTCATAACCAACTCTTATGCTTAATCAGTAAAACTCTTCAGTATACTCCTCAACACTACTCTCCTTTTGCTTCAAATTTTGGAGTTTTCTAAACAAATTTATTTGGTAGTTTACTGGTAGAAACTTGGATTTTATTTTCATCACCATACGATCCCCTAATATTATTTTATCTTTTCCTTTTCACTGTCTGTTTGCTTGCAGGTGATCCCACCATAGGGATGTGTGCCCCTTCAACTTGGTGCGAGCATATTTCACTTTCTGATCTTCTTTAGTGTTTTCATATTCAAAATATTTATCCATTTCAAAAATCCAATCCAACAACTCCTCTACATTTAACTTGCCTTTGAAACTTGGAGGATCAAATCGTGGTCTGGAATTTATTTTTTTAATGGCTTTAATGAATCACTCTTCTCCTAGTTATAGATCTAGTTGGTTCACTTCCTCTCCGCCTTCAACAATTTTCTCTTCTTCATCATCACTTATGTCCACTATATGGACTCCTTTTCTTTGTGCCATTTTCATGGCCTCCATCTGTGTTGTGAGACCTTGAATTGCCTTTGCCAAATTGGGCTCTCCACCCCTAGGTCCTCTTCCTCTCCAACCCCTTCCTCTGTAAGCCATATTGGCTTCTTCTTTAGGCAATTGTTAGATCTTTTCCTCAACACTCAAACCCTCTCTGATACCGAATAATGCAAATAAAAGGCTCTAAACCTTATCAGGCTAAGAGCAATTGCAACTAAGTAAACAAATTCTAAAAAGAATTCAATCATAAATTTAACCAAACAATCTTGCCAAACACATGCCACAATTTATTTTATTGTTCCAAATGAGAATTTCACATCAAAATATGCAAAATAAGACAAGCCAAAATCTGATTTATTTCCCCTATTCTTGCTTGGTTTCTAGCGCTTATTATTTCCCAACATCACTCCAAATTCATGCCTCTAAAATTGATTTATATCTGCTGAATTTGAACCAACTAGCATAGGTCGATATTTTCTTCTTTTTGCATTCAAAATTGTTGTGTTTTTTCCCATACTTTGGGTGCCCCAAAGTCTCCCAGCTGCTACGCCTAGTCTTCCTTTGGCCTTTCAACTCCCACGCACTCCCAAAGACCTTTGATTTTTTTCTTTTCCTGGAAGAGATGAGGCATCCCAAATCTATCTTGGTTTCAAGTTTGGCTAGAATGAATCACCCCAATTTTGGGCACTAAACTTAAATGGTTTTACATTATATTTAAAGTTGCAACTTAAATAATCTTTAACATCAAGTTTCCTTGCTTTTAGAAATAGGTAAAATTTCAATGACTTCCAGATAGAGATGGCAGTCAGACAAGGTTAAAATCACCAAGTTTCAACACCACAACACAATTTACAAACAACAAATCAAAATTGAGAATGAAACGATGTGGATAGCCAAAGTACCTGGATGCTCTAACATCATATATTAAGGGTTATGTGAATTTAGATTAAAGGTAGGGGATGTTGATGGTAAAATGTCTACTAGTGGCTATGTGTTTAGCTTATGTGGTGGTGTAGTGAGATGGATGAGAAAGTGACAAGATGCGATCAATTTATCACTATAGAGGTAGAGTAAATGGAAGCTAATTATGCTCTTAAGAAGTATATGTATATTTTGAGATTATGTTCGAATGTTGAGCTATGTCAAAGATTATTTAGATTTTATCATGATAATCAAAGTGCCACCATCTTGGAAAATAACTTGACATTTCACATGTGGATAAAGAACATTTAAATATACTATCATTTTGTTCATGATATGGTGGAGTGTGGGAGGGAATTTTTTGAGAAGGTTGACACTTTATAGAATGTTGCTAATGCTTTGAAAAATCTATACAACATAAAGACATTCAAATAGTCTAGCAACTATATGGGCCTCTCATCTCCTTGTAGATAGTTGATAATTTTGGTGACCCTTTTTCTCTTGCAAGGTGTTTAAAAAGTAGGAGAATTCTTGGAAATGTGTTTCAACCTTGTATCTTAAGAACACAAATTGTAACTTTGGGGAGTTTAGACTTGAAATGTGTCAAAATCATCATCATGACCTTTTGATGTCAAATTTTAATTTTTTATATTTTTAATTTTTAAAAAAGGGGACTTGATCAAATTTACTAATAAAAATTTATGGCCCTAGGATGTTTTTCTTACCATATCAAATACATGAGAGCATATAAAACACATAGGAGAATTGTAAGGCTGAGTTAAACTTGTTGAATGCCTTATGATACATGTTATATGACACATCATAAT
The DNA here is from genome assembly GCA_007115665.2 of Sequoiadendron giganteum. NCBI lineage: Eukaryota > Viridiplantae > Streptophyta > Pinopsida > Cupressales > Cupressaceae > Sequoiadendron > Sequoiadendron giganteum. The sequence continues at coordinate 519,180,788 of CM021108.1, read as the reverse complement.
ACATATTAAATGAATGGAGATAATAGATAACAAAGATGGAGCACTCAAGTTGGTGAGTAAATAATGACAATATTATGAAAACTAATGGAATGCATAAGGAATATGTTATTTTTAGCTTATGAACTCATCTTGGGATGTGGATGTTGAATTTTGACTAGGTATTTTGGTGCCACATTTTGGGTGGTTTCACTAATGGTTTAATTATTACTATTTGATGGTTTAATCTATTTATCTTATATTTATTAAGTTCTTGAGATGGAGGTTTGATAACTTTTAGTTTTACAATTATTATTATTTTTCCAGATATGTGTGTGTGTTGGTATGGTCTCCTATAAAGGATTGATCTTGTATTTATATTATAATCATCTTTATTTTATTGATGATACAATCGGTTTCATATTCAAGAAAGGGTTTTCTTGGGGTATATGCTTAGTTATGGTTGTGTGTTCATTATTTTTGTTTAAAACGTTGTCTTTTCTATTTACACATCTCCCCTCTTAGACTATTTTTTAATTTTTTATATGGATTACTTTCAACATGTCGTGTTGTTTTAACATGAAAATATCTATACATGGCACATTATATAAAAATTTCATGTTGATATTTCATACCATCTTCATTATGATGTTGCTTCATGAATATATCATATAGTATAACACATCGCATTGCTCTTACATGATGAAAATTGGTATGTGGCTACTTTATAATTCTCTTATGATTTTTACTCCCACTTGGGGGTAAGAATGGGTACAATATTTAATCTCCCATCACATGATATTTCCTGCTTATATCATTTTATTTATACACTAAGGATAATAGATTTTCATGTGTGGCCATTGTATTTTTTCCTCTAACAGTTTGTACACTCAATTTGAGAGGGCATATTATACATAATAAACTTTCTTATATGCACATGATTTCATGAATTTATAGATTTCTGGGCTCATATTGGTTTTGACTCCATGACAATGTTATGTATTATGATCTCATTCTTAGATTTTCTATTATCTCACGATTTTGTAGATTGTGGGTGTCATACCAATTCCATCTCAATAGTAATCCTAAAAATTATGTTTTCATTTTTTGTCCATGGTTTTTTGGGGCCTCATTAATTCTAGTTGCATGAAAAACCTATAAATCATGATGCTTTTTCATATATTCATGTAGTTTCATGGGGCCAAATTTGTGAAATATTAATTATCAAACTCAAGAACCATCATTTTTTTTCCTTTTTACTTTATATATTTCATTCCTAGTATTAAAAACATTTATAATTACATTTTTATGCTAGGTTGATTGCACAAGAGTGTGTCCTAGTTATGAGACATCTTGATTTTTACCTAAAATCACATACTTTTTAGAAAAAAATAATGATTTAAACATCAAGGGGTTCCATCTAAAGGGGGTTGATTAAAAGAGTCATATTAATCCCTCTTGTATAGAACCCACTAGACTTAAATCAAACCTTTGATGGAGTCTCCTTTGCATTTATCAACATGTTGACAAAAAGAGAAACTTGCTTCACCTTTTGGGGGATCAAATGAAGTCATTTGAAAATTTCATTTTATAACTATACATCGATTATTATTAATATTCTAAAAATAATAATATGTATTATAATTTATTATATATATAATTTTATAACGAATGTAGTTTCATTATAAAATTTAATGACCTCTATTCAAGACACAAGAAAATAAATTTAAAAATATTAAAAAATACATTGCATTCCACATAGAGGTCATTAATATAATTCCAAATGAGTATGTAAATGATTTATTTGTAGTGAATTTTATATGTTATGGAACAATGTGACTCAATAAAAATAAGAATGAAAAAAAGTTTTAATCTAAAAAAATAGATTGAATCTACTTAGATAATTTTACAATTTATTAGTTTAAATATCCTTAAATTTTTTATCATTTGTTCCCTATAGTTGGCACAAATTTAACTACTGAAAAATGTTGATTTTGAGTGTTCCATTTAGACCAAAAAGTGAGACACACTTTTGTGCTATAACCCACTACTAATGCACTTTTATATGTATTACTAATGATTGATGTGTGTAGGTTTGGAGATGTTACTCTACCAAAGTACAAATAAATTTTGAGACATCATCCTACCATGTATTCTTGCATCTATTTGTCTATTTTATTTGTTACTTTAGTTAATGTAACATGCATGATTCATGTATCTCTCATGCACACCAAAATGAGGGATAAAATTTAGAGGAGAAAAGTGTATACCTTACTTTCTTACTCTCTTATTTTATCCACTTTAGTACTATCATAAATACAATGTCATAATTCTCAATTTACCTTAGTTTATGTATAATCTAACCTAAAAATTAAAATGAGTCAACTTATCAACCTTTACCAATCACAAGAATTCTTAATTGATTCCTTATGTATCTTTTCTAATATCCTAGAATTGGCAATGAGTGTGGATCTATCCCTTGGATAGAATTGTCCTCAGGACTTTGTCTTCCTAATTCAAACATCTTTTCCTTACTTCCCAAGCCAACCCTTTTAAATACTTTGATTATTATTTGTTGGCTTGTGCATCAAATACTTTAAATTGAGTACTAGGGATCTTGTATTTGAATATAGGCCTTCTATCATTATTTAAACATCAAGGAGACATAATATAAAATTATAAATTTGATATCATTCACATCTAATAGAGATTCACACTTTGTATCATAGATACTACATCTCAATTTACCATTTAGACATCTTGCATATTTGCTTGGTACATATCTTCATCTTGTTTACTGATAATTGGGCTTGAATTCTATCAAGAAAATCAAGAGGATTTCCATATGTCTATAGTAGGTCCCTGAAAGCTCTTATCAATGCCATCGACTCTCAAACATATGTGAAAATTTGTGAGCACATATGTATCAAAGAGCAAAAGAGAAGAGGATGGACCCATATCTTGACACAATGTCTTTTGAGATTGATTCAAACTAATAATTATGTCCAAAAACACAATAAAGTCCCTAAGAAAATATTTGATAATTGAAATAATATTAATAAAATAGAAGAAATAAAATTCTCATAATTATACATTCATTTCAAAAAATATCAGCATTGATTACATCCAATTAACAAAAACAAAAACAAATTATTCCACCCCTCTCAATTTCACTTAAATTTAAGTTCTTTATATCTTTGCTTGAACTTAATTCTATTTCTAATTTACACAATATATTACATTAAACTCCATTTCCTTGCATGTCTTTTCTTTATTCATGAATGCAAACCTTTAAAATGAAATAAAAGAATACTAGATAGTAATGGGTGGGGAAACAAGGCTACATGTGGGAGCAGAGTAGACAATTATGTCTCTCTCAAATCCATATCATGGAATGCAATATTAGATAAAGTATTTGGACCCACAACCCTTATGGAATATTAGATAAAGTTATTTCCTTGTCTACTCATTAAGACACAATTAGGATATTAATTAAAAGTCAAGAATGTTTTTTTTAAATATTGATATGATTTTATATTCTCCTGAAATAAGTATAATTCAAGCATGTGGAGGACTTGTGAGAGGATATCTAATTTCGAAAAGTAAAAGAGGACCACCATGGAATGGATAACACTTTTAAAAGTGGAGGGAATTATTAATCTAAAAAAGTGGGAGGGGAATTTATTTCCTCAAATCAATTAAAGCATTAAAAGTTGAGCCAATTTTGCATGCCTTCATGGAATAATCAGTATCTTTTTCTTTTTCATGCCTTTTTTGCAATATTAAGCTTAATAAAGAGGAAAAGTATGTTGGAGTTAAATATTTGAATTATTTACTAAAAAAAATAGTGGAGAGTATGATAATTATGGAGTTATTATAAGTTGTGAGTTACTTTTTAATGGTTAAAGATTTTTGTATGGTTTGAATAAGTATGATGATTATGATCCATCTTTATTATTTATTGAATTTATAATAATTGTTGTTTAGTGATTTAACTATTTATTCATATATGAAATTGTTTTGATTTTAATTAGTAAATATTTTTATTCATATAAAAATATGATTCATAATATATTTGATAAAATAAGAAATATATTCTAGATTGAATTAGTATTAAAAATAAAAATTATAAAGACAAAAAGGAATAAGAACTACATTTAATTTTATTGTTAGGTAATCTATTGGAAGAATGTGGAAGGCAATTATGTTGTTGAACCAAAATCAAGATTATATGTTTTGTTATACTATTTTTAGGGATTGAACTTCACACATTTGTGTATACTTCTCTTTGTCAATGTCCTTCTTGACATATTGATGTCTACTATGATGTGTTGGTGTCCCATATTGATGCAAACATATTTTTTATACTTTTTTATTTAAACTCATATGCCTAACAATGTTCAACTCCTGATACATTAACTATCTATGTCTAAAAATAGAAAAAAATAGTTCCTATGGTGTATTTGAGGACATTCCTCACTTAGAGCCATATATTTAATCAAGAAAAAGTAATATGAATATTTTTTTGGTGTGTGTGGTCTTAGGTGAAGTGTAGATAATTATGAACATGGAGGTAGGCATTATTTGTAGTAATGAAGGAAGAACTAGGTGGTTTAAAAAGGCAAGTGTTTGTTAGAGGTATTAGGTGAAGTGAAATGAGTGTTAGAAAAATTCATTATAGACCAAGACCACTTAAATAAACATTCTTAAATCAATTTAATTGTTGGATTTAAATTACGAATTAAGGCTCATGGAAATGAAAGTTTTAATTCATGAGACAAGAGTGTGTTATCTTGTTTAGAGGATAGGAACATGATATTTTAGCATCTTGGGTGATAGAAAGGTAGAGAACATGGAAGGAACAATAATTTTGCTGTTGAATGGGTCATAATGTGGGATTAGAGTGTTTTGGGACAATATGTGCTCCAAGGAGGTCAAACTAGTCCAAATTGTACTTATTAGAAGTAGGTGCTAAATAAGTGTAAAACTATAAGAGAATGTGCTAAGTATGTGCCTTTTGTCATTATATTTTACCCCAAGTTAAAATACATATGAGCTATAGTCAATCATGTATGATAAACTAAATAAAATTATTTATAATACCCGATAAAGAGGATACAAATAAAGGATACTAAATAACTTTTCTTGACATCATTTTTATAGATCTTCTACTTAAGTACCATATTCAACTTTACAACATATTAAAAAGGAGAAATTAAAATTCCCTATGAAATAACAAAAAAAGTAAATTCCGTACATCCTAAAAAATATTTTTATTTTAAGTTTTTTTGAATTTTGTAGGCAATGCCTACCATGGAGTTGGAACTAGTATGCCATCCATGATATTGAGTGAGAATGAGAAAGAGAGATTTAAGGTGATCACATTGTATAGCATAGTCATGGAGTTGTTATTGATTTTTCCTCTATGAAAGATACGATGCATGATTGGTGAGCAGTGGAGAATCTATGAAAATTAATTTTGAACATAAGTGGTGTAGGACATGTAGTGCAATCACTTTAACCATATTCGTAGTGTAGGATCCATGAAACTATCACTTTAACCATTGTGATGTCTTGGATTTAAGCCAAGTCTTTTTAGCCAAGTTGTATGGTGTAAGATTCATAAATGATTTCTTTAACTTGTAAATGCATTTATCTTTTATAGTATGAAGGGGGACAATGCGACTTTAAATTTATTAGATGTGATAAGAAGACATTAATTAAAGTAGAAGGAAAATAGAAAAAGTGCATAAGATGTTTAGTTTTAGAGATTGTATGTGTTATAGAGTATTGTATAAATTAGAAAAAAGAAAGAAAAAATGTAAGTGTATAAAGATCACAATATAGATAATCAAAAGAAAATTATAAAAAGATATTTTTTAATATGTTAAATTTTTTCGGATAATCTTTCTATATAAATAAACTATTTGTCTTTCATAAAAAATCTTATAATAATCATTCCAAAAATATATCCTCAAATGTCAAAATTAAAATATATTTACAACTAATTTTAAATTTGAATAATAATATATTTTTCATAAAATATTAAATCATATTGTTTTGAAAAATGATTGTACTAATAATATAAAACATATTATATTGATGACTTCTTTTTTTCGACATAAGATATAACAATATTGGTATTTTAACTACTTAAACAAGCCCATAGAAATAATGGTAGGGAAACTAGGGAGCAAAGTAGACAATTATGTCTTTCTCATATTGGGACCCAAACCTTTATGGTATCCTACATAAAAACTTTACTTTTTCTTCTAATTGTGAGATACACCTGGGATATTAATGAAAAGTATAGAATATTTTTTTAAAATTATTGACATGATTTTATATTTATCCAAATATAATTATAGTTTCGAAAAGTTAAAAGAGGGCCATTATAGGAATGGATAGCACTTTTAAAAGTGGGGGAATTATTAATCCAAAAAAGTGGGTGGGGAATCTTGTGGGCAATATTCCTCAAATCAACATTTAGATAATATTGCATGCTTGGAATATTGCATCTCTTTTCTATTTTGGAGTTAAGTAGTGTGAGCAAGTGAAAAAGAGTGTAAAGGTGAAAAGTTCAATGCTATATTCTTTAAAGTATGTTTTTATTCAATTTTATATAAAAAAAATTGGATAAATAAAAAATGATTTTTGTTAACGAATTTTTTAATTATAAAAATTATAAAAAAATAGTATTTAATCACAATCTTTATAAGTAAAATTAGAATTAATTAAAATTTTATGAATTTTAGTGGGTTAAATAAGTTTTGAATTTTTTTTGTATTGGTAAATAAAATGTTAATTATCGTATAGTAGATATATGTGAGACATTGTATATAGACATGGAGATATTTTTATATTGCATGCAAGTTATTTGTATGGCTTCTTTGGGTAAGGTCTAAGGTCTAAAGTCTCAGATCTCTAATTCAAATTGTTGAATTGTTGTTGTTGACCTCGATACATAATGGTCTTCAATGAACTACTTGTTATAAAATGTATGACTTAAAAAAGTCTCAACTATCTAATGTTTACATATTAGTGAGATTTTTTTTTCAAATAATCATTGTTTTCCCTTTTTTATTGGTTGGCTACAAGTTTGTTGATTGAATTTATGAATTTACATTTGTAAAATTAGAGGTTAAAATTTTCTCCAATTGTATATCACACCAAATAAAAATAAAAATTATTTTCTAATGTTTCTAGTATATATTGAAAATCTCATACCTTTCAATCTATACTTATATATTTTGTTGACCATTTGATTCTTAAAATCAAGAAAAAAAATCTTCAATCACAAATCATACAATAGCTAAAAACATAAACCTATTGTAATGTTTTATAGGATAAATAATTCTAATTTTTAAATTCCTTTGTATTGCCAGCTAAAATGTTTGTTATCATGTAGTAGACATGTTAAGGAATTATATATAGACATGGAGACCCCTATTATATTGCATGTGGATTGTGTTGATGGTGGTATTAACACATCCAATGTCAAGTAAAACAACATATCACTTTACTCTTGAAAAGCTGAAGTTTCAACTCTAAGGTTCCTTTTTAGCTAGGTCTTGACTATGTTGGAACAACTAAGTGGCCTATATGATTTATTTATAATGGGACTTTGCTAGTATGAATCAAGTTGGATGGGGATAGACAATCAGGTGATTCAGATCTAGTGAAACAAAAGGTTTAATCTTTCAAATTTCAAATCCTAAATTATTTTCCTATCTTATCTTAACCAAAATAAGCTATTTTTAAGATACCTTAACACCTAACCTAGATCTAAACTTATTCTAGACTATCTTGCAATAAAAAATATCAAAAGATGATTAGGGTTAGAGTAAAATAAAATAAATGATCGGACAATGATAGTTACACTTTATTTCCCAAATATGAAAGGTCATATAAAATTCACATAAGCCAATATGGTAATGGTTAGCATTCACACAACCATCCAAAATATTAGTGCAAACATCTAAGGAAAGTATAGCACAAGATATTTTAAGTTCTATGCAATTAAACCATCATATTCCACCATAGATTGAATACATAGCTCTATGAAAGCATAATAAAATAAATATCACCAAGTTATTCAATTTAGAGAAATAAAATAAAACTCATCATCACCAATATTGGACCATGAAGAATATAGTAGGCATGATCCTTCATTAATTTGAAATTGGATAAGTTCATTGGCCTAAAGGATGTCCAACCCTTTACAAGTATCCACAAGGAGGAAATAAGTACCTACCTTGGGAATCCAAAATTCAAAAGACAAAACTAGTCAACCTACTTCTAAATTGGTGCATGGGCCCAAAATTCAAAATCTATAAGGTACATATCAAGTTGGTCCTAAAGTCCTTACAAAAATAAAGCAAATCACTTGAATTGAGCTATATTATATTTATCAAAATAATAATGAATATATAAATAATTGAACAAACAATAAATGTCACACTTGCCTTAGGAAATGACTTAGGAAATAAGTGATAACCTTATTCAGGTTGTTCATATTTGGCCCTTTGTGGTACATAAGCTTCATTTTTTTAGATAATATTGACTACTTGATATTGCTATGGAGCTCTCTAAACTCATTCAAATATTCCTAGAATCCACTTGAATTTATCTAAATTTTGATAGGATACTCTTGCATTACACTAAAAAACCCACATAAACCAAGTATTAGAGGACATCAAATAGATATATATCAAAAGATATGTAAATTTATGATTATTCATCTAGAATTAAAACAAAACAAAAAACTAATATTTCTTTGTTGGATTTCAAAGATCAATTATATCTCATGCTAGGTATTGGGGAATTGTTAGGTCTGATACTTGAAATAATGTTTTTTTTTTTTTGTCTCGGGGATTAGAGGTATTCATTAACATCTTCTCAAAAGAAAACAACCCAATATGACCTAATTCCATGCTCTCTCACAAGATGAATAATGTGCATTGGATATTGGGCATTGAGCATATCTTATACCCTATACTAACAAGGAAACCCAAGATAGGAAAATTAAATGATGAGTTGATCCCACCTATAGATCATAGTGTAAAGTGTTAATGACTAGACATTGGGTAGGCCTCATAACTGATACCAAAGATGGTAAGCCAAAATAAGGAACCCTAATGACCCGATCTCACTTATGAGTCATAGTATAAAGCATCGAGGATCAAATGTTAAGCATATCATGTGCCTTCAACCAAAAGGCCCGACCATCAAGAAAAAACCTAATATCTTGAAAATATGTGTAGTGCAACCTAAGGACTATCAAGGATCAGGGATCAAAGATACACCCAATCACATGCCACAAAGGGATACCATACAAGGGATGGTCGATTAACAATCTCTAAAATACTTATCATATATAATGTATCAGGGATTGAGAATTGAAGGAACCTTCAATCTCATACAAAAATTGGTAGAGGTGCATTAAATGATTTGACACCTTAACGAGGTGTACTGATGACATCAAAAACAACCTCAAAGGGTGTGTCAAAACCCAAAACAAATTCAACCAAAGGAAAAATAGAAGAACAAAAAATAAAACAAAATAAAATAATAGAAAACAAAGAAAAAGGTTAAACCCAAATCCAAACACACAAGCAACAAAAATGAGAAGCCACCCACCAAAGGAAACCATAGGAAAAACCCAAAGTAAGGATCAAACCAGGAAAAATGCATTTAAAAAGAAAGAAAAGGACAAAAACCTGCCTATAAAGGATGTGGGGAAGAGAAATGAGGCATGTAAAGTGAGAAAAATCCACTACAACCATCCATAGGGACCAACCTAGAAACACAATAGACAACATGCGAACAATAGGAGCCTCAAACACAAACAACCCCCAAAATCAAGATAATGGCTTCATAGAATGAATGGGATTGTAGGGATACATGAGAGAACAAACAAAAAGGGATAAAATGACTCAAAAACCAAAGCAATGATCATAAAAACCATCTTGCAACCCACACACAAAAAAATCCATTAATGCTTAGTCATAACAATAAATATAATGTTGACGGTAGGCAAAGGATAGGTTACATCCTACATCAAAGGTTGAGGTATTGATATTTTTTCTACAAGCATTCTGACATGAAGAACTTTGATATTTCAACAACGTAACCTGTCAATTGACTGAGCTATTGAGAATCGAGGCATTAGATGATTCTTTACAATCATGCAAGGATGACTAACTCCAAAATCTCGATGACTCGCTAGGAACATAAGGAAAGAGAAGAAGGTAGGCATCAAATCATCAAGAAAAATTCTACTATCATGTCAGGATGACAAACCTAAAAGTTTTGATAGACTGAAAGAACTAAGGGAAAACAAAAAACCAAACTAAGAAAAAGGAACAAGGAAAAAGAAAAATGGGGTACCCATTTGTCAAGCCAAAATGGGGCATGGGTGTGAAGCACTAAAATTCTATAGTTTTAGTGTGGAAACCACACTAAACATTATAATATGTAAATATTTAAAAATAATGAAGGATCACATATGCTATTTTCTTGATGATTCAATATTAGTGATGATGATTTTTAATTTATTTCTCTAAATTGAATAACTTGGTGAGATCTATTTTATCACGCTTTCATAGAGTTGTGTATTGAATCTATGCATGGAATATGATGGTTTAATTGTATTAAACTTGAAATATCTAGTGTTATAACTTTCTTAGATGCTTGCACTAATTTGTGGATGGCTATGTGAATGCTAAATATTATCATATTGGTTTATTTGGATTTCATCTAACCTTCTATTGGTGGGAAATAAAGTGTAATTTATCATTGTCTAATCATTTATTTTAGTCTCTTTTCATCTAACCCTAATCATCTTTTGATATGTTTTTATTGTATGATAGTATAAAATAAGTTTAGATCTAGGTTAGGTGCTAAGGCATCTTTGAAATAGTTTATTTTGGTGAAGATGGGAAAATGATTTAGTAATTGAGCTTTGAAAGACTAAACCTTTTGTTTTAGTAGATCTGAATCATTTGATTATATATCCCCATCCAATTTTATTTATACCAAAATTTAACTACCCTTGTAAATAAATAATATAGGCTACTTAGTAATTTCAATATAGTTAGTTCACTCCGTTAAAAAAGAACCTTGCAGCCAAAACTTCAAGTTTTCAAGAGAAGTAGAGTGATCTATTGTTCTACTTGATATTGGTTGTGCTAATACCATTATTAATAGGTTGTTTACATGGTTACCTTCCCTACATAAGGTTTAAGGTTTTATATATCTGATTGCAATTATTGTTATTAAATTGTATTTTCCTTGAATTTAGATTCAATCCCTTTAAAACTAGAATTTCCAAATTTTATCTTTCTTGTTGATTTTGTCTTAATTATTTACATCAACGTGGTTACAATACCCCTTATTTTACCTAGTAGTTAAAGATTAATATTTATGTATATATGATCTTCCTATGCACCTAGTTGTAATCGAGTATGGGGTATCTACCTTGAATAAATAAATATTATGAGTTATACTACCCATTGGAGAAAAGGGAGAAAATTCAAGTTAATATCCAAATACTCTTTATTGCAAGTATGATTAGTTGGTGTTGTCATTGATGTCAACAAGATTATGTTTGTATTGTCATTAATGTCAACTGGTGATGCTTTGATAGTTGCATATGTTGTCATTATTAAGTGTTACTAGTGTCAACCTCTAGAGTTTCTTTGATAAGCTTTTATTTATGGATGTATAGTTGAGTGGCAGTGTTGTAGTTGGCTTAGTGGTGACGAGGAAGTGTTGAAGATAATGAGAATGTGTTTTGGGTGCTTGGTTTCCATGTGATTTTGAGAAAATTTGAATAAAAAAAGGAAACAATGTGTTGAAGAGGTATTCTGGTATACAAAGTGGTGTTCTGATTTTGCTCTACATTTCTTCTATGTTGAAGATCTACTTGTGTGGTTCAGATATGTTGGTCAGAGGTGTTTAGAGGTTCTTTATCTATAATTTCTTGGTTTGGATTGTTGTGCAAAGAGAGTTGTGTTCACCAATGTGTAACTGTATGTTGTAGTGGTGTTTGGGAGAAATGGTTTTTCTTTGCATTTCTCCATAATTTTGGCTTCTAGTCTTATGGTTCTGGAAGTGTGCTAACAAGGTTCATATCTACCTTCAATTGAAGTTTTTCTTGGTTTGGTGCTCTGTAAGGTGATTTCTTGAGTTACAATGTATGGAAGGTTGTCTAAGTGTACTAGGTGTGTACATTATTTAGGTGAAAGTTGTTGTGAAGGGATTTGTTGGATTTCAAGGTGTATTTGGAGTATTCTAAATTGTGTTCAATTGATGTATGTTTTCCATGAGTCATCTTTGGATCAAAGGAAGCATGTACTTAAATGTTAATGGTGTTTACATAGGTTCGACCAACCTTGGGTGTTTACACTAAATGCAGATCTTCTTTGGTGATTATGGAAGTGTGGCATGGTGTATATGAGTGTATTTGGGTCCAAGTTAAGGTGTGATCTAGTCCACCTTCATTCCTTTCCACTATGGGAATTTGGTGCCGACCTAATGTGAATTTACACAGTTGAGGTGCATAAATGGCCTTGGAGAATGTTTTCAAGGTTGAAGAAGCTATAAATAAGTGTTGTGTTGATGGAGGATGTGTGTGTAATGAGTGTGATGTGAATTGCACAGATATGAAGTGTGAATTTGTAAAGTGAATTGTGAACTTCAATGAGTTAGACTATTGAAAGTAGTGAACAAAAGGTGTCTACAATCTTTTAAGAGGCTGTGAATGTGTTGGTGAAGCTACGGTGGAATTTTCTATTGCATTGAGATGGATTTCTCACTGTCACATTCTTCCTTATTCTTTTTTGTAATTTGGTAGTGAGCCCTTCTTTATTTCTTCTAGGAAGTGAGCCCTTCGGTAGTGAGCCTATTGTATTCGATGTTGCAATTACTTTATATTATGAGCTAATCCTCATTGTGGTTTTTTCATTCTTGGGTTTTCCATGTAAATATAGTGTTCTATTGTGCATGGTGTTGATGTGTTTCAGTTTTTGTTATTCACTTTCATGCTCAATCAGTATAACAATTTAGGGGTTAATTAAGTTAATGTGGATATGAATATTTATGAGGGTTTTGAAGTTTTAATGTACAACTGATTCAACCCCCTCTTAATTGTCTTGTGTGTATTCAATAATTGGTATCAAAGCAAGGTTCCTTTGAAGAAAGCTTAACCGCTTGAGTTAGATCTAGGATGGCACACAAGAGTGATGCTCCTTTATTTGATAGATTAGACTATGGTTTTTGGAAGACAAGGATGGAAGGTTTCTTGGTATCTCTTGGATTTGGAGTTTGGAAGTCTATTGAGACTATATATACTATGCCTACTGGTGGATTGAGTACTGATGATGAGATCAAGGCCTATGAAAATAATGGTAAATCAAGGTATGCTCTTTTAAGTGGTATTTCTAACACTAAACTTGTGAAAGTTATGAATTTGAAATCTGCTAAAGATATCTGGGAAAAGTTGGAAAGTATTTATGAAGGAGATGTTAAAGTCAAGCAAGGTAAGATGCGAAATCTAAAGATCATATTTGAGAATCTGCGGATGTATGAAAATGAAAAAATTACAAGCTACATGCAGAAGGTGGATGAAGTTGTCAACTCCATCAGAGGTCTTGGTGTAAAACTTGAAGAAGAAGAAGTGGTAAAGAAGGAACTAAGAACTCTTCCTAAATCTTATAGTCAAAAAGTTTATGCTATTAAGGAGATTCAAGATTTAAGAAAATATTATAGAGATCAGTTGTATGGTGCTATATCTTCTTTTGAAATGATAGAATTTCGTCCAAGCAATACAAAAGTTGGGACTGCTTTTAAGGCTGGAAAATCAGAAAAGACTAAAGAATAAAATCAAGAGGATCTTGATGATGTTGAAGGAAACTTTGTGAGAAAAATGAAAAAATATACTAGTAAATAAAAAGGTGAGTTACCTTTCAAATGTTTTAGTTTTGGTAAGATAGGTCATTATGCTTCAAGATGTCCAAACATAGCTTTAAATGACAAGAACAAAGAAAAAAAAGGTAAAGCAATTAAGAAAAGCTATTATGTTAGAGAAGATGTCAGTATATCTAATGATGAATTTGATTATGGGGATGATGAAGATAGTGAATGCTTGTTCATGGCTATTAAATATGGAACTAATTCTACTAACTCTAAGAGATGTGTGAAGGAAAGTGCTCCAAAAGCAAGTTGTAATGCTATGGTAATTGCTTTTCATAATAGAGAAGAGAAGAACTATTGGATTATTGATAGTAGATGCTCAAATCATATGACCGGTGACAAAAGTAAGTTTGTTAAACTTGAAAAATATGGAGGTCTAGTTAATTTTGGTGATGATACATCTGCTAAGATATGTGGAAAATGTGCAAATACTTTTGATGGCAAGCATAATACAAATGGTGTTCTTTATGTTAAGGGTTTGAGACATAACCTTTTGAGTGCTGAAAAAATGTGTAGCAAAGGATATAATTTTATGTTTTAGGATGATGGATGTGAGATCAAAAAAGGCTCTAGAATTGTGGTTGTTGCTGGAAGGACAGATGGAAATGTTTATCGGCTCAAAGTTTTTGATGGTCATTTCTTTATGACTCAGATTAATGAAAGTTGGTTCTGGTATAGAAGGATTTGTCACATCAACTTTGATAACCTAGTGAGGATTAGTTTAGTTCAAGATGTGAGAGATATACCAAAGATTACAAAGTCGATCAATGTTGTCTACAAGGAATGTCAAATTGGGAAGCAAGTAAGAAGAAGCCTTAAAGTCAAAGAATAATCTACTACTAGACTATTAGAATTAATGCATACAGATCTTTGTGGTCATACCAGAGTAAGAAGTCTTCAAGGTGACAATTATTTCATGATATTGATTGATGATTATTCTAGAATGACATGGGTTGCTTTTCTCAAAGAAAAATCAGAAGATATAGATAAGTTTAAAGCATTCAAAGTTATGGTTGAGAATGAAATGGATATGAAAATGAAGTGTTTGAGTTCTAAAAGAGGTGGAGAAATCACCTCAAATGAGTTTAACAAGTTTTGTGAGAATCATGGGATAAAGAGGCATTTGTTTGTCCCTAGGACTCCTCAGCAGAATGGAGTGGTTGAAAGAAAGAAAGAATAGAACTTTTCAATAAGCTGAAAGAACAATGATGAAAGAAGAAAACCTACCATAATTCTATAGGAGAGAAGCAATTCATATTGATTTCTACATTCTTAACAGAGTTCAAGCAAGAGAAAATAGTGCAAAGACTCCCTGTTTGTGGTATGGGAGGATTCCTACTATCAAATACTTCAGAGTGTTTGGAACCAAGTTATATATCAGAAGAGATGAAGAAAACTTAGGAAAGTTTGATACAAGATTTGATGAAGGTATCTTCCTTGGATATTCTATAAAAAGAAAAGCTTACCAATTCTACAATAAGAGGTTGAAGAAGATTGTTGAGAGTGCAAGTGTCAAAGTGGATGAAGAATTGTAAGAGAATTTTGTGGTGATAGATGGATATGAATCATATGAGTCCTCTTGCAGAGAAAATGATAGAGATGAATGTAAGGAGAAATAAGTTTAGAGTGAAGAGGAAGAAGCTCCGAAAAGGATCCTAAAGACCCCTAAGTATGTGCAAAAGAATCATTTTGAAGATCAGATCTTTGGTGACAAAAGAAAGGGTGTGTTGAAAAGAAGAAAAGATGTTATGATTGAAGAACATATAAACCTATGTTTACTTTCTAAAGTTGAACCTAAAACATTTATTGAAACATGCAAGGATGAATTTTGGATCAAGGCTATGGAAGAAGAACTAATGCAGATTAAGAAGAATCAGACTTGGGAACTTGTCCCAAGACCAGTAAACAAGAATTTGATTGGAACTAAGTGGGTATTTTAGAAAAAACTAAATGAGAATGGAGAAATGGTAAAAAACAAGGCAAGGCTTGTGTGTAAGGGCTACTCACAAGTAGAAGGAATAGATTTTGAGGAGACATTTGCTCAGGTGGCAAGAATGGAAGCTATAAGGATGGTTTTGAATTTTTTAACACATAAATATTTCAAGGTTTTCAGATGGTGTGAAGTCTACTTTCTTGAATGGTGAATTGGAAGAAGAGGTATACAATAGACAACTAGAAGGATTTTAGTTATCATATAAGCTGGATATGGTCTACAAATTGAAAAAGGCATTATATGGATTGAAGCAAGCTCCTAGAGCTTGGTATGCAAGGTTGAATAAGTACTTGATATAGTAAGGATTCAATAAAGGTACCACAGATAGTAATATTTATTTCAAAGTTGAAAAAAGTTAAAATATTGATTGTGGTTATGTATGTTGATGATATAATCTTTGGAGGAAATGAATCTATGTGCAAGAAATTTGCAAAAGAGATGCAAAAAGATTTTGGGATGTCTATTTTTGGGGAGATGATTTTTTTTCCTTTGGTTTCAAATCAATTAGACAAAAAAAGGTATATTCATTTCATAATCAAAGTATGTCAAAGAAATGTTGAAGAAGTTTGGAATGGAGAATTTCAAACTGGTATGTACACCTATGGTTACTAGTTGCAAGCTAAGTAAGAATGATGAATCTCCTAAGGCTAATCAGAGCAAATATAGATCAATGATTGGAGGATTGATATATCTAACTACTACTAGACTGGATATCATGCATGTAGTTTATCTTGTGGCTAGATTTCAAGAAGATCCTAGAGAATCACATGTTGCAGTAGTAAAGAGGATGTTTAGATACTTGAAGGGCACTCCGGAACATGGTTTTTGTTGTATCCAAAGGATACTAACTTCTCTCTAAGTGCTTATATAGATGTTGCTTGGGAAAGTTGTGTGGATGAAAATAGAAGTACAATTCTTGGATACAGATTGGTGTCTTGGCTAAGCAAGAAACAAGACTCAATGTATGTATCTACTACAAAGGCAAAATATATTGTAGCAACATCTTGCTGCACACTGGTGTTGTGGATGAGGCAAACCTTGAAGGATATCAGGATGGTATATGATGAACCAATTTCTATCTTTTGTGACAATACAAGTGTTATTAACATTTCAAAGAATCTAGTGATGCACTCAAGGACAAAACATATCTCAATATGGTATCAATTTTTGAGAGAGAAGATTGTAGATAATGAAGTGAACCTTGATTATGTGCCTATAAAGGATCATGTTGTTGATATATTCACTAAGGCTCTTCCTAAGGATACTTTTGAGTATCTCTGAGAGAAGTTAGGGGTTATTGCCCCTCCTTTGAACTAGATGCATAAGGATATGCATTAGTCTAGTGGATTTCAAGATTCATTCTTCTTTTTAGACTAATGTTAGAGACTACCTCTCAAGGGGAGTAGGTAGTGGCTTTTTTGGTTGATGCCATTTGTTGTGTGCTCCTAAGGGGGAGTATGTAGAGCAGTAAAGAGATAAAGTATGTATATTTGATGTCAAAGGGAGAAAGAGATACAAATGTGTTGCCCTTTTCCATTGATGTCAAAGGGGAGAGAAAGCAATGTGAAAAATGATTAGTTGAGAAAGAGAGAGAATAATGTAGTTGAGGGAGAGAAAGAAAAAGAGAGAAAAATAAAGAGTTGATATGAAGCAGTGTGTTGGTGATCAGGGTTGTTATGTTTGTTATTGATGGTTGTTCACATCATGTGTTTCCATCAATGAAAAAGGGGGAGATTGTTGCAAATATGTGTAGTTGGTGTTGTCATTGATGTCAAAAAGCTTATTTTTTATTAATGTCAACTGGTGATGCTTTGATTAGTTGCATTATGTTGTCATTAGTAAGTGTTACTAGTGTCAACCTCTAGTGTTGCTTTGATAAGATTTTTTTTATGGATGCATAGTTCAGTTATAGTGTTGCAATTGGCTTAGTGGTGATGAGGAAGTGTTGAAGATAATGAGAATGTATTTTTGGTGCTTGTTTTCCAAGTGCTTTTGAGAAAATTTAAATAAAAAAAGGAAACATTGTGTTGAAGAGGTGTTCTGGTATACAAAGTGGTGTTGTGGTTTTTCTCCACATTTCTTCTATGTTGAAGATCTACTTGTGTGGTTCGGATATGTTAGTCAGAGGTGTTCAAAGGTTCTATATCTAGAATTTCTTGTCAGGTCTATATCTAGTGGATTTTTCTCCAAGTAAATCTTGTGTTAATATGGTTTGATGGAATTATTCTTAGTTTCTATTTATGCATATGCACATGATATTTTATGGTAATCTTATATTATAAAATTAATTTTAAAATTTTATATACTTTGAAGAAGATTTTATTATAGTAGTTTCACCTTAATTATCAATATTTTTTCTATAGTGGATATTTTTCTTTTTGTAGTTTTGTAGATTTGTGAAGGATTGAAAACTGTAGCCTCTACCTCTTGTTTGTATATTAATAAATTCAATGGAACTAGGTACAAGATGCAGAAGCTAAAGATGAAAGATATCCTTGAAGAAATAGATCAATATAGAGTTTTTGAAAAAGATACAAAGCCATCTAGAATATTTAATGGAGATTGGTTAAATCTAGACAAGAAGGCATGTGAAACCATTTAGTTGCACCTGGTAGATTCTATCCTCCTAAATTTCTTCAAGGATATCAATGCATACAAGCTATGAAAGATGATAGGTGATATTTATTAAATTAAAAGTATAAATAATAAAATGTATCTCAAAAAATGGTTATACTCTTTAAAATGAAATATGGTGACTCAATTAAAAACATTTTAATGATTTTTTTTTTGAGTTATCTTGTTTGTATATATGATAAGTTGTAAGAAGAAGATAAATGCATCCTTTTACTTTTTTCTTTATTTGAATATTTATTAAAAAAAAAAAAAATTGTGATTATTAGTGGTGGTGAATATATTCAAATGGATATTAGTATTTCTACTTTGATTTTAAAGGAGGTGAGAAGAAATTCCATGAATGATGGCTCCAATGATGCCCTGAATGTTTAGGGACAGTCTAAGGAAAAAAATAGGGTCTAAAGGGGATACAAATAAAGATGATCTAAATCATTAAAATCCCTAGGGAATAGAAGAGTTGTGTTGGAATTATGGTAAGAGAGGGCACATGAAGAAAAAATATTAAAAAAATAAATTAAAAAATCATATTCATCCATAGAGAAATATTCTTATGATAGTTAAATTTATACTTTAAATATATGTTTGCTAACATTATTAGTGATGATAATTGGATTATTGATTCAAGTTGCTCCTACCATAGGAATCTCTAGAAAGAGTGGTTTTAATCTTACACATCTTATGATGGAGGAGAGATTTTCCTTGGTGATAATAGTACTAAGAAAAATATTGGTAAAAGAAATGTATAATTGGACTTTAGTGATGGAAGGGATAAAATAATTGGCAATTTTTTCATATTCCAAGATTTGTGAGAAAGTTACTTTTTGTATCCAAGTTGAATGATTCTAGTGTGTTTGTAAAGTCTAGTTTTAGGTTGGTGACATGGAACTTGGTGTTGGCTAAATGATCTTAGATTGGGAGTTTGTTTAGGTTGAATTCCTCCATATTTTATAACTCTAGCAATATAATTGAAAAACCTAAAAATGAATGTATGTTCTGGCACTAACATTTGGGTCATATAAGTGAAAAGGTATAAGGACCATTATTAATAAAAAAATTGGTCAATATTTTTTCAAATTACTTTATTGGTAAAAATAATTTTGTGAGTATTTTTTATTTAGTAAACATAAAATATTTTTATTTTCTATTGGAAGCTATAGGGATAAGAGATTATTGGAAGTTACTTATTTGGGTGTGTTTGGTCCAATGGTTTTGGGTTTTATGGGAAAATATTTTAGTATTATGTTTCATTCATTGATGTTACTTCTAGATACATGTGGTTTTATTTTATGTGTGCCAAACCCAAAATTTTTACTAAGTTTAACTAATTTAAGGCCTTAGTTGAAAATATGGATTATAAAACAAAGGCATTGATATTTGGAAATGGTGGTGAATACTTATCGAGGGAATTTCATAAGTTTTGTAAGCATGTAGGTATTATTCAACAAAATATTGCACCTTACATACCCAACAAAATGGGGTTGTAAAGAGAATTAACCAAAATTTAAGGGCAGGGCTCTAATTGCTACAACATCATCATCAAATTTTCCTAGACCATTGAATTAGGTTCCTCACACATGGGTTTTTCACAAGCTAAGTCTTCTTCCATAGACATATGAAATCCATACACCGTACTGTGCAATGCCATTTATTGCAGGTCATGGGGTTTAAAAAATTCATTTGCGGGTTTTTGAAAAAAAATTATGCAAAAAATTTTGGAGGGTTTGTTTTTTAAACAAAAAAAAAATCAAAAATTTGCTACACTTTTTTCTCATATGACAGTAGAATATTCTTTAGACTATTCTAAAGAATATTTCCTACTTCAATAGTGGACCCTAAAAATTGGGCGCCCATATGTCTAGGGGCTGAAATTTTAAGCCCCCTGTTTGGTTTTCTAAGGCAAATTGGGCAGTTTTACAAAATTGGGTATATCTTGGGCATACAAACTCTAATTTAAAAAAAAATTATATCATTGGAAAGCTAGTTCTAAGCCCATTCTAGATTTTTCAGTGTTTTTTCTTGATTTTTTACGAGAAATTTTCTACAATTAGTTAAGTCAGCCCTTCTTTTGTGTGCTTCCAGGGCCATAACTTGGGTAAATAGACTCCATTTTTTGCAAACAAATAGGAATTGGAAAGCTCTTTCATTTATCTACATAGCCATGTAGTCCATTTTCCCAAAATATTCACCAAGTACCCAAGGATATCT
This sequence comes from Sequoiadendron giganteum, assembly GCA_007115665.2. Classification (NCBI taxonomy): domain Eukaryota; kingdom Viridiplantae; phylum Streptophyta; class Pinopsida; order Cupressales; family Cupressaceae; genus Sequoiadendron; species Sequoiadendron giganteum. Next base: position 519,160,006 of record CM021108.1, on the reverse strand, counting down.
CTAATGTGATTTTTGTTTTTTTTAAGCTTTTTTGCTCTCAAAGTTGTATTAGGGTTTGCTTTTTCCTATTGTAGGGGGTATATTTCTCGCTTTTAGTATCTATATAAATCAAAGATCATAAATCCTATACCACACATTGTTTTGAAAACCACAACCATCATGGCAGACACCTCTTCTTTTGAACGTCGTATGCCACACAACTATCATACCTGGAAAGCTCATATGACTAGAATTCTCATGTCTAAGGGTTTATGGTCCACTTTGGATGAAGTACAACCAACATTGACTCGTCAATTTTAGATATTTCAACATAGGAACAAGACAAATGAGGCTATGGGTTTGATTTCACCGCATGTTTCAAACAGTCTCTTGTTTCATTTGGATTCTTGCAACACTTCTAGGGCTATGTGGATGAGATTCAGTGATATTTTTGGCACCATCAATGAGTATAAAGCTCTCCAGATTGAGGAAGAATTAACATCACTTGTACCTTATTCTTACCCCTCCATTGAGGACTTCCTCCAAAGGTTTAAGTCACTCAGATCTCTTTTGCAAGGTTGTGAGAAGAATAAAACTAACAAAGAATTTATTTTCCTGATTCTATCTAAGCTTTGAGGGTCATTTTAGGTCTTCTCTTCTACTTTCTATTATACTATGGATGCATTGGATGATGCATTTATCATTTCTACTTTTGAGATTTTTTGTGATCATTTGAATCATGAAAAGGAAAAGTTGGTTCAGTTTGAATCTCTTTCTAGTTCCAAAAGGCAAGCATTGGTAGCACATACATCCAAAGGGAAAAACAAGAAGAAACATAAGCCCAAGATAGATACTTCATCAAGTAGTGAGTGTTCCTCCAAAACATCTTAGAAGTCAATATAGAAACCTCAAACCACTCCTTGGTACGATAAAACTTCTAAGTCTAGTGAGTCTTCCTCCAAGATGAAGAAGAAATCAGGTGAACCTTGCAGTTTTTGTGGCAGGGAGGGACATCCAGTCAATTGATGTTGGAAGAGATTAGAGGCATTGGAGGAATCCATACAGTAGCATAACATCTCCACCCTTAAATATTCTTCCTCATCTACAGGTAAAGGTCATGCTCTTTCTGCAAGGGCCTTGCATTCTACAGCTCCATGGATACTTGATTCTAGAATGACACATTCTCAAGATTTGGTCTCATCCCTTTCATATTGCAGTTGGGGATTCTACACAACTTTTAGTTTTGGGATTAGGCACTATCACACTTGAGGGTGGTTTTCTTTAGGAGGTACTTGTAGTTCTTGATATCTCCACCAACCTTTTTTCAGTGTATCAAATTTGTTAATATGGCACTAGTAGGACAATCAATTTTACCCCTCATGATGTATTTATTTGTGACCTTCATGTTCTTGATATTATTGTGGTTATTGAGAGTGTTGATACTTCTTCTCATTTATACTAATTTGATGGTTTTGAGAGTTCATTTGATTCAAGTTCATCCTTCATAGCACATGCAGACATTGTGAGCATGTTGTGGCATGAATGTTTTGGTCATGTCAAATACAAATATCTCCAGCAGATGAGTCCATAGGCATTAGTGTTAGGGATCCCTAAGATTTCCTGTATTGATGGTGTTTGTCAAGGATGTGTTATTGACAAACATCACCGGGATTCTTTTCCTACAGGTAGAGCTACACGTGCAAAGGCACCTTTGGATTTAGTTCATAGTGACATCATGTCATTTCCGACTTCTTTTTTTGGGTCCAAATATGTTCTCACATTCATTGATGACTTCTCCAGGTGTACATGGGTGTAGTTTCTTAAGTACAAGAGTGATGTCTTTGATTCTTTCATGATCTTTAATGCATTGGTGGAGAAGCAATCTGGTCTTTCTATCAGATGGATATGTACAGATAATGGGGGGAGTATGTTAATCAGACTTTCAGGGACTTTTGCACTGATCATGGTTTGCAGTATTAGCTTACATTTCCATACACCCCTCAGCAGAATGGTGTTGTTGAGTGAAAGAACATAACTTTACAGAGATGGCCAACTGTATGATTCAATCACAAGATATGCATTCTTTGTTTTGGGTTGAAGTAGTTAATTGTTCCAATTATATTCAGAGTTGCATGCCTCACAAGGAATTGTGGCATGAATCTTGAGGAGGCTTGGTCCCATGTCAAGCCCAATGTATCTTCATTCAGATTCTTTGGTAGTGAGGCTTGGGAATTCATTCTTGAAGCTCAACAAAAAGCCATGGAGAGGGAGAGCTGACCCGTCATATTTGTTGGCTATTGTGAGGATGTTAAGGCATACAATTTGTTTGATCCCAATTCTAAAGAGGTCTTGTTTTGATGAGATGTCCAGCTTGATGAGTGCTTTCCTCTGATAGATTCTCCATCCCTAGCTTCTCCCTCATTTCTTACTACTCACTCCTCATATCTTAAGGATTACTCATCTCTTTAGGATGAGGATGATGCTCTAGCTATCCCACCACCTCCAGATATTCAGCCTTTACCCAACTATGCCCACAATACTATTGATATAGTTGGACCTTTGGCAAGTGATCCTCCAAACTCATGGCACACTAGGCACTAGTATTTTGAGTCATACCATTTCAAATGATCCTCAAAAAATTTCATAGGTGGTTGGTATTCCTAAGTGGGATAATGTTATGGAAAATGTGTATTCTTCTCTAATGAAGTATCATACATGGGATTTAGTTCCTCTTCCTAAGGGAAGAGAGTTGGTTCGATGCAAGTGGGTGTACCATACCAAATATGTTGCAAATGGTTCTATTGATAATTATAAGTCTTGTCTTGTTGTAAAGGGTTTCTCTCATATTGAAGGCATTGATTATTCTGAGACCTTTTCCCCTCTTGCCAAGATGAATTCTATTCACCTTGTACTTTCCCTTATAGCTTCATAAGGATGGTCAGTATTTCAGATGGATGTGAAGAGTGCCTTCCTTCATGGTGATCTTCATGAGGAGATTTATATGGAACAACCACATGGTTTTATTAAGGACTCTTTGCTAGTTTTCAAACTTCACCGTTCACTATATGGTCTCAAACAGGCCCCTTGAGCTTGGTATGAGAAGATGGACTCTTTTTTTCTTTCTTTTGGCTTCACACGATATTATTTTGCTCCCATAGTTTAAATTAAGAGATAGGAGGGTGATCTTTTGATCCTTGTGCTATATGTGGATGATTCAATCCTTATAGGCAGCTCATCCTCCATGATCTAGAATGTTCAGCGAGCTTTGAAGGAGCAATTTGAGATGAAAGATCTTTTCCTTCTGTACTACTTTCTTGGTCTACAGGTTATTCAATCTTCGGATGGGATTTCCATATTTCAGCAGAAGTATGCTCTTAACATGCTTCAAAGATTTGGCATGCTTGATTACAAGCCTACCCCCACACCATTCTATTCAGGTGTTGTATTATCTTCCACTTGTACTGCTCCTTTAGTAGATGCTACATTATACAGGTAGTTGGTTGGCAATCTTTTGTACCTGACACATTCACGTCATGATCTTTCATTTGTGGTTGGTCTTGTCTCTCGATTCTCACATGATCTATTTGAGAGTAATTGGAAAGTTCCCAAATGAATTTTGAGATATATTTAGGGCACCTCACATTATGGTATTCACTATACATCAAGAGATCCTTAGATTATTGGCTTCACTGACTCAGATTGGGTTGGTGATTTCAATGATAGGAAGTCCACTTTTGGGTTTGTTTTATGCCTTGGTTCTAGCCCCATTACACAATATTTTAAGAAGCAATCCACTATTGCATTATCATCCACAAAGGATGAGTATCGGCAACAGTTTTGGCTAGCTAGGAGGTTTTTTGAATTTAATGGTATTGACTAAGTTTGGTTTTCCTCTTAATAGTCCCACTATTCTTTGGTGTTGAAACAAAGAAAAATATGGAAAGGTTTGATCAAAATGGGGTTGATGAAATAATTAGGACCTATTTTCCTCTATTTCATTAGGAAATGAGATCCACACAATGAAATGAATTACATCCCTTAGGTGAATCAAGTCAAAGTGTGAATATACTAATTTCTATTTTTTGCAAGGATGAGGGTCTTGATTAAACAACACTTTGGGGAGAAATATTAAAAATAGAAAATCAACTCCAAAATGCAATCTACAACTTGGATCTAATAGATTAAGCTCAATATTGATGAAACCAGTAATCATATCATAGATCAGACAAGGGTAAGCTAATGTGTACTAGTCACCAAAAAGTGCTTTGTTGAAGCTGATCAGGGACTTATTTGCTCAGGGTGAATGGGTCTTGAGCTAGGGTTTTGTTTGCAACTTTCGGGAGCCTTTGCTACAGATCTAAATCTCTCAATTTTCCTAGGTTTCAAGTTTGGAAAGCCAAAAATAAATTATATAATTGAGTTTTCGTGAGATGACAACTTTTGCAACTTTGACAACTCCAATTTTTCTCTTCAAGAGATCTTCAAGATTTCTTCCACCTAAAGACCTGCAAACACAAATCAAGAGGGGAAAATGTTTTTTTTTTTGTGAATGGGGGGTTGCCTTGGTCAAACCCTATTTTGGAAATTAAACCTTGAAATGAAATGAAATAGCATGAAAGGAATGATGAATGAACAACTCGGTGTCACAACTCACCAAACCCTTGAATGAACCTTGGAATGTAGATCTACAACTTGCATGAAATGACTTCAATGGATATGGATCTTGAACCTTGAAACTTGATTTTAAACAATGCCTTGAATTCTTGAATGGATCACGAAACCTACATCATCATATTAACTCCAAAAAACATGCATGATGCAAGAATACTTTGACATGAAAATTGGATCTTGGTTGCTGCAATAATTCTTCAATAAATCTACTCTTGAATGCCTTGAATTGCTCTTGATCTCATAAAAATTGCTTAGATGAAACTTAGTGAAATGAGCTTATATTTGTGTTTAGTGTTATGTTTAGTCATTAATGAATGTCAGGTTTACTCTTTGGAAAATACAATTTATTAGGCTTGGATTAGGCCAATTAAGGAAAATTAAGCTCAATTAATTAACAGATCCCTAGATAAGTGTGAAAGTGTAAAAAGGTACACTCTACAACACTAAAAATAAGGCTTAATTAAATCCATTTTAATTAATAGGGCCCTAAACTTAATGTGAATATGTAAAATACATATTACCACACTAAATTAAGGCATAATTAAGTTCATTTTAATACTAATTCCTAATTAGGTGTGAAAATATAAAAGGGGTGCATTTTTCTACACTACATTTAGCCTCCACTTTAGTGAGAGGATGAGCACCAAAAAAAAATCACACTAAAGTAGACATTCAAAACACATGTATGAAACAATGACAAAGATTCTCGATCATACAACATCAAAGACCTAAAATAAAAGGTGAGAAAAAAGAGGGCAGATCAAGTCTCAACTGTCCAACGTGATGTGGAACACATCTCAGTGATTTGTCTAAAAATATTCACAAGCAGAACTCGATGTCCACTATGCAAAAAATTCACGTGCGCTCACTCTGAGATAATGGAACCTCAGGTCATCCACTAGGTGAGCCCCCAACAGGTGGCAAATGAGAAAATCTTATTAGGCTCCCATACCATATCAAAGCTATCCATTTGACAACTTCAATAAGGCACCACAAGAACTTTGGGCTTCATAAGGCCTAACAAGCTATGTTCTGTTAAGAACCTATGAGAAAAGCAAGGCTCCACTAGCAAGCAAAGTGTGTTATACTTGGTGGTATTGAAAAGGGTTCAAGCTTCACAAGGCTAGCAAGTTGTATTATGCTACACCTATGAACAAAAATACAAGTAAAGTTTTGTTCAAAGGGATCTTGCTTAGTTTGTGTAAGGTCTCTTTATAGGGAACATCATGCCTAATGTCTCCAAGAGAGGAAAATTCAAGGGTAAAATATTTGCAATCTTAGGGAATGCATTGTGTAGCATCACCACTAAGAGGAAAGTCGCACGCTAAGAGATATCACACTCTCAGAGGACATCAAACCCAATGACACCACCAAGAAAATAATTCATCACAAGAATAAAGAAAATCACACAATGAAATATGAGGAATGCCAAAAATAATGCCAACGTATGCCCCCACTTTAAATAAATTGCTATCACCATTGTTGGGAGCAATTTTATTTAAAGTATCCAATGATCAATGCTAAATAATAAATAATACATGAGAACTTATTTGGAAAGCCCTATGCCAAGTCATATGTTCCCGAATGAAGTTGCATCATGAAAAAGAGAGGAAGGGGTTTCCCCCAAAATAAAATCCCAAAAACATGTAATGGATCCACAGATTTGGGGTTAGTATATCTTTGCTATAATTTTGTTATAGTTCGAAAACGTCATCATTTCCCAAACACTCATAGAACAAGAAGAATGACACATAAAGAGCGAAAACAAAGAAAAAACTTTTGGGTCAACATGGAAGAGACCTAAATGTCTCGATGCCTCGAATCATCCCCAAAAGGAAAACAAAAGATAAATGTTTACAACATATAGAAGAATGCAGATACAAATAAAGGAATGCACATGAAGAGAGATACATCAAATAGAACAGTAGGGGGAATCACATTATGCACATGCAATCACACAAATAACATGTAAAAGAAAACAAAGAAAATGACTAGTAAGGCACATGCAAGTCAACCTATAGCAGTTCATCTGCATCCCAATCTTGATTAGTATATACAAAAGGCGGACAACTAGCCAAAGGGAAAAAATCAAGTGCCAAAACTAGGACAAGGCTATCTAACCCATTGTCCCCACTAAGTGCAAGACAAGGATGAGACAAGATGATTGATGAGAATGAGCTCCTTGCAATAAAGAAAATTATTTTTCAATAAATGATAAACATGCAATAGTGAGTATGCAATGATCCTACAACTATTACATGACAAGGAGCAAAGTGCATGCTTTTAGTCAAGATGGATCTCTAGGGGATCTAAATATCTTCAATAATCCTTATAAAGGACAAAAATTATCATTGTGGTGTCCAAATAATCTATGATAGGAACAATATGGTATGTTTTGCTTAGTTTGATTTTTGATTAGATTTTCACGTTTAGGCAGTAAGTTGATTAATCCCCAATGTAAAACAGTGTAAAAGGCCTTCTCATTCTTGGATATCTTTAATAGATCAAAGGATTCAGGAAGATCATATATCTCTTGTAGCTAAATTTTTTGATGTGCATGCAATTTCGGCTTCTTCTTCTTTGGTTTGATAATTGTTTGGTCATCAATTTCATCTTCTAACTATAAGTCCTTTTCTTTTACAGAAAAGGATGTGTTAGGAGTAGTAAAGTGATCAGAATTTGTGTTTTCTTTTCTCTTATGTGTAGGAAATGTATTGGAAGCTAGTTGAGGGGGAGGAAAATTATTGTTAATGACATGGACCAAGGTACATATAAATTCTATTATGTCTTCATGCTTAAGCATCTTTCATATGTTCCCTATGAAAGGAATGGAATTAGTAGAATAAGGTTCAATTCTCACAAAGTCTTGCAAACTTTTTAATTCTTCATTTAGCCTTCTTATGTTTTCTTTCAAGACATTAACAAAAATTGTTTCAACATCATGAAAATTGTTTGTGGGTAGGGAAGTCATTGGAAATGAGGTATGAAGACTATGCTCCATAGAGGGTTGATTATCAACACTATTAGTGAAAGAGTTGGAGAACCCAATATCCACAACAAATGGTGTATCGCAGGATGACATGAGTCGAGAACTACGTCTCACAATAGTATTTCCAATAGGAAACCAAGTTGTAAAGTTCATACAAGTTTCACAAACTCAATGTACACCCAAAATGGAAAGAATATGAAATGTAATGAAGTAACCTAGGATGTAAAGTACAATGCAAATATGTAAAAGCAATTTTTCAGATTTCAAACAAGATAATTTTTTGATTACTCTATGTAAAAGCCTAAAAATGATGTCTTGTAAATGCAATTTTGAACTCACACAATACACTTTTATCAAATGAAGCTTACTATTATCAATTCCACTTAACATAAATTCTACAAACTAAAACATAAAATTAAAAACAATAAAGTAGAATGCAGAAACAGATGTTTTAATGCCCAAAAATTCAGGAAATGGCCCTGATCGGGGACTCATTCACCCAAGGGAAAATGGGTCCTAGGTTAGGGGTTTTAAAAATGTTTTTGCATATTTCTGAGTTGATTCTATTGGTTTCCAGATTCTGATTTAAAATAGTGAGTTACAGTTTGAATTTTCTATGAAATTAAGGTTAAATGCAAATGCAAAACATGAAAAAATGACAAACTAAGAGACCTAATTTGATGTGAAATTTTGATTCAATTTTCAAATGCAAGTGAATGATGATGCAATGCTATTTAAATTATTTGCAAAATGATTGATTTTTTGTATTTTTTAGATTTTAAGAGATGCAAAAATGTAATCCTAAAACCCTAAATGAAATACAAACTAATGAAAGTTAAACAACCCTAAATGAGTTTCAATTCAATGCAATGCAATGCAAATGAATGCAATATCTAGATCTAGGGTGAAACTGGATTCCAAAATCAAAAAATGCAATGATCAAAAGTCAAGTTCACCAAAATGAAACAGAAAAATAGGGAAAGGTGTGATCAAAATGGGGTTGATGAACTAATTAGTACCTATTTTCCTCTATTTAATTAGGAAATGATATCCACGCAATCAAATGACTTACAACCCTTAGGTGAATCAAGCCAAAGTGTGAATCTACCGATTTCCTTTTTTTGCAAGGATGAGGGTCCTGATTAAACAACACTTTCGGGAGAAAGATTAAAAATAGCAAATCAACTCCAAAATAAAATCTACAACTTGGATCTAATAGGTTAAGCTCAATACTGATGGAACCATAAATCATACCATAGATTAGAGAAGGGTAAGATGATGTGTACCAATCACCAAAAGTGCTTTGTTGAAGCTGATTTAGGACTCATTCACCCAGGGTGAATGGGTCCTGAGTTAGGGTTTTGTCTGCAACTTTCAGAAACCTCTGCTACAGATCTAAATCTCTCAATTTTCCCAAGTTTCAGGTTTGGAAAGATAGAAAAAAATTCAGTAATTGAATTTCCATGAGATGACAACTTTTACAACTTTGACAACTCCAATTTTGCTCTTCAAGATTTCTTCCACCTAGATCTGCAAACACAAATTTCACGAGGGAAAAATGTTTTGTTTTTGGTGAATGGGGGTTTTCCTTGGTCAAACCCCATTTTGGAAAAGGAATGATGAATGAAAAAATCTATGTCACAACTCACCAAACCCTTGAATGAACCTTGGAATGTAGATCTGCGACTTGCATGAAATGGCTTCAATGGATGTGGATCTTGTACCTTGAAACTTGATTTTAAACAATTCCTTGAATTCTTGAATGGATCATGAAACCTACATCATCATATTAGCTCCAAAAAAACATGCATGATGCAAGAATACTTTGACATGACAATTGGATCTTGATTGTTACAATAATTCTTCAATAAATCTACTCTTGAATGTATTGAAATGCTCTTGATCTCATAAAAATTGCTTAGATGAAACTTAGTGAAATGACCTTATATTTATAGGTATGTAACATTAATTTCCTGAAATTCAAATAACACAAGCCGACATCTAAATATGGATTTAAATGTGTTAAAATACTGCCAAAAACATAACTTAAATTTAGGTCCTAGGTCTAACTGAGGAACCATTCGCCCATGGGTGAATGGGTCCTAGGTCACTCACCTAGGGCACACGTTTCTCAATGAGAAGTGTTATATTTATGCATTAATGTATGTCAGGTTTCCTCTTTGGAAAATATAGTTATTTAGGCTTGGATTTGAATTAAAGGGGCCAATTAAGGAAAATTAAGCTCAATTTATTAAAGGAGCCCTAGATAAGTGTGAAAGTGTAAAGAGGTACACTCTACAACACTAAAAATAAGTCACAATTAAGTCCATTTTAATTAATAGGGCCCTAAACTTAATGTGAATATGTAAAATACATATTACAACACTAAATTAAGGCATAATTAAGTTCATTTTAATATTAATTCCTAATTAGGTGTGAAAATGTAAAAGGGATACATTTTTCTACACTATATGTGTGAAAATAAAAGTACCATTCACATTTCTCGCAATCCAATGGAGCATCAGCATATTAAGCACATAGAGATCCACATGCACTTCATACGGCAATTGATTCAAGATGGTTTTCTCACCTTGGATTGCATGCCTACAGAGGAGAAGGTTGCAAACATCCTCATGAAGCCTTTGGCATCATCTCACTATCTTCAGTTGTGATCGATGCTTGGGGTGAAGGAAGTTGTCCTTAGGGGGTCTTCATGAGGCCTTCCTTCCTTCATGTTTATTTCATACATGCTTTTATCTCTTTTTGGAGTGGAATTTTTCTTATGAGGTTTTCTCCATTTCTCCACCTTTTAGAGATTTTTTAGTTGTACTAGGTACCTCATCAGGCCTAGTTGTTGGGACCCATTCATGCTTTCTTTGCTTTTTATGCATTGGTTTTTAGAGTTTTTTAGCTACTCCCTAAGTTACACTTAAGGGGGGTGTTAGAGTTATCATATATTAGAGAATAATTAATTATTATTCTAACTCTCATACACTTAAGCTAAACTTAGGCTTGCTTTATTATTTAACTCAATGCTTTATTTATGTTAACTATAGAGCTAATATTAGATCAATTTGTCTCATCACATAGGATGTTGACACTTGTCATGATCTAATCCCTTTATCATTAAGATTTCTCTTATGAAGCATTCATTCTCTCTTGTATTATTCATTTTGTAATTATTTTCTTTTTGAGGAATAGCAAATCTTTGTTTTCCAGAGCTCTTGAATAGAAAATGTTTTGTTCATTGTTTGATCATGTGTCTCGTGTTATTCACAAATCTAACATTGGGGAGATTTTTTTCCCACTAGTCTTTCTCCCTTTCTTTACTTTATGAAAAATTGCATTGCTACTTGGTACCTCATTAGGCCTAGTTGTCAAGACCTACTTTCATTGTGCCCGCCTAAGCTATGCTTAAGGGGATCTCATATTAGAATTAATATTTCTTAGGAGTGTGGTATTATTATCCATGTACTATTTTTAGTCTATCTTTAATATAGTGGTTACATGCCTATTCTTAGGCTCGCCTATTTTAAGGTCCACTAAATTTAGTTGGCTAGCTATCTATATATCCTTATTATGACTTAATTGTCATCACTTTAGCTATTTATTTTCATATTGTGTTTTATTTAGTCTCATAGGTAGAGCATGCACTTTCTTTTCTTGTGTGGCTCAACCGATACTAACATTATCTCTAGAGGCCTTGGCTATTCTTACAATAAGTTCTATTGTTATTTGATTAATATATCTCCTTATTCATCTATTGTTGTCAAAACACCTTTTAAAATGTGGATAATTAACAAGAATTATATATTTAAGGGCTTTAGTTGTGAGGATTATGTCCATGTTCCCTAGGAAAAATAATCTAAACTAGATTCAAAATCTCAAAATGCAACTTTATAGGTTATAATGAGAATGTCAAAGGTTATAAAATTTGGAATCCTAACCTAGAAAATGATTTATTCTACATATGTTATTTTAGGGAGTTTATAAATTTTTAAGGTCTAGAGGAATCAAAGGAAAGATATATGAAGAAAATAGTGCATTTTGAGACTAAGATCAAGAAACAAGAAGATGAAAATAAGGAATAATAAATTGATGGGTCAAAGATTGGAGAGGAAGAAGAAGGTTTAGATGAGAGCTCAAATGAGGATGTGTAGGATGATTATATGGAGTAATAGGTAGAGCTCCTTACTTCTACCATGAGGAGGTTCACAAATAAATAAAATAAAATTGACAAGTATAACCTAAAAAAATTCATTTATTTATTGATTGATTGAGAAAAAATGATGAACCTAGATCTTTCAGGGAGGATTTATCTTTAGAGGATAGTGACACTTGGATATAGGTCATGCAAGAAGCAATGATCTTAGAAAAATTTTGACACCTAGGATCTTATTATTTTTCTTGAGGGAAGAAAACCCATTGGTTGCAAGTGGGTGTATAAGAAGAAAATAAGTGTGAATAGATGGTTAGATTATTAGAAGGCTAGATTGTCCAAAAAATAATCCCAATTAGAGGGAGTAGATTTTTAATTTTTTTTTTGTTAATTTTTATTAAACTTTTGTTGTATATTATTATAGCTTGTGATTTTGAGATTGAGAAAATGCATGTCAAGATTTATTTCTTATATGGGGATCTTGTGGACGATATTTATATGTGACAACCTCATATTTTTTCTGAAAGTGAAAGAACACTTTGTTTATAGGCTAAAATAATCATTATATGGTCTAAAATAGTCACTCAAGATGTACCATAATTTTGATGCTTTTATATCGAGTTTGGACTTTTTTATTAGGAGAGAGTAGGATTTTTGTGTTTTGTTAAAATTATTAATGATATTATTTTAATAATTTTATTATACATGGATGACATGTTATTTATTGGTAACCACAATATGATGATTAAGGATCTTAAAACTATACTTTTTAAAATATTTGATATCAAGGATTTGGTGGCTACAAAATAGATTCTTGAGATGAAGACGAATATGATTGGTTACATATAAATTTTTGGTTAAGTAAAAGTATGTTTCTATCATTTTATAATAATTTGGTATACATGAGTGTAAATGAGTGAGTATTCTATTCCTATCAAAATTAAGGTTTCTTTAGATATGTGACCTAAATTAGATGATTCTCTTGAGGATATTTTAATATTTCATATTATATTGTTGTTTGTAGCCTAATTTAAGCAATGGTCTACACTAGACTAGATATTCCCAAGCAGTGGGAGTGGCATGCCTTGTTTTTGGAATATGTTGATTATGCAATTTATATAAATTAAATTATTTTATTTTATTTCAAATTATGATATCAAAATTATGTTTTGTGATATTCATACTAAGATTGTTTTGCCTTATCTATGATTTAATAAAAGAGAATATAAGGTAGATATTGATTAAAAGATATAAATATTATTTTTTTATCTTTATAATGATTGTTAGTGAATAATTTATATTATGTTATGTTAATATGGTTAATTGACTCAATACCTTGTTGGTTAAATAATGTGGATGTAGGAAATTTATTTCCCATCCTAGATGAGGGGAGAGATCATCACTAGAGAGAGGGAAGTAGATTAGGGATAATGACCAATACATCATGATTCCAAGAACTAATACAAACACACATAATAGTGAATTTTTATATAAATATTTGGTTTTGATATTACCCTTGAGTCATATTTGTGATGGTGCCTTACATCTTAACATCATTATAGTTTTGATGTTTGATTGTTCTTTGTCTCTTTCTATTATGCTACTTGATTAAATGGTATCAACTTCTATTGTGCATAAATTCATGTTGTTGTATCATTCTTTTGATAGGATTCTATCTCATGAGAAACACATAATTAATATATTTATAGAAATATTAAACTATATGTATGTATATAGGTAAATGTATCTTTCTATCCAAGTCAAGAGTAATTACGAAAGGATAAATATATATCTATATATGAATATATAGATATATATTAATCATTATGAATATATATATATATATGAAGAGATCTCAGTTATACTGGGGGGGTGAATCGGTATAACAATAATCTTAATTTTCAAAACTTAATTAACTGTAATAATAACACACATGAAAGATCTATATCAATTAAGAATACATGACAAACACATAATTTATGTGGAAACCCTTGCAGGAAAAAAACAATGATAAAATATTGCCCATATGTAGATCATCTTGTTACAAGCACGAACCTACTTCTTTACAAAACTTATTTTGCAGGCACCAACCCACTGGAGAGACTAATCCCCACCACTAAGAACTAACTCAGCAAGAGACACCAATCTCTTCTATTGAGAGGTGCCAACCTCCCAATCTCCTTAATTCAAAGGAACCAACCTCTTGATCTCCTTAATTCAAAGGCACCAACCTTTGAACGAATAATATAATAATTTTTTTGAAACTTCTTCTTAGATTTGCCCTAATCCACCTTCATAAATCTGCTCAATACTTCATCAAAAAAAATTCTTTAGAATTTTCAAATATCCTTCATAAATTTTTTCATAAAGCTTTCATGGATTTTCTCATATGTATACTCATATGTCTTCAAAATTCTATAATTATGCCTTTTATGGTTGCTCCTTATACAAATGATATTCAATAAATTTCTTGTTTTCAAATAGAATCATAAATCTCTTTAAATATCTTTACCAAGGGGGTGATTCATCAATAAACATGTCATTTCAAATTGGATGCAACCTCTTCTTTAATATGCACCATTTGATGAAGGGTACTCCCCTTACAATTTGAAACTCACAACAATAACAAATATTATACAAAAAAAAAGCAAGAAGGAACAATATATTCTATTATCTCAATAATGAAATGGAATTATAATATGCAGAAGCGCACAAGATTCCCTTACAACATGGGCTTTTGATTACAAAAAATTGCAACAATGGAGTCTTCAATCCTATGCTCAAACTAGTAGCATTTGGTTATGTAAACCTGCACCAAAGCCAACTTCTCACAATGACAAGGAATCAATATATAGAAGTTTTTGAGTGAGAAAACCATTGTAATTTCCCAAAAAAGCATGCAATTACCACCTTGGAAAAACCATGCCCCTTTTGAGGAAAAATCATAAAATAATAAATTTCTAAGTGCTCACATAGCCTTCACATTGGCACCTAAACCTCAACCAATCAAATTCGGTCAAAATAGATGTTTCCTTAATCTCTGATGGCTCTAATGACTCCATGCAAGAACATGCACCAACATGCAAGCTTGGTCACCCAACATGCAAAGAATGCAAATCATGCAAATCAACATGCAAGGAAATGCATTGTAAAGTGGTCCCCACATTGAAATGGATGCCTAGGTTGGAATATTCCTTCGAGATGCTTTTGTAAGCTTTATTAAAGTTAATTGGCCTCCAAAATTATAATTACAATTTTCCATATGGGAAAATTACAATATTTTGAAATTTGGAATTATTTAATTTCCCACACATCAACCTTTATTGAAAATAATAAAAATAAGAAGCAATATTTTTGGTGATGCAAGATTTTCAGTCTGCTCGAATGCTTCTGCATCAAACACGTTGAGTAGGAAGTTTGTGAGAATAGGCTCAAAAAATGGAGTTGAGTAGTAGAACTACTCTTTCAAGTTGCAAGAAACTTGCAACATACTCCAATGCTAAGATGGTACCCTAGAAAATTTTCTTTCTTATTTTCTAGCACTTTGCCAGAATGATCGCCATCTTCCTCCCACAAATCTACATCCTCTTCTTCCTTTCTCTTGTTGAATTATGTCCACCATGAACCATCCTCCACCACCAATGGTTCTCTCCTCTCCTCTTCCAATTAATCCTCTTCTCTCTTATTTTGTGGGATCAATCCCACCACATACCAACCACCTCCACCAAATCTCAGATGCACAATCTCTCACAACTTCTACATAGAGATATGCAACATTTGTATTCCACTTTGTCACTACACAATTCTCCTTCTCTAACTCTTTACTCATTTCAACAAGCAAATTCATTGTAAATTCAACATTACAAAACTCATTAAAATTTACCTCGATGACTTCTACTATCATAACTTCCTATTCCTCTACTACAACTTGTCTCTCTTTTTCAAGGTTTACACCTTCAAGCTACTCCTCCATCACCACTAAAAAATTTAATTTTATCTCTTCTTGCATGCCTCCAAAAAGGCATGCTACAACTTTTCCTTTACCATCTTCTACATTCAACAACATGTCCTCCAATGGACAATTTATTTCTACACTCCTTGCTTATTATCCTCTTGCATGATGATCTTGTTGGAATTTTGTGTTGTCATTAATACCAATAGGTCTATGTCATTGCATTGATGTCAACCTATGGAGATGCTTTGATTAGTTGCATTATGTTGTCATTAGTAGTCTCACTGATGTCAACCTCTGGTGTTGATGTGATGAGTATGTGTTTGTGGATATTCAACCTCTAGTGTGGTTGGGTTATTGTATTGCAATTGGTTTGGTTGTGGTGAGAAAGTGTTGCAGATATTGAGATGATGTTGTAGTGCTTGATTTCCAAGTGCTTTTGAGAAAATTTGAATAAAAGAAGAAAAAGTGTGTCAAAGAGGTGTTTTGTATGGAAAAGTAGTGTTCTATTTTTACTCTGCATTTCTTCTGTATTGAAGATCTACTTGTGTGGTTCAAATATGTTAATCAAAAGTGTTCAGAGGTGTTATATCAATATTTTCATGTTCTAGATCATTCTGCAGAGAAAGTTGTGTTCACTAGTGTGTGAATTGTGAAGCAGTGTTTTCAAGGAGAAATGTTTTTGCTCTACATTTCTCCACAATATGGTTTTTGGTCTTGTGGATCTAGGAGTGTTCTTATATTTCTTATATCTATCTTAATTTAGAATTGTTTGAGTTTTGGTGCATTGCAAGGTTGGAATCATGTGTTATAGTGTGTAAAATATTAACTGGGTGTAAAGAATGAATATATTCTTCAAGTGATTATTGTTGTGAAGGATTTATTGGATTTCAGGGTATTGATGGAAATTCCAGATTGTGTTTGAGTGTTGTGTGTGGTTCACAAGTCACCTTTGGATCAAACGAAGCATGTACTTAAATGTTTAATGGTTTTTACACCGGTTTGGTCATCCTTGGGTGCTTACGCTAATTATGGATATGTTTCAGTGTCTGTGGAAGCATGGTGTGACATGTGTGTATGGATTTAGGTACAAGTTAAGGTGTGATGTGGTCCTCTTTTATTCCTCTCCACTGCCAGAATGTTTTGGTGACGACCTAATTTGAATTTGCACGATTGAGTTGCATAATCAACCTTGTAAATTGCTTTCAAGGTTGAGGATGGTATATATATGAGTGGTGAATTGATGGAGGATGTGTAAGAGTATTGTGATAAAAAGTCTTGATGTGTGAAGTGAGAAAGTATGAAATACAATGTGAGATTTAAGTCCTAAGACTATTGGAAGCAATGAGCAGAAGGTGTCTACATTCTTCAGAGAGAGTGCAAATTATGTATTGGTGATGCAATGGTGGAACTTTTTTGTTGCTTTGATATGGATTTTTTACTGTAACAATCTTCTATATTCTTCTTTCTAATCTGGAAATGAGACATTGGTAGTCAGCCCTTTCTTTTTTTGGGCTGCCTATTGTATTCAATGTTGCAATTACTTTATACTACAAGCTAATCCTCATTGTGGTTTTTCCTTTCTTATCTTTTCCACGTAAATCTAGTGTTATAATGTGCATGGTGTTAGTGTGTTGCTTTTTCTATTATTTACTTTCATGCTAAATCAGTATAACAAATTAAGGGTTAGTAAGGATCTGAATGTTAATGAGGGTTTTGATGTTTTAATGAGCTTATTCACCCCCCTCTCAGTTGTCTTGTGCATTCAACAATTGGTATCAGATCAAGGTTCATTAGAAGTAAGCTTAACTTCTTGAGATAGATCTAGGATGGTGCAAAAGAAGGAGGCTCCTCTATTTGATGGATCGGATTATGCATTTCGGAAGACTAGGATGGAAGGTTTCCTTATTTCTCTAGGGTTTGGAGTTTAGAAGTCTGTTGAAATTGGATATACAATGCCTACAAATGGTTTGAATACTGATGATGAGATCAAGGCATATGAGAACAATGGAAAAGAAAGATATTTTCTTTTGAGTAGTCTTTCTAATTCAAAACTTGTGAAAGTTATGAGTCTTAAATCTACTGGTGAGATCTAGAAAAATATAGAAAGTATCTATGAAGGAGATGATAAGGTCAAGCAAGAAAAGATGCAAATTTGAAGACCAAGTTTGAAATCCTATGGATGTCAGTGGATGGAGATATTACAAGCTACATGCATAGAGTGGATGAAGTTTTTAATTTCATTAGAGGTTTTCTTGGAAAACTTGGATAAGATGAGGTGGTAAATAAGGTACTAAGAACTCTTACTAAATCTTATAGCTCTAAAGTTTTTGCTATTGAGGAAGATCAAGATTTAAATAATTATTCTAGAGATCATTTGTTTGATGATTTAACTACTTTTGAATTAAGAGAGTTTGGTCCAAGTGAAGTTTGGTCCAAGTGATTCAATAAAATAGACTACTTTTAAAGTTGGAAAGGTAGAGAAGAATGAGGAATCAGATCCAGATGATGTTGATGATTGATGAGGGATAAATGTGTCTTTATTTTCATCCTTTGTTTACCTTTTTAGCTCTTTGTTCCTATAGAATTCCTTGTAGTTCCTGTCACTATTTTTTAATGAAGTAGGGATGTTTGATAAAATGAAAAGAGAAGATAGGAACTTGAGGATATACCAAAACCATTAATTATTTACTAATTTACCTTTTGATTATGAAAAACAGGGGATGATTAGATGGTTGATGCATGGAAGCAATGGGAGCATCGGTGGAATGAAGACGAGAACCGTTTCATGAGTTACTTGTGAATAAAGTTTGGTCTAAAGTTGTTTTGTTTTTGGAACAATGTTAAAACTATAAATCTATTGTTAGAACTTTTAAAGGTTGTTGGCCATAGGCCATAGCAACCCAAACAATCATATATCATTTTGGTTAGTCTTTTGTAAACTCAGTGACATATGATCTCTATATATATGTATGCTAAGAATTGGGTTAGTAATTGATAATATACATCTGCAAGCTATTGTTTTGATTAAATAGACTAGAGTTCAAAATCTTGTTTTGCATAAGCATTGAATAGAGTAAAATAAGCTTTTGTTTCTTCACTGGAAATCGAAGAAGGTAGAGCCCACTTCCTCAATCGCCCAGTGTTTAGCTGTAGCATCTGTGTGTTGTGTGGTAATGAGATTCTCTTAGTTTGATTTGATCATTCAATCGTTGTGTTATTTAATATGTTGTTAACTACTATTTTATGTGTTGGTGATTGATTTGTTTATATCGTGCTACAGGTGTATTCAATTTACAAGTTCACTTTGTAATAAGATTTAATCAATGTGTTTACCATTCTCTATAAATTTGATTTAGCAGATTATTCCAGACGAGTGTTAATTTGAGTGTTTAATAATACGCATGAAATTTATTTAACATTTTCACATTCCATCATTTATCTGCTTTTGATAGTCTAGTGTTAGCAAGAATTATTATTTATGTTTTGTTGGTTAGTTTTAATCTATTTTATTGGAAGTTGTTCAATTCAAGTTCCTATCACACAGGTGATAGGAAGTCTGAAAACCAAATTCCTAAATAAATGTAATCTACGTGTAGCTACATCCATCCCCACTTGAATTTCTAGGTTCATCCCTTAGGAAAATAGCCCCAATATCTTTCACAAGCCTACACTCCCAGATTGACATTGAGGAGTAAACTGAGGAACTTGCGAAATTCTAAAATATTTTTCTCAATCCATTCACCCATTTAAGATAGAATTACAAGGATAGTTTAACCCCAAACATCAATCACAGTTTAATCCAATAATTTTGGCACCATTGTCGGGGAAATATATTAAAGGCCTAAAATCATAGCAAGTTGATTTAGGACCAGTACGTCAAGAGGAAATCCTATACAACTGTCAACCTTGTTAAGGTTACTACTCTAGATTTGTGTGCTATTGTAAGTCATTTAGGTGCATGAATTGTACTAGGGATAGTAGAGGAAGATTCATTAGAAAAGAAAAGGGAAGTAGTTCACAACCCGAAAAGCTTAAAAATAAATCAAAATCATCCATCGAGGAATCAGAAAATAGGTCAAAGCCATCTGTTGAAGGGAGTAGCTCAACTCAAGAGACATTGAAAACTAACTTGCAATTAGAGTTACCCGAACTAAATATCGAGAAGGGTGTCATAGATTCTACTACCATTGAGACACTTGCAGGTACCCATCCAAGTTCTTCTAAAATATTGCAAAAAAAGGTTGAGAAGTTTTTTCGAGAAACTTACAAGCCGGAAGCTGGTCCAATCTTAGAAGAAACCCAAGAGCCATTTAGAACCTACTTTACCCCTTTGGCATTAGACGTCATGGATCCCAACAACAACAACAACAACAACAACAACAACAACAACAATAAAAACAACAACAAAAACAACAACAACAACAACAACAACAACAACAACAACAACAACAACAACAACAACAACAACAACAACAACAACAATAAAAACAACAACAAAAACAACAACAACAACAACAACAACAACATCAACAATAACAACAATCTTAATAGGGAATTGGCCAACAATAATTTGGTTACCTTCGAGTTTCCGATCACACGTCCTGAACAAGATGCCCTTATGAAAAATATTCCTCATTCTTCTTTACCAATTTTTGTGCGGTCTTTCTATTGAGGATCTTGATATGTTTTTGTTTGAATTTGATGTGTTGTGTTGTGTCACAGTTATGATTATCAAAGTGATGCGTAGAAGCTCAAACTGTTCCCAACCACATTAAAGGATGCAGCCCTGCGATGGTTTATGAACCTCAGGAATATTAGGATATGGGAAGTCATGAAGGAGTTATTCCTAGACAAGTACCAGGAGTATTTCAAAACAAAGGAGGTTTGGGATGAAATCTTTTGCATGACACAAAAGGAAGACGAGTTTGTGGAGGACTACCTTGAACGTTTCATCTTTAGTCTCCAACGATCTTGCCAACCGAGACTAAATGAACATGATGTTAAAATGTTGTTTCTTAGAGGCATAAGAGATGATGTTTTGGAAGCATTAAATTTAATAGGTAAAGGGAATATCTCCAAAATGGATTTGACGATATCTATGGTATTTGTAGGAACTATTCAAGGTCTCAACATTCGAGAAGGAACTATCCAAGTAAACCTTATACTACAGGTAATGCAACAGGTGTAACAAAGCATGAAATAGGAAATTTACTTGAGGATCTTCAAACAAATTTGTTAAGTCATATGGGTAAACAGATAGACACTCTTTATACCCGTAGGAAGCAAGAGGAAGTAGAGAAGGCCTTGGTTGTGTTTTGTCCAACATGTCACAAGAAACATGGTAGTGAGGATTCCCCTTACAATAGGACAAACATCTCATCCTTAGAAGAAGTCAGTAGGAGTTCTACCTTAATGCCTCTTCCTATAGGTGTGCCTGATATGGAATATTTTGAGGAACCTATCTACTACATGGCCCCTATGCGACCTTTTCCACCTTGAGTAATGCACCCTAGCATGATGAATGATTATCTTGCTTCTGGACTTAGCCAACCCAACTCTTTTTCCAATCAACCTGGATGGTATAGGGGTTGGCAACAACCCTCGACATACCCTCAATGGATGCCACAATATCAGTATATTTCACAGTCGTGGCAATAGGCATGGAGGCCACAATCGCCACGACCATCACCATACCAACAACCATATCCATCACAATCACAATTTCCACCTCCTCCCATGATCAACCCATACCAACAGTCACAACAACTTCTTTCGGCTTTTCCATCATCAGCTGCTCAGCCAGTCAATCCAACAAACCATCCAACACAACCACCAAGGCCTACATCAATGCCAACCCAACCAAACCCAAACCCCAAAAATAAGGCAACCCAACTTGTGTATAATAATGAGACAACGGGTTACCCCACCTATCTGGTAAATACAATAGAATTAGATGGAGTTCAATTAAGATCGAGAAAGGCTCTTTAGGGACCCACCATTACAAAAATCAATGAAGAATCAAAAGTAGAGCCAGTCAAAGAACCTCCCTTTCCTGAACAATTCTAGTCTGAACCAATACAAAGGGAAGTTTCTCAACTTGAGTTACGCAATGTTGACATTAAGATTTCGTTGTTACAGGCTATCAAGGACATTCCCGTCTATACAAAAATAGTTTGGGATATGTATACTCGGAAGCAAAAGAATAACCAAGACTCGAAGACCATCCAAGTTATTGGACAATTGGCCAATCTTATGCTCGGGAACATAACCATTTTGAAGTACTCAGATCTAGGGAGTCCTGTCATCAAATTATCTATTGGTAAAGTAAGCATCACTAATACTCTTGTTGATTTGGGTGTTGCAATTAACATTATGACAAATGAAACAAAGGAAATATTATCACTAGGGGGACTTAGACCTACTCCCACAGTTCTTCAATTGGTAGACCAATCTTTGGTCAAACCAGAAGGTATGATTGAAGATGTAATCCTTTCTATTGATTTGTGGAATACCCAACTAACTTTGTGATTTTGTAGCCAAAAATTAAGCTGGGGGGATACCCCCTGATTTTGGGATGACCTTGGTTAGCAGCTGTGAATGCATTTATCAATTGTCGGTTGGGAAACATGGTCATTTCTAATGGCGAGCACCAGAAACAATTGACTCTATACCCGCCAATGCAACCCTTGTTAGAGACGGAGGGTCCAGTTTGGGTTGATAGTGACTTAGATGAGTCATTGCCAATTTTGACAATTGATAAAGCCTTAGATATGGAAGAACCTACTAAAGATAATATTCTCATTAATTTCCTTCAGAACAGGTATAAATTTAATGAATTTTTTGAAAGCATGGTTCTCCATTCAAGTATAAATACTTAATGTCCTTTTGGGAACTTTCCATTGGTAGGTAGTTCATGATCTGTTCAACACTTTGTCACATTGCATCAGTTGCTACCCCTTAATTGCTTGTATAGTTCATTTTTATCTTCTAGAAATTCTAGTGATATGGCATCCACCTCCTAAGTACCAGCCATTAACTCACCTACACAATCATAAGCTATGGAAATTTTGCCTAATCGCACACTTAATATTAATCCACAATTAACCCCTGAACAAATCCAAGACCTTATCGCCATGCTTAGAACAAACAAAGATGCATTTTCCTGGGAATACCAAGACATGCGTGGAATTAATCCTGACACCTATACCCACCATATTTACATTGAAGAAGGTAGTCATCCAATTAGGCAACCACAACGTCAGATCAACCCTGCCTTGTGTGAGATAGTTAAAGATGAATTACAAAGACTATTAAATGTTGGGTTTATATATCCTATTTCAGATAGTCAATGGGTCTCTTCTCTAGTTGTGGTTCCCAAGAAAAAAGGTAAGTGGATAATTTGTGTTGATTATAGAGCACTAAATAAAGCTACTAAAAAGGATCACTTTCCATTACCATTTATTGATCAAGTGTTGGATACTCTTGCAGGTAAGATGTTTTTCTCTTTTTTGGATGGGTTCAACGGCTACAACTAGATCCGCATAGCACCTGAGGACCAGGATAAGACTACTTTCACTTGTCCTTGGGGCACTTTTTCCTATAACATGTTTCCATTTGGTTTATGTAATGCACTTGCCATTTTTCAAAGGGCAGTTTTGAGCATTTTTGCTGATCTTGTAAATGATTATGTTGAGGTATATATCGACAATTTTACTATCCATGGTAATACTTATGAAGAGGCTAGAACAAATTTAGAAAAGGTACTTAGGTGTTCTATAGATACTAATTTATCATTAAGTCATAAAAAGTGCCACATGCTTATGACAGAAGGGATAGTGCTTGGTCATTATATTTTTGCTAAGGGTATTCAAAAGATACAAATTATTCAGGACTTGCCTACACCCACTAGCGAAAATGACGTGCATAGTTTTCTAGGCCATGCAAGGTACTATAGGAGGTTTATCCAAAATTTTAGTAAGATTTCCTCCCCCTTATTTTCTCTGCTAGCGAAAGATCTCATTTTCTCCTAGACACCAGAATGCCAAGAAGCTTTTGAAACCATCAAGAATAAACTTGTCACCAGACCAGTACTTAGAGGCCCCAAATGGGAGCTACCTTTTCATATCCACACTGATGCCTCAGATTGTTCCATGGGGGCTATCCTTGGACAAAAAGAAGATAATCTCTTCTACTCCATTTACTACATCAGCAAAAATTTCACCGGGGCTGAGATAAATTATACGGTAACTGAAAAGGAGTTCTTAGTTGTTGTTTATGCAATTAAAAAGTTTCATCATTATATTACTGGATATAAAGTGTTTGTTCATATGGATCATTTTGCAATTTGATTTCTAATGAATAAACCTATTGCAATTGGTAGAGTTATTAGATGGTTATTGTTGCTCCAAGAATTTGACATTATATACTTGATAAGCCCGGTCATGAGAATGTGGTTGTAGAATTTTTGTCCAAATTACAACAACAAGATGAGGAACCAGTTCTAGTTGATGACAACTTTCCAGATGAACATCTCTTTGTCATATCTACAAATAGTTCGTGGTACGTAGACATTGCAAATTACTTGGTCACATGGAAATTCCCACCACACTTTTCTCCAAGAGAACGCTGAAATTTGGTTGCACTTAGTGGACAGTACACATGGATTAACGAATTGCTCTTCCATACTGGCATTGACAATATCATGCAGCGATGTGTACCCGAAGACGATTTCTTTGATATACTTCGTGCATGCCACATAGAGCCATGTAGGCGACACTTCACCATGCAAAGGATTGCTCAAAAGATTCTCACTGTAGGCTACTATTGGCCTACAATCCATAAGGATTGTAAGTGTTATGTTCACCACTATGATAAATGCGAGCGTATGGGCCACCCCACGCGCTCAGATGAAATTCCCTTGAACCCTCAGTTGTCCATTGAGCCCTTTGAAAAATGGGGCTTGACTTTGTTGGACCTATCAACCCTCCATCACAGAACAAGGAATACATCCTTGCGTGTACAGATTATGTCACCAAGTGGGTTGAGGTTGTTGCTCTGAAACATGCAAGGGACACCAAGGTAGCTGATTTCCTCTATACTGAGATCTTCACCAAATTTGGTGTTCCTCGAGAGATAGTCATGGATCAAGGCCCAAAGTTTGCATCTGATCTTATTTCTACTTTGGTTTGTGAATACGAGATTCACCATACCATCTACAAGCCAACAGACAAGTTGAAGTCACCAACAAAGAGATCGAGAACATTCTTACCAAGACCATTTCCCTCCATAAAAGAGTCTAGGTCACATGACTTCTTGAAGCCATGTGGGCCTATTGCACTACATGGAAAACCACTACTGGTTTGACACCTTACGATCTTGTCTATGGTAAGAAGGTTGTTCTCCCTATCGAGTTTAAAGCAAATACTCTTCGTACAACACTTCAGCTTGGGATGAATCTTAGCGATGCTCAAAAGGACATAATTGCTCAGCTCCATTCTCTCAAAGAAATGCGACAAGAGGCCCTTTTTCATGCAGAGATCGTACAGAAGCAGAGAGCGTACTAGCATGATCACTTTATCCAGTCACAGACATTCCAAACTAGGGATTGGGCGTTACTCTATGATTCTCAATTCCAGGACTTCAAGGGGAAGTTCCATACTCATTGGCTTGGCCCTTATGAAATTCAGACCATCTACGAAAATGGTGATGTTAGACTATGCCCTGTGGATTCTAAACGAAGGACTCTTCTCGTCAATGGGCACCGCCTAAAAATTTACAAGCAACCCCTTTCCAAGGAGACATTATTTTGTGATGCAGTGAATTAACTTACTGTGGTTCCTTTTGGCTTGCTCAAAAATTGATTTCTTAATAATCATTAAAAAAATACAATAAAAGATCCAACAATGAAAACCTTCGAGTGTTGTTGGCCGGTTGATGTTTTAAAACCGGCTTCCTATGGGTGTGAATTACCAAATAAATCTTAGAAGTGAAAATCGGCCTCTCGACAGTTCTAGGTGGTGATAGGACAAAAACTAGGTTACTGGTGGTCTATCATCGAACACAAAAAAGAAAAAAAGAAAGAAAAAAACCACCTAGCACTTCTATGATAGGAGCTTCTTTATATGTTTCACAACCCTTGTTTTTCTTTGGTATGCACAGGGAAGGCTCTTCATTCTCTGCTACTTCAGGTCCCTTTTGGACATCTAGTTTTATTCGTTGCTAGGTCAATTATTTTTCTGGGCACTTCATTCTACTTGGTTGTTCGATACTCGATTCCTGTCATTTTTTGGATAGGAGCTCCGGGTTAATTTTTTGCAGCCTAACACTCCTTGCTAGTTGTCTGATTCTATTGTGGCACTATCACCTTCTTCCTTGTGTTGCTACCTATTAGTACGTTCTGAGGGCTTTCTCATGCTTCCATCATTTCCCGTTGTCCTTCTTCTGCCATTGCTCTCCTGGTATGTTTACTTGCCCAACCTTGATCACTTTTGGCCTTCCTATTGTAGGTGGTGTTTTGGCATTGGTGGTACAGTGTTCTTTGTACCCATCCACTTGGGCAGTAGTTTTTATGATACATTGCTCATCATCACTATATATGGCCTTCCTCTCAGCTCTATCATTGCTCCACTGGCATCTTCACGTCTGCATCATATGATTTGATTGGGTTCTTCTTCTGTTTTGTCGGTTCCTCGTGTCTTCACCTCCACATCATCTTCCATACACATGCGGTTTGGTATTGGTATATTTCACGTTTCTATTTATCTTTATTGTTTTATTTTATATCTTATATTTTCTTTAATAAATGGTGACGTGTCCATGGATGGGCCACATGCTAAGTTGGGGGGAGAGCACCGTCTAATCATAGGAACCATTAAATCGTAGTTGTACCGTATGTTGTTGCACTCATTTCACCTTTCTTTTCCACCCATTCTATCCTCATTTTTTTTAGAAGTTGTATCTATTTAGCACGTCGAAACTCTTTATTGTTTGGCCTCGGTCTTCTCATAACATTATTACCACTGCCACCCCTTATGTAGATCATAACTCACCATTATTACCCTTTTCAAACTACCATCTAGGTCATCTCATAACATTATTATCACTGCCACCCCTTGTGTAGATCATGACTCACCATTATTACCCTTTTCAAACTACCATCCAAATTTAGTTAACAACTTTCTATTTTTACCTATTGTCGATAATTTCTCTAAATCGTTCCCAGCATCTTTCCCTTACCAATGGCAGTTTGCTTTATTTGCTAACAACTTATGTCTACACACTATTCCAAGTTGATGAGAGTGTCTTATTCTGGTTTGAGACAAACCTCCTGGTAACATTATGGCGGGAGAACACAGGCACCATTTTGAGCCCTTGAATATGAAAGAATTAAAGGCTCCGGCAATGGCTAAAGCATATAAAATATTCAAGTAGGCAGGATGGGATGCGTACTTTAGAAGATTGTGAGGATATGATGAGAAGATGGTGTGTGAATTTTCCATGACATGTCACAGCAAACAGGCATGGGTCCGTGGTTTGGAAATTCCTATTTTAGTTGAAGCCATAGCAGATGCCACCAGATTGCCACTATCAAGGGAGAATTACTTCCCTGATAACTCAACAAGGGCAACAGATATTAAGAGCCTTCGCAAGAAATCCCTGCGACATAGGGAGTCAGTTGAAGTCGTCTCTAGACAAGGCACGAGGCTAGATTCACTTCCACCGCCCTGAAATGATGTGGCACGGTTTGTCATCCAATATATAACCTATGAAGGAAGGTATGTGTACGTCTATGCTAAAAAAAATTGGCTTTTGATACATTTGCGGTGGGGTTTGCTTGTGAATCTCCCTTTCTTTCTTTATTCTTCCATAATGCAAATGAGAAAAGTGGTTCAAAAGGGTAGTAATAACTCATTAGCCTATCACGGACTTACAAAAATGTTAATTGTGTGGGAATTAAAAATATTCTCTCCTCCACAGGATTGGGATTCATTTGTTGTGGATGACACCCCAGAAAATTCTGCGGAGGAAGACCTCCCTAACACCTCAAAACACTCTGAGGAAGAGGGCTCCCCTAATAAGGAAAAATATCCTGTTAATTTGGAGGAAGAGGGGTCTGGTTTGAATGAAGGAAATGAAAGTGAACACTATTTTGATGCACCTAATGAGGGTTCTAAATTAGGGGAATTTCCTAGTAGTTTAAAGAAAAAGGTTAGACAAACCCCAAGGTCGAGTGGTAAGCAAGACAAAGGTTCTAGTGTTAAACGGGCAAATGTTAAGACTACCACACTTGAATCTAGAAGTAAAAAGACTACTACACATAACTCTAAGGGTAAGAAGACATTACACAGTGGGTCAACCTCAGTTTCAATCTCATAAATTTCTCAAGACAAGAAACAATCACCCACCATTCAAGTGGATAAGTTAGAAAATTTAGCCAATGTGGCTAGTAATGTTTTGAACCCTAAGGAAATTGAGGAAGTTGGTGATTTAACCATTTTGGCCACAATATTCCAAAAAAATAAGAAAACATAAGCAGTCTCTAAGGAACTTAGAAGAAGTAAGATAAGGAAGACACAAGAAGAGTCTAAGGCCACTTTGTTAGATCAAAAGGAGCCCGAGTTAGACCTTGAAATGCCTCCCCAAAATTCTTCAAATGCAGAGGAAATCCCAGTTTCCAGCGAGGGTATTCATGAAGAGAATACAATTTAGATTGAAACTATGTCAACTAAGCAACCAAGGGGTGACAACTTAAAGAATTTTGTAGAGCATGAAATTGGTGAGTCCAAAACTCCTCCTATTGACAATCAAAAATTAGGACAAGAGTTAGAGGAGAAAATAATGGAGTAGGTGAGTGTCTTGGGTGATCGAGAGCAGGGAAATGTTGAGATCTTCCACCATGAACAAGAAGGGAAACAAGAATCTGATGCAAAAGAGGAATTTGAGGAGAATCCTCTATTAACCAATGATGAAATCTGTGATATGTAGAATCTAGTGACTAAATTGAATGATGAAAATGAAGCCCTACAAAAGTAGGTCTGAGATGCAGAGGCTCTCAATTATTCATAGGCAATAGAAATTGATTAGCTTAAAGAAGCCCTTGAAGAGACAAAGACTGTTTCTACTTCTCTTATGACCATTCAAGAGTATAAAGATCAATTGCATGCACTGAAATAGATATGGATTAAAGAAATCTCCAGTGTAGTACAAAGGTTGTCTGGTGTGTATCATATATTCCTTTGCATGAGGGAATGCAAAACCCTAAGCTGGGGGAAATGATTGATAAATGTGTCTTTATTTTTATCCTTTATTTACCTTTTTACCTCTTTATTCCTATAGAATTCCTTGTAGTTCCTGTCACTATTTGCTAATGAAGTAGGGATGTTTGATAAAATGTAAAGAGAAGATAGGAACTTGAGGATACATCAAAACCATTAATTATTTAGTAATTATCCTTGTGGTTATGAAAAACAAGGGATGATTAAATGGTTGATGCATGGAAGCAATGGGAGCATCAATGGAATGAAGACGAGAACCGTTTCATGACTTACTTGTGAATAAAGTTTGGTCTAAAGTTGTTTTATTTTTGGAACAATGTTAAAACTATAAATCTATTGTTAAGAAACTTTTAAAGGTTGTTGGCCATAGGCCATAACAACCCAAACAATCGTATATTGTTTTGGTTAGTATTTTGTAAACTCAGTGACATATGATCTCTATATATATGTATGCTAAGAATTGGGTTAGTAATCAATAATATATATCTGCAAGCTATTGTTTTGATTAAATAGAAGAAGGCAGGGCCCACTTCCTCAATCGCCCAGTGACTAGCTGTAGCATCCGTATGTTGTGTGGTAATGAGATTCTC
Source organism: Sequoiadendron giganteum (assembly GCA_007115665.2). Taxonomy (NCBI): domain Eukaryota; kingdom Viridiplantae; phylum Streptophyta; class Pinopsida; order Cupressales; family Cupressaceae; genus Sequoiadendron; species Sequoiadendron giganteum. Next base: position 519,130,389 of record CM021108.1, on the reverse strand, counting down.
TTAGTTTGATTTGATCATTCCATCATTGTGCTATTTAATATGTTGTTAATTACTATTTGATGTGTTGGTGATTGATGTGTTTATATCATGCTACAAGTGTATTTGATTTAGCAGATTATTCTAGATGAGTGTTAATTGGAGTGTTTAATAATATGCATGAACTTTATTTACCATTTTCACATTCCATCATTTATCTGCTTTTGATAGTCTAGTGTTAGCAAGAATTATTATTTTTATTTTGTTGGTTAGTTTTAATCTGCTTTGTTGGAAACTGTCCAGTTCAGGTTCCTGTCACATAGGTGACAAGAGCTCTGAAAACTAGATTCCTAAATAAATGTAATCTACGTGTAGCTCCATCCATCCCCTCTTGACTTTCTAGGTTTAGCCCTTAGGAAAACAACCCCAATATCTTTCACAAGCCTACGCTCCTAGATTGACATTGATGAGGAGTAAACTGAGGAACTTGTGAAATTTGTGAAGATTGATCTCAATCCATCCACCCATTTAAGATATAATTACAAGGGTAGTTTTACCCCGAACATCAACCACAGTTTAATCTAATCAATGATGTAGGAAAAATTTGTGAGATTGAAAAAGGGCACTAGAAAATACATAGATAAATTACCTTTCCCATGTTTCAATTGTGGAAATATTGGTTATTATACTTCAAGATGTCCTATCAAAGTTTCAAAACAATTCTTTTTCATGGCTCTAAATTTTGAAACTAATTATACTAACTCTAAGAGATGTATGAAGGAAAGTGCAATGAAAACAGGTCATAATATTGAAGGAACTACGGTGACTGATTTTCATGCTAGAGAGGAGAAGAACTACTAGATCATTGAAAGTGGATGCTCAAATCATATGACTAGTGATATGAGTAACTTTTTTAAACTTGAGAAATTTGAAGGAGGTATTGGTAAGTTTGGTGATGATACATCTACTAAGATTGGTGGGAAAGGTTCAATTAGTTTTGATGGAAAGAATAATACAACTGATTTTATTTTTGTTAGGGTATGTGACATAGCCTCTTAAGTGTAGGACAAATGTGTAGCAAAGGATATAACCTTGTGTTTTAGAATAATGATTGTGAGATCAGAAAAGGCTTTAAAACTCTGGTTGCAGTAGCAAGAAGGATAGATGGACATGTTTACCAGTTTAAGGGTGCAAATGGTTAGTTCTTTATGAATCAAATTAATCAAAGTTGGATATGGAATAGAGGAATGTGTGGCATCAATTTTGATCACCTAGTGAGGGTCAATTCAGTTCAAGCTATGAGATATTTGCCAAAGATTATATAGCCTATCAATGCAGTTTGTAAGGAGTGTCAGATTGGGAAGCAAGCTAGAAGGAGATTCAATGTCAAAGAACAATCTACCACAAGAACTTTGGAGTTGGTGCATATAGATCTTTGTGGTCCTACCAAAATAAAAAGTTTTCAAGGTGACAAGTATTTCATTTTATTGATTAATGATTACTCTAGAATGACTTGGGTAACTTTTCTCAAAGAAAAATTAGAAGCTCTAGATAAGTTTAAGGTATTTAAAGCTATGATTGAGAATGAAATGGATATGAAAATCAAATGTTTATTATCTGAAAGAGGTGGATAGTTCACCTCTAATGATTTTAACATTGTTTGTGAAGATCATGGATAAAGAGTCATTTGTCAGCTCCTAGGACTCCTCACCAGAATGGAGTAGTGGAAAGAAAGAATAGAATATTTTAGGAACCAGAAAGGACTATCATGAGAGAAGCAAGTCTACCAAAGGTGTATTGGAGAGAAGCAATTCATACTGAAATCTACATACTTAACAGAGCACAAGCATGGACAAATAGTTCACAAACTCCCTATGAGTTATGGTATGGAAGGACTCCTACTATCAAATAATTCAGAGTATTTGGAAGCAAATGCCATATCAAAAGAGATGAAAACTTATGAAATTTTGATGTAAGATCTAATTAAGGAATCTTCCTTGGAGTCTACAAAAATCAAAGCTTTCCAATGATACAACAAGAGGCTAAAAAGGATTATTGAAAGTGCAAGAGTCAAAGTGGATGAAGACTTACATAAAAATTCAATGATGATAGATGAATATGAATCAGATGAGTTCTCTTACAGAGAAGAATAAAAAAGGTAAAGGTAAAGAAAAAGAAGTACAAGTTGAAGAAGAAGAAACTCTAGAAAAGATCCCTAAAACTCCTAAGTATGTGCAAAAGAATCATTCTGAAGATCAGATCATTGGTGATAAAACTAGAGGTGTATTGCCAAGAAGAAAGGCTACTATGATAGAGAAACATGCAAATGTATGTTTACTTTCTAAATTGGAACCTAAAATAGTGATTGAAGCATGCAAAGATAAGTTTTGGATCAACGCTATGGAAGAAGAATTAATGTAGATTGAGAAGAATTAGACTTGGGAACTTGTCCCAAGACTAGAAAACAAGAATGTGATTGGAACTAAGTGGGTATTCCAAAACAAACTAAATCAGAATGGAGAAGTTGTGAGAAACAAGGCAAGGCTTGTGTGTAAAGGATACTCACAAGTGGAAGGAATATACTTTGATGAAACATTTGCTTTGGTGGAAAGAATGGAAGCTATTAGGATGATTTTGGCTTTTGCAACACACAAGGATTTCAAATTTTATCAGATGGATGTAAAGTTTGCATTCTTGAATGGTGAGTTGGAAGAAGAGGTATATATTGAATAACTAGAAAGATTTTAGTTATTAAATAACCTTAATATGGTCTGCATATTGAAGAAGGAATTATATGGACTCAAGAAAGCTCTTAGAGCTTGGTATGTAAGATTGGATAGGTACTTGCTACAACATGATTCAATAAAGGTACCACAGATAGCAATTTTTATTTCAAAATTGAAAATGGTCAAATCTTGAATGTGGTTGTGTATGTTGATGATATATTTTTGAAGGAAATGAAGCTATGTGCAAGAGGTTTGCAGAACAAATGCAGAATGAGTTTGAAATGTCAATGCTTGTGGAGATGAATTTCTTCCTCGATCTATAAATCAATCAAATAGAAAAAGGTATCTTCATTTCACAATCAAAATATGTCAAGGAAATGTTAAAGAAGTTTAGAATGGAAGACTCTAAACCGTTATGCACTCGTATGGTTACTAGGTGCAAGTTGAGTAGGAATGATGAATCCCCTAAGGTTGATCAGACCAAGTAAAGATCAATTATTGGAGGACTATTGTATCTAACTACTACTAGACTGGATATCATGCATGTAGTTTGTATTGCAGAAATATTTCAAGAAGATCCTAGAGAGTCACATGTGGAAGAAGTAAAGAGAATATTTAGATACTTGAAAGGCACTCCAAAACATGGCTTGTTGTATCCAAAGGATAAAGCAGGTTGGTGACTTGGCTAAGAAAAAAGAAAGATTCAATGTCATTATCTACTATAGAAGTAGAATACATTGCAACATCTTACTACACACAGATGTTGTGGAAGAAACAAACTTTGAAGGATATCAAAATAGTATATGATGAAACTATTTCTATCTTCTGTGATAATACAAGTGCTATCAACATTTCAAAGAATCTAGTAATGCATTCAAGGATAAATCATATCTCAATCCGATATCACTTTTTAAGAGAGAAGATTACAAAGAATGAGGTGAAGCTAGAGGGTGTGCCTATAAAGGATCAAGTTGTAGATATTTTCGCAAAGGGTATTCGTAAGGATACTTTTGAGTATCTCCAGGAGAAGTTAGGGGTTATTTCCCCTCCATATTTCAATTAGATGCATAAGGTTATGCATCATTCCAATGGATTTCAAGATTCATTTCTTGTTCTAGAGTGATGTTGGTGGCTACCTCTTAGGGGGAGTAGGTAGTGGCATTGTTGTTTATTGCATTCAAAAGGAGTAAGTGTTGTCATTATGTAATGCAGATGTCATCCTTTGTCAGTTGTATGAGTAGAAGAGTAGGTAGTTATGGTTGTTGATTGGTGCAGTATGTTATGTGCTCCTAAGGGTGGTGCAGGAGCACCAACACCTTGTGATGAAATCAATTTAGTTTGAAGGTCTTGTGATTGTCAAGCAACGAGGAAGTTGCAAAATATGATGAAATAAGTTGCATGTCATGAGTTTCCATGTAATGTCATGATGACAATAAAATATAGGTAGTAGAATAGGTTGGGTTTCATGTTTTATTTATGAATAAAGGCTCAATGACCATGTGAAATGTATTGAAAGGCTTAATAGGTCAGTTAAGAGGCATTTATAAAGTCAAGTTGTAAAGGGATGGTGATTAAAAAGCAAAATTTGCAAAATTGCCATTTTAGGATCTAACTAAAGGTGGTTAAAGTAGTTTGTCAATTCTAAGAGGTAGTTAGATGTGGGAACATTATATAAACAATGTAATTCCTCGTGGAGGGGATGATGGTTGAGTTTTTGAAAGAAGAATATAACATTTTATACGTTGATCTCTGCATTTTTATAGTTTTTTTCCTAAATTTCTTCTCCTTGACACAAGCTCGTACAAAACTTCATGGCTTAAGGCTATGGAATTTTTTGTGAAGGTGTATACTCTTCCCCACATTTTCTTTGGAAGCCTCAAATCATCTTTTGTGGCAGGGACAATCAAAACTTCAGGAACTGTTCTGTCTTCCGGAGTTAAGGGTTTGAGGGGTGTCAAAATGGAGATCTAAGCCTTCCACCTACTATGAAGGTCTATAACTCAGTGGGCAGGCTTAGATAGGTTAAATGAATATGTTTATGTCTTTTTTGTGCAAGGGCAGATGACTGTCATGGCTTTGGGGGTGTTTGTAGGGTGTAAGTCATTGGGAAAGTGTGTGAATTGAAGAGGACAGTCTTGAGTCCGGTCAAAGAGAAGTTGGGAGTGACCATTTTATGAACTTTTAAGCTTTAGGGGGCCTTCTTAGACATGTCTAAGTAGTTGGTGTAGTTTGGAGAGGTTGGGAATATGCATCTTCAATAGGGGGTGTCTTAAAACCCTATGTTCCTAGGTTTAAGAGAGGGTTTTGGAGTTGGGGGTTAAGTTGAGCCCTTAAAGTCTTAGAATATAGAAAATAATCAGTTTTGATACCTCCCTTAAGACTTTTTCAGGTTTTATTGAGTTGGTAGTCAGTTTGTAGAGGGGTTCCTTTGAGAAACATGGCTAATTGGGGCTTCAAAATAGTGAGAACAACCATTTTGAAGGGAATTTTATGAAGGAGTCTAAGGTACTTGTTGGTTATGTTGTGCATCCTGAAAATGGGTATCTTAATCTCCCACAAGTTTGTTAAGTTGTGTGGAAATTTTTGGAGTTAAGGCCTGAAAACTGGTTTCCTAGTGCTACAAGGAAAACTTGTGCCAAGCGGTGAATTTTGGGGATTTCAATGAATCTGTCTTAGAGGTTGTTTTCAATTGATCCAATTGTAATTGTAAGAATGCTGAGAGTCTTTGTAGGGCCCTGGTGAAGGTCTGTTGTTATTTTTGCAAGATTAAAGGTTTGAAAACCTTGAGGGTGAGTTGATGCCTATTAGACTGAATCATTATGAAGAAGAGTTCTTTGATTGGTTGTGAGTGATCTTCACCTTGGCTCTACATCAAAGGGGGAGTGTGTAGAGAAGGTGTGAAGAAAAGAGAGTGCAGTAAAAGAAAAGGAATTTATGGAGCAATGGAAAGTGACAAAAGTGGTTGTCCCTTACAGGAATTTTCCTTTAGGAAAGAGCAGATATATGTGTGATTGATGTCAAAGGGGAAGCAAAAAAATATGTGTTTCCCTTTGCCATTGATGTCAAAGGGGGAGAGATTTAACTAAAAAACCTTATGATGTAAGGGGGAGAAAAGATAAAGTGTTGAAAATAATAAATACTTGTGTAAGGTGGAGAAATATTTACTGTTGTGCAGTATGTGTTGGAGATCAGAGTTGTATGTGTTGGAGATTGGAGTTGTATGTGTTGGAGATCAGAGTTTTATGTGTTGGAGATTGGAGTTGTATGTGTTGGAGATCAGAGTTGTTGTTGTTGTTATTGATGGTTTTTCACATCATGTGTTTCCATCAATGACAAAGGGGGAGATTGTTATAAGTTTGTGTTGTCATTGATGCCAAAAAATCTATGTTATTGTATTTATGTCAACCTATGGAGATTCTTTGATTAGTTGCATTATGTTGTCATTAGTAGTCTCACTAATGTCAACTATTGTGTTGCTTTGATGAGTATTTGTTTGTGGATATTCAACCTCTAGTGTGGTTGAGTTGATGTATTGCAATTGGTTTGGTTATGATGAGAAAGTGTTGCAGATGTTGAGATGATTTTTGTAGTGCTTGATTTCCAAGTGATTTTGAGAAAATTTAAATAAAAGAAGAAACAGTGTGTCAGAGAGGTGTTTTGTATGGTAGAGTAGTGTTCTGGTTTTTCTCTGCATTTATTTTGTATTGAATATCTACTTGTTTGGTTTAGATATGTTAATCAGAAGTGTTCAGAGGTGTTATATCTAGAGTTTCAAGTTTTGGATCATTTTGTAGAGAAATTTGTGTGAACTGTGAAGTAGAGTTGTCTGGAAGAAATGGTTTTGCTCTGTATTTCTCCATAGTATGGTTTTTGGTCTTGTCGATCTAGGAGTGTTCTTACTTTGTTTATATCTATCTTAATTCAGAATTGTTTGAGTTTTGGTGCTTCACAAGGTTGGAATCATGTGTTGTAGTGTGTGAAAGATTAACTGGGTGTATAGAATGAGTATATTCTTTAGGTGAATATTGTTGTGAAGGATTTTTTGGATTTTAGGGTGTTGATGGAATATTTCAGATTATGTTTAAGTGTTACATGTGGTTCTCGATTCATCTTTAGATCAAAGGAAGTGTGTACTTAAATTTTTAATGGTGTTTACACGGGTTCGATTGACCTTGGGTGTTTACACTAATTGCGGATATGATTCGATATTTGTGGAAGCATGGTGTGAGGTGTGTGTATGGATTTAGGTCCAATTTAAGGTGTAATATGGCCCTCTTTCATTCCTCTCCACCGTGGGAATGTTTTGGTGTTGACCTAATTTGACTTACATGGTTGAGGTGCATAATTGGCCTTAAAAATTAGTTTCAAGGTTGAGGATGGTATATATGAGTGGTGAATTGGTGGAGGATGTGTAAGAGTATTGTGATGTGAAGTGTTGAGATGTGAAGTGTGAAAGTGTGAAATGCAGTGCGAGCTTTAATGGATAAGACTATTGGAAGCAGTGAGTAGAAGGTTTCTACATTCTTCAGAGAGAGTGTGAATGTACTAGTGATGCAATGGTGGAACTTCTTTGTTTCTCTGAGATGGATTTCTCATTTTAACAATCTTCTATCTTCTTCTTTCTAATCTAGTAGTGAGCCATTGAAAATGAGCCCTTTCTTTATTTTGGGCAGTGAGCCCTCCAATTGTGAGCCTATTGTATTTGGTATTGCAATTAATTTATACTATGAGCTAATCCTCGCCATAGTTTCCCCTTCTTAGTTTTTCACATAAATATGGTTTTCTAATCTATATGGTGTTAGTGCGTTGCTTTTTTTTGTTATTTACTTTCATGCTAAATCAGTATAATAGATTAACGGTTAATCAGGATCCAAATGTTAATGAGGGTTTTGATATTTTAATGAACAACTAATTCACCCCCCTCTCAGTTATCTTATGCATTCACCAGATCTCTCCTTCAATGTCATATGCTTGACTTTTTGCTACAATTTATTTGTTTCTTGCAAATAAAACATTATGAAAGGGGTTATAAGATTATGATCCTCCAAAGACTCTTCACCATCACCATCTTCTCTTGGTGCAGTAAATTTCTTCTTCTCCATCAACTTTTCATTTTCAAATATCAACAATTCATTGATTTTCAACAAGTCAATATCCTTGCCCTCTTCAACCTCTACATCAAATTTTGGACCACTATTGTTCAAAATTTCAAATTGCAAACATTCTTCATCTGTTGGATTTAATTTACTCCATCAACTTGCTACTGCTTCAACCTATGCCTCATTATCCTCTCCACTTGTGTGGATTTCCCCCACATGTTCATCCTTACATTCAACCCTTACCAAAGGGCTGCAACACTCTTTCTTTCTGCTCTTCTTTTCTTTATTCTCTTTCAAGAGAACGTTCTTCCCATATTCTCACTTCCTCCTTAATCTTCTTTTCCAATACATCTACTTCAACCTGAAGCTTTCTCAATTCTTCACAGTTCTTTCTATTTTCCACTTCCCAATATTTTTCTAAAAATGGAATTATCAAGGGTCTCCTCATGACCCATCCCATCCTTCCTTTCGAACACAACTTGCTTGGTGCAATCTCTCACTACTCACATCTCATACTCTGCAATTGTCAATGGCTTCAACTCTCGCTATTCAATACCTCTATCTCATGCATGCAATAGTCCACATGAGCTCTTCTTCTTCACCATGCTTACTCTATCCATCCAATGGTCCTAGCATAGACTACCTCACATTTGTTGCTTTTCCTACACACTCATAAACTCCCACTTTGATACCATTGGTGAAGGGTACTCCCCTTACAATATGAAACTCACAACAATAGTAGAGATTGCACAAAAATTGTATGAAGGAATAATATATTCTATTATCTCAATAATGAAATGGAATTGCAATATGCAGAAGCTCACAAGCTTCCCTTACAACATGGGATTTTGATTACAAAAATCTGCAACAATGGATTTGTTAATCCTAGGCTCAATCTAGCAACATTTGGTTATGTAAACTTGCAACTCCTCAAATCCAACTTCTCACAATGATAGGGCATCAATATATAGAAGTTTATGAATGATAAAGACATTGTGGTTTCCCAAAACAACATGAAATTGCCACCTTGGAAAAACCACACCCTATTTGAGGAAAAATCATAAAATAATAAAAATTTCTAAATGCTTACATAGCCTTCACATAGGTGCCTAAACCTCAACCAATCAAATTTGGTCAAACTGGATGTTTCCTTAATCTCTGATGGCTCTGATGACTGCATGCAATTTTGGGCACCCAACATGTAATAGCATGCAAATCGTGCAAATCAACATGCAAGGACATGTATTATAAAGTGATCCCCACCTTGAAATGGATGCCTAGGCCAGAATATTCCTTTGAGATGCTTTTGTAACCTTTACTAAAGTTAATTTTGCTCCAAAATTACAATTACAATTTTCCATATGGGAAAATTATATTATTTTGAAATTTGAAATTATTTAATTTCCCACATTCGCCCACATCAGCCCTTACAAAAATAACAAAAATAAGAAGTAATATTTTTGGTGATGCAAGATTTCCAGTCTAACCAGATGCTCCTACATTACCCTTTCACTTCTATTTTGGGTGCTCCAATAGGGGTCAAACCCTATATTGCTTTAATTTAAAATTAAAAAAAATCCCCAAAATGGGGCACATCACTTAGGAGGATTGACCCTCATTATAAAAATGATTTAAATTTTTTATTTATTTAATAAGGGCACCTAGAGACTAAGGGTCTTCCCTTAGCAATAATATATTTTATTTTATTTCCTTGCAGCTCCAATCTTGGTCTTTGAACGCTCTTGACATCAATGCCAACAATTTCCAACAATATCCCCCTTTTTCATTGATGAAAACCATGTAAAGAAGTAATCTATTAATGCAATAGGACCATACATATCCCCCTAACTAAATTACCCCCACTTACTCTATTCCTCCCCCTTTGACATCAATGGCAAATACGTTCTAGGGATGAAATATAAAATAGTGAATAGCTCCCCCTAAACACATGCTTCTTATCAAGGATTTAGTGATCAGATGAGAGTGATATAACTACCAATTTATACCTTAAGTACTCAAAAGTCTCTTTGAGAAGTGGTTTTGTGAAAATTTCTATAATTTATTCTTGTGTAGCAATGTACTTCAACTTACCTATTGATCGACTGCATGTTCCCTTAATAAATGATACTTGATGGGAATATTCTTTGTTCTAAAGTGTATGACTACATTCTTTAAAATATTGATGACACTCGTATTATCACAAAATATAGATATAAGATGATCATATTCTACTTTGATATCTTTCAATTTTTGCCTCATAAAAAGAACCTAAGTGCAACAAGATGTTGTTGCAATGTACTCCACCTCTGTAGTGGATAGAGAAATTGGCACTTGTTTCTTACTCGACCATGAAACAAGATTATCTCCTAGAAAGAATGCACCTCCAGTTGTACTATTTTTATCATGAATGCTACCACCCCAACCGCTCGATTTGTTATTTGACCATTCACAATTATAGCACACATTTGGTCTAAAGTGATGACATAACAAACTTCCCTTCCCCATGGATTATTATAACCCCAGGAATACTCAAATTATAACATAATGACTAACAAGGTTACACCATTTCCCATGGATTATCCTAACCCTAGGAATAACCAAGTTAACCATACATGCACACATACTAGTGACAAACTAGGTTACTCCATTTCCCATGGATTATCCTAACCCTAGGAATGACCAAATTAACCACATGGGTAAACATAACGTCACAACATCAAATGAATCTATCTCAAAAGTATAATCTCAACAATAAATGTCTCCATTCAAGAGTATAATCTCAATAATAAATGACTCTAATCAAAAGTATAATCTCAACAATAAATGACTCCATCCAAGAGTATAATCTCAACAATAAATGACTCTAATCAAAATTATGATATCAACAATAAATGGCTCCATTCAAGAGTATAATCAATAATCAAATGATCATAAACAATCTTAAAACCTCTACATTCAATATGACTCAAATATTCACATGTTTATAATGTTCACTATATTTGTATATAATCTGGAGGATATTAGTCTGCAAGAATTTTGTGATTTTGAACCTACAAGTCCTCCTCTCAATATGGCTTTGGGTTTGTGGAATGTGAGTCCTCTTCTAGAATTATGTGAATAGGAATAGACTCTTAATCAGGAAATAAGAAAATAAGGTAATCAAAAAATACACTTTTCAACCCTAATTTTGAATATTGATATAACAATCAAGTATACACCCTAACCCTAGGGAAAAATACTTTTCTCCTACCTTCAAGGTGATATGAGTAATCAATCAAGTATATATTATCAAAATGGTTCAACCTATCAATGATGGCATGTCTATCATGCTATCATTCCCTCATTATCCATAAAATTTTACCCAACATCATAAGCTAACAAATTTGAGATATCACTTCAATGCAATATTAATTTCTATACCTCACAACATATGTAACTTACATATAGTCTTAAAAAACTAAGTATAGTTCATAATAACAACATAACCACTCAAATTCCATATAATATATTCTAGAATTATGTGAATAGGAATAGACTCTTAATCAGGAAATAAGAAAATAAGGTAATCAAAAAATACACTTTTCAACCCTAATTTTGAATATTGATATAACAATCAAGTATACACCCTAACCCTAGGGAAAAATACTTTTCTCCTACCTTCAAGGTGATATGAGTAATCAATCAAGTATATATTATCAAAATGGTTCAACCTATCAATGATGGCATGTCTATCATGCTATCATTCCCTCATTATCCATAAAATTTTACCCAACATCATAAGCTAACAAATTTGAGATATCACTTCAATGCAATATTAATTTCTATACCTCACAACATATGTAACTTACATATAGTCTTAAAAAACTAAGTATAGTTCATAATAACAACATAACCACTCAAATTCCATATAATATATATATGTATATTCCAAATAAACAAGGTTTCTCCAAAACAAGACTCTTAAAAGAATCATGCAAGATTATTCAAAGTAAGAAATAAACTAAGTTCATAAAAGAAACTTAACAAGAATTTAAAATGATCCTTTCCCAAACAAAGGTATTCTCAAATGAGTAACATTTAACTTACAAGAATAGAGTAATAGAAATCAGCATGCCTGGAATTATAGCCCAACTAATTTTACTACTTTCCAAGCTCAATCTACACAATCTCGCTTGCTACTCCTAAACTCAACCTATCTCCAAACTCTAGCCTCTCAGAAAACTCTCAACAATTGTAAATTCACAAATAAACTTTCTTTCTCACAAAGGCTCTAAAAAATACACTTGCATAGAAAACTACAACATAACAACAAATGAAGAAATCATAATGGAAAGGTGTAACCATAGGTAGAGAGAATTCTCTTATTTATACAAAAAATTGAGCATCTTAATGCTACAATTAAGCTACTAAACTGCCACCTTCCTATTCCAAATGCATCGACTAGGCTCAAGAAGAGAGATGTGTCTGCTTAAAGCACTAGTTTGCAAACACATGCACAATCCAACTTCTATGTTAAATACAAGTCACTCTTATCTTGGTGACAACAATTATTTAAACTCATAAATGAAACCTACGACTTTCCTTATTGCAATATAAGTCGACTAACTCAACCAGCTCATGGTTAAGACTAAGTCTCATGTTCTCAAAAGTTGTGTGTTGGATTATGGCACAACAAAAGAATTCTTACTATTTCATACTTTCCAAAATATGGCACTAGCAATTCACATTTATGTGCCCTTTCTTTATGCGCAGGTTTAACAAAGTCGGCAACTTATGAATATCACTTACTCTTGTAAATGATTCGATTCATATTACTTTATGTGTTATTAAATGTATTATGACTTCTATTTCACACTATATTGTGTGCATTATGGTGCAACATATACTTATTATTTTTTGTCTTTAATATAAGTCATTCCCATTCTTCTTTATTTGTATTCAATAAATATTGCTTTATACGCTTATGTGTTGCATTCAAGACTCTTCTCTTAAGTGTTGACTTATTCATGTGTTGGTTTTACACTTATATGTGCAACCACTTATATGTGCAACCACATACTCACTTTATGTTGGCTTTTACCCAAGCCAATTTCCTTTAAAAGGCTTGCGCTACTTAAAGCACTATGTCTACTTTGTAAACATTTTAAAATGCATTCAATATATATATATATAATATATATATATATATCTTATAATGTCATCTTTATAATATATATATTAGTGTATATATTAGTATGTATATATATATATATATATATTTACATAAAATTATTCTTTGGTATTTAAATATATATACTTAATTATATATGATAATATATATACATGCGTATATATAAATATGTATGTATAGGCATACACGTACACACATATATTATATGTACACACATATAACTATATATTCATCAGTCGGTAAATATATACCAAATGTATATATACATGTATATATGTCATATCTGTCCAATCAGTATTCATATGCATATGATGTATCTGTGCATGGGAATGCATAAGTATTTCTACTTTCGTATAGGTGTGCACGTATACATTCAATATACATGAGTTATCATTTTCACACAAACACACACATATACATTCTATATATATAATCATTGATTAATATATTACATAAATACACGAAGAAGAACTCAAACTCAATACAAAGATTAAACCATGTAATTCAAACATAAGAACAATCACGAAATCAAGACCAACAAATCAAGACCAATTCAAATTATTCCTAAAGTATGACCAAGGGTGTACTTACAATTTCCCAATCTAACTTGACTCTTCTTAACCAACTAGGGTGTGAGTGTGTGATAGCTCAAATAGGCATATTAGGGTTACCAGACCAAGTTCTTCTCTTGAGTGATACTCCCCCTCTCTTACCTAAGGCTCAACTCCTTTGTGTATCCAACTCAGTGCATCACAAAGGTAGTTAGCCGTTCATATGAAATTCATTTGCATCATCAAAGCATTAGAGTATTTACATTGTAATACATATTCATTCATTGCATTTTCTATCAATATAAAACATAATCATTCCTTAAAAATTAATAATATCTTAATTCATATTTCAATATTTCATTCACCTATTAAACATATTAAGGTCACAATTTACATTTATCATCATATTTACTCATGAAGGTAAAAGTAACCTGATAACTGAGAAATAGGGTGTAACAAAGGTCTTCCCAACAACAAGTGGCAAACATCCATAGACATTATATCACACAAAAATTCATCATGAGAATCACCAATCTTAAATCTTACCAAGCATTGTTCATTCACCAAAACTTTATGTTCATCTTGTAACCATGCAATCTTGTATGGATGCGAGTGCCTTCTCCTTTCCAATTGTAACTTATTCACCATTTCTTCATAAACAAGATTTTCAGTACTTCCACCATCAATAATTACATTACATACTTTACCTTCACACTTACATCTTGTTTGAAACAATATTTTCCTTTGATTTGATTCCTTTCTCTCATTCATTAGGGCTCTCATAGTCACTAAGGCTTTTCCTCCTTCTACTTCTTCAAAATGTGATGACTCTACATCTTCCTCATTCATGTTTGCTTCCCTTGGACAGTTCTCAACCCTTTTATTAGTCCTTTCCTAATTATGAGTACAATCATAAGATCGATGACCCTCTTCCCCACACCTGAAACAGGTTCCTTGAAAGCCTCCTCCTTCAAATCCTCTACCTGATCTTCCTCTTCCTCTAAATTTTTTCTCACGGGGCTGGTTTAAACTCTCACCTTTTTCATATTTAGCATCCTTAGTGTCTTCAATATAATTTTTATCCTCATTTTTCTCTTTATCCTTTCAAAATTTTCTTTGCAAATCTTACTCTGTTTGGGTCCTCAATCTCTTTGAACTCAAATAATTATTCCATGTCATTTATCCAATCAGCAAGATCCCTCAAATTCAAAATTCTATAAAATTTTGAGACTTCCATCTTAGGTCTCTTCCCAATCTTTTTTAAGGCAATAATAAGAGGATCATTTTCAAACACTCTTATTGCATTTCTTCCACCACTTGACTAGCTGAATGTGTTAGATAATTCTTCTTCTTCTTCACTTTTTGGTTCTCTTTTTCCATGTCCAACTCCTCTGCGTAGCTCTTCTTGTAATTTCTCTACTTTCCTTCTTAGGGATCTAAATTTGACTTCATTAGGAGGGTTTCTGCCTCCACCTCTACCTCCACCTCTACCCCTACCTCTTGGGGCTACTCTTAGAGGCATTTTATCAACACCCACAACTCATAGGTCTTGCTGCAAATTGTCTCTCTTCGACGCTCTACTTGAAGACTCAAGAAATATTAATTTATTACCACTGATGTAAGGGCTATCCAAGCCCTCAATTAAAAACTCCGACAACACAAATGAAACAAAGAAATTACCAAAAGTTGTTTCAAAAATCTGCAAGAAGTTTGATTGATTAACTATTTAAATTTCTGATTTTTACATGAGAATCACTATCACACTAAAAATACATCATGTACAGCCATATGAGTTGTTGTAAAACCTCACAAATTAGATATGGAGGTCTATTACAAACAAAAAATAGACCCACAAATCAGAAATTAGAAATCCACCTTCCTTATGTAGCCTTAACCTCCTTCAACTAGCAATCTTCTTTGACCAACCACTGCTGCAATCAACTAGAAATATTTTAATTTTTTTGTTGATGTATTCTCTCCTCAAAACCTACAACAAAATTTCCTTCTCCCCTTCTCCAATAAAAAGCTACGCCTAGCTCCTCCATTCCGCAAACCTGGAAAACAATCATCAAACCAAAAACAGTCCAACATAACCTTCAATATGCCACCATAACTCCCAATCCTTTATCTCCAAAATGCTACACCTAGATTGTAATATTCATTCCAAAATGCATGTTAGAAAATATTAAATTCCAAAAAGGCATATTCAAAACCACTTTCCCAGAATTGCCATAAAAAGTTACAAATTGAATTCCAATTTCTCAAAAATAGGACCCATCTTGGAAAAGCAATAGGCCAACACATCATGGGTGCTAAAATTTTGCATGCTACAAATGAGGTGAATTAAATGAATTAATCAAAATTTGTAACGCCCAAAAACCCACGCCCAAGCTTGGCTTTTTGCAAATTCATAAGTCAAACTTGTCTCCTAGACTTTCTCCCATGTTGAATTTGCAACTAAGGATAAAGGCTAATTATTTAATATATTATTTTGGTCAATAAATTGCAATTTATTTATCCGACAACATAATTTACCAAACCTTGGGAAAATTAAATCAAAATACTCTTTTTGGTTGACAAAGATTGCCCATTCACCGTGGATGCTCCTACATCAATGTAAGTATACATACATAACATTAAGTGAATTTTATTGATAAAGTAATCTCACAAGCATATAAAATGTATAGCCATTGAATTGCTTAAAATATAATCATATAATGGGTGAGAAATTACAACCATTTATTATAGTTACATAAAGTATAATTAGGAAAATGATCTAATTTTCCATATATACTATAGTGGTGTAATTCAAAAATATTTAATATACAAATTATGCCTCTATCTTGAATCTAGAAGATACTCCCTCCAAGCCCTAATTGTTGAAGGGAAAGGTAATTGAGCATGCACATTGAAGGAATCCCTCTGCCCCCCCCCCCCAACCATCAATCTAGCATCAACAACTCTACAAACAATCTAAAATGTAATGATTATCCATAAAAGTGTTGACCATGAACCTCCATTATAATATCATCAACACCTACAAATTACATTATTTAGTTATAAAATTAATTTACAAATTCAAAACTCAAGATTGATTGAAAAATCATTTTGTAATTTCTTTACCATCTCCAATTTGCATCGAATCCATTTTTTTTGTTGTCTATTTAAGATCAATACAAAAGGTAACCTATGTTGCCAAGTATTTTGTTGATCATCTAAAGTTGCAATAGCATGTACATTTAACACATCAACTTAGATAAAGTGTTGAAGTGTGAGAGAAAAATATGTATTTCATATAAATAATATTAACATTCTTAATTACTTAGAATGATTATTAAAATTTCTAAGGGGGGATACCATTGAGCATTGATGGTTGAATTTCACAGATTAACTATAGAAAAATGATTAAAAATGAAGTGGTTAACATTGGTGGTCCTTTGGATGGAGTTGTCATCGGGTGGAGATGTGGGTGGTGTTGTGGGTAGGGTTTTTTCAAATTTGTTGAAGGCATGAAGTCATGTTCTTGAGGTTGGCATTAATGGCGGAGGTTTGGTTGATGTTAATGGGGTGTCAGATGGTTGTTTGATGGATGGGACTACTTGTGAGTCCTTTTCGTCAGATAATTCATGTGCCTCCTATTTCTAGCAATCTGGTTCCTGATGGTACTTCCCTTGCTAAAGTGGGGTCTCTCTTTGTGGCCCCCGAGGCTCTTGTTTCTGATGATTCTAGAGCTAGTCAAAAAGTTGTTGACATTTCTTTGGAGGGGAGGAGTTGGTCAAAGTTATTTGGGTTGAAGCTTAAGGAAAAGAGCTCTTCTCCTCTGGTGGATTTCTTCATTGACCCTTCATCTAGTGAGTATTTTGTCTTGGTATCAGAATATTTTAGTGAGAAGGGTATCCTATTTATGGAGCAAATGTTGGTGGGCAAGTTTTTGGGGCCCCGTCCTAATATCGACCTAGTTTGTAACCTTTCCAAGAATCATTGGCATTTGAAGGGGAAAGTTGAGGTGGCGGCCCTTGCGAAGGGATTCTTCTCTTTTTCATTCTCTTATGAGGAATAATTTTTGAAGGTCTTGGTGGGGGGGCCATAGATTATTGGAAAGTCTACTTTGTTGTTGAAGAAATGGGAGGCGGGCTTTAATCCGAAATCCTACTCTTTTGATTCGGTGTCTGTGTGGGTGTGTTTTCTCGAGCTCCCTCTCGAATTTTGGGATGAGAAAGTCTTTAAAGGTATTACTAGTACCTTTGGGCACCTGTTATCCATTGAACATTTGACTGCTTCAAGGCATCAATTGGTTTATGCTCGACTTTGTGTGATTATGGATCAATCTACTGATTTGTCGATTGCTATCAAGATTAATTTGATAATCAGGGAACAGGTGGTTGAGTTTGAGTCTATCCCTTTTGCCTGTTTCCACTATAATAAGGTTGGTCATTGGGCAAAAAATGTCCTCTGAAGCCCATGAAGCCTCCCCAAAAGGTCTCGGCCCCTAAGCCGGAGTCTGTTCTGCCTATAAAATTTTGGAAGGAGATTGGAAAATGTCCTGATTTTGGGGATTTGTTGAGTGCGATCGAGACTTTGGCTGTTGCTATGTTGGAAGTTGGGTAAGACCCTGGTGATAAGTGTGAGGCTTTTGCTGGTTTTTTTATGTTGTCTGCTCTATTTCCAGGGTCATCCCTAGTGTGGAAATTGATGGTCTTTTTGTGGAGGCTAAGTTGAAGGCCTCTTTTATGGTGGAAGGGAAGCCTATGATAGGTTTGTCTGAGAATGTGGTTGCAAAATATTTGGCTCTTGTGGTGGTTGAACCTGAGATGGATAGGGTTAGCCCTATTGTGGCAGTTGATGGTTTCTCTACGGAGGCAGAGCCCAATGCTTCTATTGTGGTGGGAGAGGAGCATGTGTTGGGTATGGCTGAGAATGTGGTTGATAAATATTTAGCTCTTATGGTGGCCGAACCTGAGAAGGTGACTCCTCTAAAGATGGTCATGAATGCTATGTCTTCTCCCTTTAAGGAGGTAACTAATTTGACTGGTTCTCTTGTGGAGGACTCAGTTGTGGCTTTGGGGGTGGTTGCCTCTAGGGATTTGAAGGTGGATGAAGCCATAGTCTCTTTAGTGTTAGAGAAAGAGATCGTGCTCACCTCTTCTATCAAAGTTGGTTCTATGGTGGTGGAAGTTGGGGGATCCCCTTCGCTCGGCTTCTAAAACTCAGAATAGGAAGAAACCTTCTTCTCCTTCAGCAGCTATGGCTATGAGAAATCATTTGAATATGGAATGTGGTTCTAAGCCGAGAGGTAGAGGGAGGCCCTCATTGTAGCAACTCTAGGAGAAGGAGAGAAAACTTAGTATAGCTAATGGTTTGCAGTCAACTCTACTTGAGATGGGCCTTAAGGGCTCCTCACAGACTTATTTATGAAGATCCTTTCCTGGAACATCAGAGGATTAAATAATCCTCACAAATAGGATCTTCTTGCAAATCTTCTAAGAGATCACTGTCTTGATATCATCCTAATTCAGGAGACTAAGATGGGGGTGGAAAAAGTGGAAAAATTTAAGAATAGGTTGTTTAAGGATTATGGTTTTTAGGCATTTGATTTTGATGGAGCTTCAAGTGGTGTGGCTACTTTTTGGAATCCTAAGGTGGTTTCTAGTTCTGCTCTATTTGGTTTTGATAATCATGTTGCTACCTCTTTTTCAAGTCCCAAAGATAAGTTCTTGTGGGTGATTTCTAATATATATGCTCCTAACTCAAAATGTGCTTGGAAGCGGTTTTGGGATGGGTTGCACATTTTTAAAGCTCAATTCTCTTTTCAGAATTGGTTGGTTATGAGGGAATTCAACACCCCACTCAATAATTTGGATAAGTCTGGGGGTTCCCAGGTTGCAGAGGATAGTCGTTACGATCTCATGAATTTCATCAATAATAATGCTTTGTTGGATTTGGATTTGTGTGGGGCGTCCTATACCTGGTCCAACAAATGTGTGGGGGAAGCTCTCATTCAGGTCAAGTTGGATCGAGCTCTTATTTCACCTGATTGGTTGGATTCCTTTGCTTATTTTCTTTCGACCCTTACTAGGCTTGGCTCAGACTATTTTCCTATTTCCTTGCATGCTGAACTTTTGGGTTGAAATAAGTTATTCCCGTTTAGATTTAAAAAGAAGTGGACCAACCACTCAGTGTTACATTCCAAAATTACTGACTGGTGGAATATTAATGTTGATGGCTCTATGATGTATAAAGTTGCTAAGAAGCTTGCTTCTGTTAAGAATAATTTAATCCAATGGAATAAATCCTTTTTTGGTAATATCTTTAAGGAGAAATCTAAAATTAAGGCGAAGTTGGATATCTTGCAACAGAGAATTCAGTCCAGTGGTTATGATTAGTCTACTCTCCAGGAGGAAAGTATCCTTTTATCCAGCCTACAAAATGTTGTATCTAAGGAGGAGGAGTTCTGGAAGCAAAGGTCTAGAGCTTTTTGGTTTCGGAGTGGGGATAAAAACACCCATTTTTTCATCTCACGACTCTGAAGCATAGATCCTCTAACAAGATTTCCAAGATTGTTGTTGATAACCATTCTTTGGAGGGGGATGATGAAATTAGATCTCCTACTCACTCATTCTTTGAGCACTTTCTCTCTATGGATCGCCCTCTTGATCTTATTTGCTAGCAAATTTTTCTTAATGTTATTCCTAACTTGGTGACGAAGGAGGAGAACAGGGGTCTTTCGGGTATTCCTTTTGATGAGGAAATTAGGAAGGTTGTGTTCTCCTTTGAAGGAAATAAGTTCCAAGGGCCAAATGGATTTCCTATGCTCTTCTTTCAAACCTACTAGGATATTATTGCTAAGGATGTTATCAATGCCACTAAATTTGTTTTTGGTAGTAGGCAGCTTCTCAAGGAGTTGAACTTTACTTTTATTGTGCTTACTCCTAAGAAGCCAGGGGCTTCTCTTCTTGGTGATTTCAGGCCCATCAACTTGTGTAATTCTATTTATAAAATTTTCTCTAAAGTTTTGGCTTATAGATTGCAAAGGATCCTTCCTCGTATTATTTCTCCTCGGAAAAATGGGTTTGTTGTTGGGAGGAATATTTTAGATTCAATGCTTACAATGTATGAGAACATCCATTCTCTCAAGGTTAAAAAAAATCCCGGTCTCATTTTGAATTTGGATTTGGTGAAATCCTATGATCAGGTTAATTGGAATTTTTTATGTAATATCATGAAGGCATTTGGTTTCTCGGATCAAGTTATGCAACTAGTTGGTCAATTAATCTCTTCTCCTTCCTCTTCGGTCTTGGTGAATGGGTCGCCTTCTGCATTCTTTAGAAGCCCTCATGGATTGGGACAAGGAGATCCTATTTCTCCCTTCCTTTTTATCATTATGATGGAGTCTTTGGGAAGATTTCTTCTTCAGGCAGTATCTAATGGTTCTTTCAAAGGTCTTTATTCTTCTTTGGCTCAACATTGTTGCCCGCATCAACAATTTATGGATGATACTGTTATTCTTGTTGAAGCTTCAGTTGTTGTATCCAAGTCCATCTATCTTATTCTTCAGTAGTTTGAGGCGGCTTTTGGTCAAAAGTTGAGTCTTACTAAGAGCACTGTCTTCTTTCTTAATACTTTGGAGCATTTTCCAACTGAGGATTGCTAGAATTCTAGAATGTGGCATTGGGGATCTCCCTTCTACCTATTTAGGGCTCCCTCTTTATTCTAATGTGGTTCTAGATTCCTTTTGGAATGGTATTATTGATAAGTTTAATTTGAAACTTGTTGGTTGGAAGGGTGTTCTTCTCAGCCAAGCTGGGAAAATTCTGTTAATCAAGTCTACCTTGTAGAATCGTCTAGTCTATGCTTTAAGCCTTTTCCAAATTCCTAGGAGGTTTTGGGAGAAGATTGAGAGTATCCAAAAAATATTTCTTTGGTTTGGAGTGGAGAAGAAGAAGTGGTTGCACTTTCTTTCCTAGGAGAAGGTTTGTAGGTCCATTGTTCAGGGGGGTTTAGGCCTCCATAAATTGAAAGACTTCAACTCTGCCCTTATTGCTAAATAGCTATGAAATCTACTTTTGGATCGTAAGGAATGGACTTCTATCTTTTCTTCAAAGTATTTGAGGGGTTTGGATAAGTTTAGAGACCTTTTGAGGGAGTATTTTGTTCCTCCTTTGGGTTCGGCCCTTTGGAATTTCATGTTGAAAGCTCGTCTTATTGTTGTTATTGGTTTGCACTGGGTGTTTGGGAATGGTAGGAGAATTTTGTTTTGGGATGACTGGTGGATTGCGCATGGTCCCTTGAAGGATGAACCTTGGGCGACCCCTTTCAAATATCTTTGTATAAGGGAATGAGACCTTCTTGTTTTTTATTATAGCTTTGATGGTAATTGGATTAGACTTGATTTGTTTAATAGGGACCTTGAACCTTTGTATCAGTTCTTATCCATGATTCACATCCCAACCTCTTCCCCAGCTGACTATGTGTTGTGGAGGTTTTCTGCTAATGGTCATTTTTCAGTGTCTTCAACCTTTTCTTTTCAGACTCAGATTTTGAGTCCTTCTCCCTTTTGGGGGCATTTATGGAATCCGAAGATTTTGCCTAAAATCAATCTTTTTTGGCTCCTTTGTCAAGATAAAATCTTGACCCTCAACAATCTCTCGAGAATGGGTATTGTGTTTCCCAATAGATTTTTTTTGTGCAAAGAGGCTATTGAGGATGTTTTCCATCTTCTAGTTGGATGTAGTTTCACTTGGGATGTTTGGGCGCATATTTTTTAGAGGTGGAACTTATTGTGGGTTTTTCTCGCTTCTATATCAGATCTTTGGTTTCAGTGGGTGGCGCCTTCTCAAAATCTGACTCTCTCCATGTTATGGTCTCTTATTTTGTTGCATGTGGCTTGGGGTGTTTGGAAGGAATGAAATAACTATGTGTTTCATCAGCTAGAGCTTCCCCCCTCGAGGCTTGCTTTCAAAATTTGTGAGGCTATAAAGGAAAATATTCTTTCTAAATGTTTAGTGCTTCTTTCTTTGGGCCCCAAAGTGGTGGTTTCTAAGTATGATTTGATGGTGGGGAATCGATGGAATCTCTCTTGTGATCTTTCTATCCTGGTGATGAAGATTAAGGCTTCTAGGGAGGGGGTTTGGTGGAAAGCCCCCTCTCAGGGTTGGTTCAAAGTTAACTTTGATGGTGTTGCTAAGGGGAATCTGGGACTTGTTGGTTGTGTGAGATTGTTATGTGATGAGAATGGTAGGTTTGTCTCTGTAGCGGCACTCTTGTTGGGAACCCAAAAAAACTATTATGCAGAGGCAGCAATAGCCTATCATGGCCTTTCGCTCACTAAAGAAGTTTGGGTGACTAGGTTTTCATTAGAAAGGGACTCCCTCAATATCATAAATTGTCTCCTTAAGCTAATTCTATCATCTTGGTCCATTACTCATTTAATTGAAGATGCCATTTCAATTATTGATTCCTTTGTTGAGGTTAAAATTACTCATTTTTTTGGGAGGCCGACTCTCTTGCTGATGGGTTCGCTAATTTGGGTGTAATGGCCCATAATTATTGGTACTCTTATGATGTCATTTTGTTTAATTTTCAATGTATTTCTAATAATGACCAAATTTCATGTCATGGTTATAGATACATGGGGAGATAAGTTATTTTATTTCCTTTTCCTATGGTTTTTGAACTTTGAGTTCAAAGCTTTCTTGTTTAATTATTGCATATCTTTTCATTATGAGATCATGGTTTGGGATTTTATGGCTAGATGTACTGGGGGTGTCAAGCTTACATGGATTGTGGGTGTTATTTGTTTTTGCTTCTGGATTGTTTTCTTAACCCCTTCTGTGTAGAGGAACAAGACGAAGGTTGTGAGTAAGTTGTTTCAGGTGGCTATGGTAGGGGATCATCGTAGAGTAGAGCCGCTTTCTTGCAAAGAATTTAGTGGGAATGAGATCATTTGGGAATACCTTGAGAAGGGGGTGTTTTCCGCTATATGTTCAATCTTCATGGTTTTGATTTGGAGGTCATGGAGGCCTTTATGAATGGTTGGAATAACAAAGTTCTTTGCTACCAAGGTGTGGAGGTCAACATCACCGAGGAGTTCATTGCTGAGATTATTGGTCTATCTACCAAGGGCAAGAAGTTTTTTAGGGACCGAGTTGTGTCTAAGACTACCTTAGCTAACTTCTTCAAAGGCAAGGAGCAACAAAGGCTAAGGTGCATTGGTACTGGAGGGTATGATCAGAAATCAATCAAACCGCTCTGGAGAGATGTTGCCCTCATGATTATGAAATTCTTCACACTGGAAGGAAGGTATTCTATGATTTATGCCTATCATTTTATGCTGCTTAATCGTTTATGTCACAACATTCTGGTTTTGTTCCCCTATTACTTGCTTGTTTCTATGGAAACCAGTATTGATGCTCATAAAGAGAACCCGAATAAGGCAATTCTTTATGAAGGCCTTATGAAACTTATAATTAAACACATTAAACTAAAGGTGTTACCTAAGATTCCTAAGCTCTCTTCTACTAGTAAAAAGAAGGGAATTAAGTATGGTAATGATACTAGAGGGTTAGTGGAGGAGTGGGATAGTGACTATGAGGAGGAAAATTATGATGATGAGGAGTCATTGGAGTCTGAGGGGAACTTGAAGGATGATTCAGAGACCTCTAGATCTTGGTCGAAGGGCTACAAGACATATATTGAAATGAAGGAGGTTGTTGATCCTTCTGTTAAAAAGAGTTCAAAGGGGAAGAAAGGTGGACCTAAGAAGGAGAAGTGTGATCTTAAGTTGGGGAAAGTTGGGATGAAAGGAGTCGAGGAGACCCCTCTTCCTTGTGTCAAGGGGTTTCAAGGGAATGTTCAAGAGGGAAATGAGCAGGCTATGGCGGAGGAGAATCCTCTTCCTTCTGTCAAGGGGTTTCAAGGGAATATTCAGGAGAGTAAAGAGCAAGCAATGATGGATAATGTTATGGAAGGTGAGGGATTTTTGAATTTTGGGATAGCTCTACCTAGCCATGGTGGTTTGGAGACCCCTGTTTGCAAGAGTGATGAGCAAGTTAAGAAGGCTAAAGAAAAGGTTGGGTGGCTTGAGGTGTTGGCGAAGTTGGTTGATATCTCTGAGAATTATAGGGTGAAATTTGAGGTAATTGATGTTGATGACTCTCCTATGGAGAAGGATTTGGTGGGAAAGGGTGCGGATTGGAAGGAACTCCATGAGAATGTTGATGTTGCTACTGTAGCACCGATCAATTTAGAGGAGATCAATATGGATCTTTTTTGCAGAATCGCAGAGAACGACATTAGAAACCTTAATACTAGGCTAAAATATTAGCAAGATATATGTGTGGCTTTCGTGAATTGCAATCAAAGGGAATGGTCGGTGAGAGATAAGGTCAAAACTATGAATGCGATCCTTGATAAGTTAGTTGTGGATGCTGATAAACTTGGCAAAAATCATGAGAGGTTGATTTCCTTGGAAAATGTAGTTCACAGGGTGAATGAGGAGCGATTTGTGGCTATGGACTAGAGAATGAACAAGATTAACAATGAATTTCAAGTTGTGGTTCGAATAAGCAATCATTCCTTGAAGTCTAGTGTGCAGGGCTTGTCTTTATTGAACAAGAAAGATATCAATTGGATTGGTAAGAGCTTGGACTTGGGTGATCATGAGGAGGTTATTGTTGAGATTAATTGTATGAATTTGGTTGAGAAGGATGTGGTTACTGGTCTGTGCATGGAGAAGAATGTGGATGTTGGCCCATGCCTACGTATGAGGAGTGAGACTAAGAAAAGGGCAGGCATTTCATTCCAAGATATTGAGGATGTGGTAGAGATGCATGAAAGGGTCATCTCTAGTAATTTGGACTCAACTAAGGCTCTTGATAATTTGTTGTAGTTTTTGGTGTTTCAGCCTTTTGAGATAATGTTTTGCTATAGGTTTGCTGACGGTTTTCCTAGTGTTATCTTTTGTCAACATTTTTGACTTTTTTGGGCTGCTAGTGCTTATGTTTATTTCTCTTTAGTAGCTTCCTTTCGTTGTACATGGTTTAGGGGCCCCTTCAAAACCTGATTTTTCTTATTAAAAAAAAAGTATAGAAAAATGATTAGAAATAGGAATAGTAATTTTTCATTAAACAAATGAATACAATTGATAGTTAAAAAAACATTGTCTATAACTTGCAGCGCATCTATTGTTATTTGGATCAATAGAGAAGGGAAATCAACATCATCAAGTATTTTCTTGATCATCCAAAGATACAATGACATATACTTAACAACTGAAATAAGAGAAATAATTATTGATTTGTAAATTTATAATAAAATACTTTTTAATAAATGTACTCAATTTTTTGTTGCATGATAATAATATATTTCTTCCTGTGTCACTATGTATAAGCTACTCAAGACCACCTTTTTATTTTTCTTTCTACAACTTTTGGAGAGAAACTGAAATTCTTCATACTTAGCTCTTTCATTCAAGTTTTGACAAATTTCATTGTCTCTTCAATAAATAAAATGAAATTTGTGAGTTTTTATTGTACTAAACCATGATGATATTCATCTCATAGGCATGTCCTCTAAGCTTGATATTGGCAAAATTTTGGAAGAGAAAGTAAGAGATGCATGGATATCTTTTCTAAATATCTCAACACAATGATTAAAAATAAGTATTCAGACCTATCATGGTTGGTAAATTTTGAAGTAGTAAATTCAAATAAATATTTGAATTTTGTAGATTATTATTGGAAGCATTAGATGATTTCCTACAATCTATAATTGGAATTAGAAAGATTTAGTCATAAAAATATAGACAAGCCTTAATATTTATTTATGAAATGGTGTATTGATATTTACCGATATTTTAGTCTTCAATAGTGGTAAACCTAATCACATCTTGATTTTTCGAAGGAATACAAGCAACTATAATTAGAATAATAATTTTAAGAACCATAAAAATCAATCAAAACTTTAATATACAAAATAACAACATTACTAGTATTATTATTTTCCTGACTAAAACTTTCTCCTACATCATCATCAACCAATGGAGTAACACCATCTTTGATTCATTAAGATTAATTTAGTTGGTTTTGAAAAAATAAATTAAAAATATTAATATATGAAGCTTAAATCTCAAATGACACTTACTAGCAACTTGATCTTGCTCATCTATTTTGTTTCTCTTTAAGAGATCTAAAATGTTTAGCACATGCTTACATGTATTTCCCCTCTTTTCCCACTAACAGTCACACACATAAAAATTTGGTCCAATTTTTTTGACAGTATGCCATTTCATTACAACATATTTGTTCTTATATAATATGTTTTAGGGAGGAGATATCTAGCATTGTTTTTGACCTCTCTAATTTAGTTATGTAATATATTTCCTTTTTGAATTTAGTTAGAATTTTGGACAATTATAAATGTATTTTATTTTCATAGAATGACTCTACCTTATGAAGAATTATATAGATAAGACAATTCATTCTTCTTGTGAATTTCTTAGCATGGTCACTTAAACAATGAATCTTGATGTGGAAATGATATGACTCTATGGAAGCATTAGTTTCTTGGTTTGTATGAGAGAATTTTTTTATTTTAAATTTCCCCGTCATTATACATACAAATATAATGATGTCTTAGTATACACAAAAATGAGTTAAATGATGTAAATGCATATAAACCATAATTAATGATTTAAAAAACTTAACATTATAACCCTCATCATGACGCCAAGTTTTCTAAAAGTAATCAATGATTTTTTTCTCTTGTTTGAATTCCTCAATGAATTTTTTGATTAGGTGAGTAGTGATGTCTTCATTGTCACTCATTGCATAAATAATCTCACCCAATTTATCAAGAATATTTGTTCCTGTTGATGGGTGTTTCTTGCACTTCTCAACACAAGCAACACACAAGTATGCTACCTCTCTTGAAAGGTGAAAATATGCAACTAAGTTTCAGACAATCACCCCAAGGTCTCCCAGGTGTCATGTCGTGACAATGCTTGGAATAGTTCAATTGGTTGATGTGATTTGTCGGTAATCACAAAGGGCATTTATGTTTTGTTAAGCATGGAGGGAATTGGATCTACAAAAGAAGTTTATGAATTATGGGAGTGGATGTACAGTTGTTGTAAGTCCATGATAACAAGCTAAAACTCCTCTTTACTCATCAGATATCACTTTGTGATGATGCTGGAACTTTGTTCTAACTCTAGTTCTCAAAGAAAAGTAAAAAGGGATAAGGGATAAGAAGTTTCCTAAACTTACAACTAATATTGAATAGTAATAATGGAGGATGCTACAGTGGACAACCTTCCTAAAACTAGGTTCCACTTAACCAAGGAAAGCCTACAGTCCCATAAAACTAGTGCAATCTTCTAAGGTCTACAGATTTTCAAACCATTCATTCACCATTAAAGCATGAATAAAACTTGAACTTAAAGTGCAGCACTGGAAATAAGCTCAGACTAACTTTACAAAGCAGTTTATCATCAATAAACAACAAAAAGTATGAGCTAGGAAGTCATTAAACACAACATACTCCACCATTAAAGCACCACATAACTAGCAACTAAAAGAAACTTAAAACTAGAACAACAAAGCTAAAATATAAGATTGGGAGAATGAATCATGCACACGTGTGAAGAAACACAAGAATTCATCAAAATAATGTTATTCTCATTAAATTTTTATTGCATGCCTTTACACAACAACTCAGCTCTCCCCTTTGAAAATGAGAGGATTCCCCTATTTATAGTTTTCCAAAAGCAAAATGAATGGATAGGATTAACTTTCATTGTGTGGCTCAGATTCATTTTACATTAGGGTTTCACCTACCCCCAAATATATAGCAATATAAAATACATTCTTGTCCTTTTCCCTATTTTTTCTTCTAGCTATCATGACAGTATAGCAATTTTTTCTTCTAATGACTGCCATCCTTTTACAATTATATTATCAATTATTCTTCATCTATGACTAGGTTTCCTGCATTCTTCTAGAGAGTAGCATACTCCACAAACTTGTCGATCAGAGCTTGGAGCTTGTCCCATTCCATGATGTCAGATTGAAGGATCTGAAAGGATATTTTCTTGAGCCTATCAGTGATCTACTCCTAGTGTTTAGTGCATTTCGGGGTTCCTTTGATGACCTTCTCAAACTAGGTGAAAGCCCTCGTAGAAAAATCCATGAAGTCCGGTGATAGTGAATCTGTAGCCCCTTACTCCATCTTCTTATGGAAGAAAGGTTCAATATCTTCTCTGAATATAATTCTAGAGCTGACATCTCATAATCTATCATCATTTTCAAGTATTCTTCACTGTCAAATCGGTGTTCCGCAACCCATTCAAGATCGAGCTCTAGCTTGCTCAAAACCTTCTCCAAGACCCCTTTTTTGTAGTCTAGGGCCATTTTCCATGTTTCTACCAATCAATGATCATCTTTTAGGAGTTCCATCTCCTTTTCCCATACTATCTAAGAGAGCCTAAGGATGCTCTCAAGCTTAGGATACGTGGTCCTATACAACTCAAAGAATCTATTACATATTTTTATTATTTCATCTATATGTTTCTGTAGACTCTGAAACTTGTTGAATTTCTGAGCAACGTGTCGGATGCCCATATCACCATTATATATTACCCAGTTGAACCAATCCACAGTGGACTTGGTCTAATTCTTTATTTTCTCCATTCTATTCAATTCCTCTTGGGAGAGGAGAGCAGGCATGGATGGTGTTGTAGGGGCCTCTTCTTCCATAGATGTCCACTGTTGAATATAGGCAGTAAGATCTACCACTTGTGCTTTCAGTTCTTCCTTTGTGGATTGGTCTTTATTCTTTTGTTGCATAATGGTGGCTACTGACCCCTGAAATTCATCTATCTTCTGCTCACGGGTCGTCGAGCCTAGATTGATTGTTGATATGTTGTAGCCTTGACCTTGTATGGTGCCTATATCTTTGTTTGTCATAGGGGTGGCAATTTGTATTGTTCTTGATTTGGAGGCATCCACCATGATGTGAGAATGGACCCTAGGCTTCTTTTCTTTCCTGGTTTTTTTTTTGTGCCCTGGCTATTATCTCATCTAGCCTTGCCTTTGGGTCAATGACCATAGTAACCTTCTTTCTCAATTATCGTTCTAACCAATCAGGTACCCCAGTTTGACCCTTGGGTGATTCATGATCACATTCCTCTTTTGTGTCCTTCTGTGATTGTTCTTCTTGATCACTAGGGATCCCTTTCATCGTTCTTCTTCTCTTCATCTGAGCCTTCTATTTGCATATCTTTTCCTTTGTCAGGCTCAGTGGTGGCGACATTCTCCTCAATGATGTTTTCTTCTCAGGGTTCTTTTTCTTCTTCATGTTCAATTTCCACATTATGTTTAAGCTTAGAGTCCTTTTCCTGAGCATACCTTTCTTCTTATTCTTCTTTATCTTTCTCTTCTTCCCTTTCTGGAAGTATTTCTTCTTGAACCAAGCTCTCGTCTTGGCCAATCAATAGAGGCTCTTCGAGTATCTCTATATCTGTATCGATAGATCTATTTTCCCTTTTTCAGAGTGATGTTCCTCAAGGTTAGCCTCTTCATTTGCATCTTTGTGTTGTTGGTGTAGCTCCTCATCTGGTTCTTGGTTTGATGTTTCTACTACATAACGCTCATTAAGAGCCTCAACGTCCTCTTCTGAGGTTTGTGACTTCTCCTCATTGGAAGCCACTCTATCTAGGTTAATACTTACTCTGCCCTCAGGATGTTCGAAGTAGTCCTCTTCATCAAAATTCTCAAGAACATCTACTACTTCTTTTGTAGTCTCCTTGTGTTGCTTAGCATGAATCCTTTTCATCTCTTCTGAGATCTGCATCGTCGCCTCCATTTTCGACAGCTCTATAGGTGGCAGAAGGAGAGGCAAGGTGAAAGAAAGTGAAGCCATAAAATCCTAGACCTTGGGATCAAGGATTACCCTAGAGATTTCATCAGACACATTCTACATATATGCCATCAAAGCTTGTGACAAGACGAGTAGTGGCATAGATATTACGGGCATGGATGGGGGTAAAGTGGAAAGGGTAGGCAGTAGCGGCGGTAGCGACGAAGAGGACAACGGGGAAGTTGTGGAAGAGGATTCAAGTACCATTACTGTAGCAGTCGGTGAGGTGGAGGTGAGGTGGATAGAGATATCCATAATAGGTGGAGACGAGACAGGCAAAGCTTGGGAGGTGAAAGGTGGAGGAGTGGCAATGGTGATAGCGGAAGCGGGGGAAAAAATGGTGGGCGGTGAACACGGTTGCTCGACCTCTTCTTTTTCATGGGGTTCCTCTTCCTGGATGGTAGGCATCTTGAGTACAAATATCCCCATTCTTTTTTATCTTTTGGATGATTCTCCTTCAGTGGATTTTTTGGAATACACCTTTTGTTTTGGATAATGCTCGGGTGCATCCTCCCTTTTCTTCGACCTCATTGCCTGTGGGGACTTAGGAGATTCTTTTGATGAGGAAGTGACTATGCCATTATCAATTTCACTCTCAAGCTCATCCACGAGCTCACATATGTCAACTCGGCACCCTGCACTTTGAGTTGGGAAATTTGTGCATCTACCCACTATCTTGTTTTGTTTTCAATAGGCCAGGTCAATATGTCAAGGTCGGTGACCTCTTCTTCACTCCAATCGATGACAGGTAGGGGCAGATTAGTGACATCATTATACCTATCATCAAAAATATTGTCATCTTCTTCCATTATCTGATCAGGCATGGGGAATAGATTTATCGATTTCACGAACTGGGTCATCATTCTCATATAGTGCCTCATTCACACTTCCTTATCGTCTTTGCAATAGGCCCATAAGTCCTCGATGTGGGGTTGATGGGAATATTGTCTCCCAACCCATTTCTTAAGTTTACCTTAAGAGTCTAGCCTTCCTCGGTCCATGTGACGTTCCAAATTATACTCTACCAACTCCTTGTCTGAGTACTCTACGCATTGAGCGATGAGGTAGGAATAGATTTCTTGCTTGAAGCTCAGGGGATATGGGATCCCAACTTGATGTTTATCGCTCACTAGTGTGTGAGAAGTTTGCAACTACCTGGAAACCTCCAATAGGATTATGCGGTCCTTTCGATAGCGTGACAACTGGTAGGGCCTCCCTAAGAACCCTTTTGCTCTAATATATGTAAACTTTGGGAACTATATGAATAGATACACAAACTATTTGATGAAGGCCTTGGTGTTGCGTGATACCCTTCTCTCAAAATCTCCTCCCAAGAGTGATTATGTGCATGATGAAGGCATCATTCACCCTCATGTATTCTCTTTTGAAATTCCTATACTGCAACTCGGGATAGAAGTCATAGACCTTGAATTCTCCTTTCCTTGTTCCCAGTGGGCCTGCACAGGAAATTCCTTTGTATGGGAGCTTCTCTACAAGGAGGTAGACTAAATATGGTGTCATATAAAAGTTGGAGCTCTTCTTCACCCCCATCATTTGGTTGTGCAAGTTGTCACTGATCATCTTGGCCCAATGGAACTTGGCCTCCCCTCGGATGATCTCCTCAATAAAGTAGAACATCCATTCTTTGAAGAAAGTAGCAGTTGGTAATCCCATTACCCTGCTCAACAGGGTAACCAAATGATGGTATTCTTTGAAGAAGTCACTCTTGAATAGCTCCTGGGGTACCTTATTAGCGCTGCCCCTTTTGTCTTTCAACCAATGCTGGTTGATTATCTTTTTTCATACTATGGGGTCTCGCTTCCACATGTTTTTAGCATGCTATTTTGTTACTTCCTCCATTGTATGAAATGTGGGGATGTGGAATGTGTGGCCAATGGATTTAGCTGATAAATCTGCTAGTACCCTTCCATCATTATCAATTATTTTTTTGTTGGAGTGTTAAGCCTCTCGGTAGACCATGACCAGTTCTAGGGCAACTAAGGAAGGAGGGAAACCTATGGCCTTGGAAAAACCACTTGCCTTAATCCTTTGTGCATTCTATGTGGTAGGGTTGACCATCACCCTTTGTCTGAACTCATCGATGTTTACAGGCCCTAAGTTTGTATCTAATATGGAGTTCTAGGTAGAGGAAAGCTTGGAGGTACACTCCACTCCATGAAATTGATACTTCATCTTATTCTTTTCCTATTTTCCTCTTGGCACGCATGCAGGCTTCTTTCCCTTTTCAGGTTTCTCAGCAGGCTTTCTCGATGGACCCACAACAGGTTCCAT
Organism: Sequoiadendron giganteum; assembly: GCA_007115665.2. Classification (NCBI taxonomy): domain Eukaryota; kingdom Viridiplantae; phylum Streptophyta; class Pinopsida; order Cupressales; family Cupressaceae; genus Sequoiadendron; species Sequoiadendron giganteum. The sequence continues at coordinate 519,097,661 of CM021108.1, read as the reverse complement.
AAATCCTACATGCAAAGGAAGCAATAAGTGTATTTCCATATAAATCAAGGTGAATTATCGATTAAATCTTGCAATTCAAGTGTTACATCATTAAAATATCATAAAATTCATCATCAACCCACAACAGGTTCCATAAATCCTACATGCAAAGGAAGCAGTAAGTGTATTTCCATATAAATCAAGGTGAATTATCGATTAAATCTTGCAATTCAAGCATTACATCATTAAAATATCATAAAATTCATCATCAACCCTCATTTGGAGCTCATTTCAAAAATTTAGGTCAATGCGGGCCCATGGATGCGGGTTTCCCCTAGCTAGAGGACGTTGAAATGAAGGCAGTGAGAAAATGGCCTTAGGGCCACAGAGACCCGCAGGCAACCAACCTCATTGGAAGTTTCACGTTGTTTGTTGGGAAGGAAATTATTCATGAGGTGGTTAGGCGAGTGTGGAAATTGGGTGTAGGACACTTGAGATCATTAGATTAAGCTTTAATACATTTATGGGTCTGAGGCATGCGGGCATAGGAAGGTTGGAGGATGTTAGGAGCTTTAGCTTCAGTCATTAAGCAACATAATTCAGGGGATGGCGACCCACAGGCGAAGTTTCGCACTGCGGGACCTATGAGTGGTTCGGGCGCGATGGGTTTGTTTTGGACGTGCGAATGAGAGCTATTAGGCCACCTTCGGTTGCTCGTCGTTAAATAATGACCTCGATGGGAAGGTGGTCCACAAGCAACGGTCTGCATTGGCAGGCCTGTGTCGAGATTCTATACTTAAATTTTACTTAGGTTGACTCCAGCAGAGCAAAGGGAAAGCACCCTCTTGCAGAACCCGTCATGCGGGTAGGCACGAGTGCTAGGTCATTAGGGAATGACAATGGTGAAAGGGATACCCATACACAGCCACCCGTAGAGGATGGTCCGCAAGTTATTTTGACTTGGCATTTTTGCGTTCAATAGACTCATAATGGAAATGGAGGGCATGAAGCCCGTGATGCGGAAGGTGGCTAAGGTTAGGTCATTAACCAATGGTGATAGGGAGACGACTGACCACAAGCGAAAGTCTACATGGGAACTCCCACACATGATCAAGGACTTAGCCTTTTTTTTGAGGTTTTCACACATTATTTAGGATGGCAATGGTAGAGGTGTGGGCTACAAGATTTTATTCGCTGCATGAAGAATGATGAGGGAGCAACGTGATCCCACATGACTATGAGGGTGCAGTTTAAGTGACTATTAAAGGGTTTCTGATCATTGGGGAGTAAATGGTTCACATAGGACCGATTATTGTGAAGGTGGTTAGCGATTTGAGGTTCACTTTGAATATTTTAACATTATTTCAAAACCCTAACTATGGGAAAATACTTCTTGAAATTCCAAACACGGGCCTATCTGAAAATGATGCAAGAACTCGACGAAAACCTTCATTTTGATCTGTTAAAAGCTTGTGTGGGTATGATCTCCTTGCTTTTCATTTCTCTCTCCTCTAAATTCAAATCGTAATGGTGAAAATGACAGGTTGACGTAACATATTTATAGGCTAGAGTGCATTAATGGTGCACATTAATTTCTAGGTATGATGGTAGGTGCAGTTGGTGGGATGCAAGAACTTGACTTGGCACGGATGTCCTTACGGAGTTGCAAGTTATATTTCAAGTAAGGAAACCCGATTCATGGAATCGGTCAAAAATTCATAGTAACTGATGAAGACTTATCCCAAGAACAAGTGGGGGCGAGTAGCAAAGTGGGCCATTTGATAAGGTTAAGCAGAGCCATCACATCAAGATTGAAAAACACCCTTAGCAAAAATGAAGTAGGGAAAGCAGGCGAAAGCAAAGAAAAAGTGAAACAACAAAGGAAGAGACCTACTCTAACTATGTACAACTATATACAAGGGGGTCAACTTGGACAGCTCAAGCAAGGAAATAATGCTTGAGGTACTACTCGTTGACAAGAAAAGGGACATCCTCTCCAGTTAGTGTTTTGAGGTGAAAGGCATTATCTCCTAGGATTTCAAAAATCTGAAAGGGGTCAAGCCAGAGCTTGTCGAATTTGTCATGTCCCCCTTTCTTTTCATGGGCTTTGTCCCAATAGAGGACCAAATCTACAATCCTAAAGGCCTTTACTTTGGCCCAATGATTGAACCATATTTTGACTACGCCCTAGTGTTTGGAAAAAAATTCTATTGCTTGGCCACGAACTTCTTCTAAATGCAGCAATTCAGCGAGGTGGGCCTCTTGACGTTCTCCCTCTTCATAGTATGTGTGAACGAATTGAAGAGTTCGGATTTTCAAGTGGACTGGGAAAATGGGCTCTAAGCCATAGACAAGACGAAATGGGGAATTTCCCAAGGTAACCTTGTGACGGGTATGATCTTCCCATAGGGCAAAATGCAGTTGGGTATGCCAATCCTTTGGGTTTTTATCAAGCAACTTTTTGATGACAGTCAACAGATTTTTGTTAGTGGATTCAGCTAGACCATTCCATCGGGGATAGTAGTTAGATGAAAATTTGAGCATGATTCTGTAATCAAAGCCCAACTGGCAAACTTAAGGTATGAAAAAGCAAGACCATTGTCACACACGAGGGAAAATGGGAAACCAAAGCAATTCAAAATAAAACTTTCTAAGAAATTAGTTACTACTTTAGTTGTGCACTGACTACATGTTATTGCTTTAGTCTATCTAGTGCAATAATTAGAAGTGGTCAAAATGTACCTGTGGCCTGCAGAGAATGATGGGCTTATCAGGCCAATGAATTTGAGTCCCCATTGAGCAAAAGGCCTTACCTCCACGATTGGTTGCAACAGGACAACAACATTCCTTTCATTGGTGGCGACTGTTTGACATATGTGACAGGTCCTGACGTGGTTGTGTGCATCTTTGAAGTTGAAGGGCCAAACCTATGGCCAATGTCAAATTTATCATGAAACTACCTCAACACTTCATCTGCTTCTTCTTTTCCAAGGCATCTAAGATAGATCCCTTCATGGTTTCTTTTGCATAATATGAATCCTTGTAACATGCAGCTACTTCTTTTCATTCTCAAAGAACATTTTTGTGCTCCTTGCAGCTGTGATGGGCATTTGTTGTTCAACAAATAATAGACAATGTTGTCATACCACTCACCTAGGGAAACATCCTCCAACTGATATTGTTGTACTATGAGCTCTTGCTCGATTTTTTCTATTGTACGAGTGAGGGATTGTCCTCAAACTAGCTTCATGGGATGAATCTCCATGTCGTATTCTTGTACTAGATTAACCCATTTTTCTCTTTTTTCTCCCAACTCATTTTGCATCAGCAGGGTCTTGACTGTCGGATCAGGGATAATTGCAAACACCTTGTTTCTCAAGATGTAATGTCTAAATTTTTTAACTCCTCTGACTAAGGAATATGCCTATTTTTCAACATTGTGGTACTATAGTTCAACATCTTTCAGTGAAGCACTCATGAATGCAATAGGGTGGTCATTCCCTTCATCATCTTTCTGGGTTAACATGCTGGTGCAGGATTGATCTGAAGCAAATGAGTAGATGTAGAATGGCTTAAATAATTTGGACTGACCAACACTGGGGCATCAACAATAGCCTATTTAATTTCTTCAAAAGCTTTCTTGGCTTCAGGTGTCCACTCTACTTTTTCATCCTGCTTGAGCATGGCATTCAATGGCTTGACTATTTTAGCAAACCCCGTGATGAACTTCTTGATGAAATTGATCTTTCCAAAGAAAGATTCCATCTCTTTCTTGTTTATTGGGAGCTAAATTTTAAATATGGCTTGTATATGTTCCAGATATATAGAGATCCCTTTCTCTAAAATCACATGTCCTAACAATTTTCCTTTTGTTACTTTGAAGATGCATTTCTTCAGGTTCAGTGAGATGCTAAACTCCCTACATTTTCTGGAAAACTTTGCACAAATCGGAAACGTGGTCCCCTCTTTTCTTTGAGAACACGGTGAGGTCATCCATGTATATGATGATGCATTTTTCAATGATTTCTTTGAAGGCTATGTTCATGGCACGCTGGAATCTTGCACCTGCATTAATTAATCGAAACAATATTCTTTTGTATGCAAATGTTCCCCACTTTGTGGTGAATGTTGTTTTAAAAGTGGTGAATGTTGTTTTATGCCTATCTTCATATTGCACCATTACTTGATTATATTCGAAATAACCATCCAAAAATGACATCATTTGAGATCCGTTGACAATCTATAATACCTCATCCTGCAAGGGAGCTGAGTAATTGTCCTTTTTAGAAGCTTTGTTTAGGTTACAAAAATTTACACATAGTTTGATTTCACCATTATTCTTTCTAACTAGAACCAAATTTTCCACCCACGTGGAGTGCCTAATAGGAAAGATGATTCGAGCGGACAACAACTTTTGAACTTCTTTAAGGATAATTGGCTCCAACAATGTGTTGATCGAGTGTTGACGCTGTCAGAAAGGCCTTACATCTGGCTTGAGGGGAATGGTATGTGTAATTATTGTTGCATCATAGGTTTTCAAGTCTTCATATCCCCAAGCAATTATGTCGTGATAGTTGTGCAAGGAATCAATGATCCTTTTTATTTCCTCTGGTGTACACACCTTACCTATGAGCACATTTTTAACTTCGTCAATTGTACCCATGTTATGAGGATCACATTGATTATCTATTGACTCCCTCTTGGTCTGTTGATCCTGGTCCTTGATCTGATCCAAATCAAATATCCTCTCTAGTTGAACCATACCTCGTTGTATTGTGTTTCTCTTTGAGTTGATCACTCCCTCTATATCCAGCTCAGCCTCTTCAGGTTCCAATTCGTTGATGATTTGAGTTGCAAATACATCAAAACTCGTGATGAAGTCCGATATTTTTTTATCATCATTACAAACTTGGAAGTTAGTGACATTGTTGGAGACTGAGGGAGTAGAAGTGAGCTCTATGGTGAACTTATTTAGGTCAGTTAAGGACAAAGGTTGGGGGGTGCTCGTTGCTTCAGCTAAGGCATCAACAATTTGATTCTTACTACTTAGGATCAACTAAATTTTGAATGCACCTAAACCCTCTAGAAGATCACATACCTTGTTTCTATAATTTTCTAGTCTCCTATCATGATAGGAGTATAGTTTCCTAACTTGTTTCACTACCAACTCAGAATCACCAAAGACTTGCAACATTTTAACATTCTTTCTTAGTGCCATTAAAAGTCCATGGACTAATGCTTCGTATTCTGCTACATTGTTTATACAATAAAATTGGAGTCTATGGGAAGTAAAATACGTCTTACCCATGGGGCTGATGAGTTCGAAGATAGCTCCTACTCCTTGATTGGACTTAGATCCATCAAAATGCAGTTTCCAAAACTTAGAACCTTCGATCGTGGAGTTGGTGGAGCATGCTTCCTTCCTTGATTTCACATCTACTTTTGTATCACTAGGCGGTTGGGCAAATTCGAGTCGTCTCTAATTTTGTTGTTCTCCTATTTCTTCCTTAGGGGTAACTTGTCCTTTGATATGCTTCACTATGGTCTGGCACAACTAGGATTCAAATTCTAAGTGAATTGCATTGTGTACCCTACACCAACTTGGTAGTAGTAGGTCCTGAAATTCCATTCTTGCTCCTAAACTGAGTTGATATTGTTCGCACTTCTACATAAACTCTTGGAATCCATCAAGCAACTCAAGATGACCATCTTCATAGAATTCTTCATCTTCAGAAAAATTCTATACTTCTTGGGAGGGAAGACAGATTTATGGGGGCATCGCATAACAAGAGGACTTCCTCTATGTTTTCTCCTCTTGGAACTCTTCATCATCGTGGTAGGCCACAGGACAATAATTACTCAGCTTTGTTTCTGCATGCAATACCTCATTCATATTGTTATACTCAGTGATCATGAACTTCATGCGAGGCTCTCTCTTAATGTAGATTTGGTTTGGCAATCCCTTCCATGGCAGCCACATATGGGAATAATATATTGTGACATACCCATTCAAGGCATGGGTGAAGTCCCTTCCTAGTATGATACCATATGTATCGAGAATGTTGGCAACCTGAATGTCAATTACTTGTTGCACCCTTGGGTCAGCAACAATCTGTGTGGGTATTCTGTTCATTTCCCCAAGTATGTTCACCTCAGTCTTATCCAGTTGAGTCACTTTTTGTCGGGAAGGGGTTGGAGTTATTCCCTATGCTTTGCATATTGCCAATGGCATGACATTGGCTGAGGCTCCTGAATCAAGTAAACAATTGTGTAGCTTCTTTCCAGATATTCTGATGGTTGTCAAGAAAGGAGGAGTTTCCAATTTCCCCTAAAATAACCCCATTGATATGTTAGTCTGGGACACTTGAGCCTTGTCTTGGTCATTGGATTTATCCTTTGTTTTCACTTGATTAAACTCTTTGGCGGGTGTTTTATCTACATGTTGGTTTTTACTAATCTGCTGGTTTGAAGGTTGATCGAGCTTCTTCCCCAAGATTTCTCTAATCACAGGCTCGTTGCTTAAGGTATCAAAGGAAACCCTTTTAGCGGGTATCTCTTGGGCTGACTTTGATGAGGAAGTTCCATTTAGTGACCTAAAGAGGGTATTTCTAACAATGGTCGCCCTCAACAATTCAAAGGCCGACATACTCACATTAACTCTTTTCAATTCATCTGCTACATATTCTCCCATTTGTTCAACTTCTTCAGAAAATTTAGCTTGAGAAGAACTAGAGGGTTGATCTTGAGTTTGACTTGGCTGCCTATTTCTATTGAAGTATTAGGTAGGTACATGAGGATAGTTCATATTGTTGTTGGAATTAGGATTAGGATGTGTATTGAAGTTGTTAGGTGGAGTAGAAGTCATGAACGAACCACTAGCCTGCCTATTCCTTAAGTTGTAGGGGTTGCCCTTTGATGGAACATGTGAATTTCATCCTCACATGGCTCTTCCTCATCTACAAGACCATTATCTACTGAATCAAAGAGTTGGGATAAGGGCTCTTATTACTTACCTCTTTCACTTCTCCTTCCTTGGTGGTGGGCTCGTTCATTGTAGCCTCCTTTTCAAGTGAGTTGCTTTCGCTTTGCGGGAATGGAGCTTGATTGACCACGAGCACCGAGGAATCGCATGACTCTGAGGGAACTATGTCCCTGCAACCCAAGCCGTCAACAACATTCTAGACCTCCACTTGGAAGATCTCTATGGCGATTTAGAATTTCGAGCAATCCAATTCAGAATGTCAACTCGTCTTGTGGATTTGACACCAATCGGATAAGGAAGCCTCAATCAAGTACACTATTCTTATTAAATTTTCATTACTACTCAATTGATTGAGAGGTGTGGGGATGCCTCCATTGATTGGCCTTGTGCTCCATATTCTATTCTTCCTTTGGGAAGCCCTTCTTTCAAAGTTTTGCCCTGACCTTTTTCATAATTTTGGCTCGTAGATGATCCAACATCACGATTATCTCTATTAAGGTTGGCTTGGATACTCCTTTGAGAAGCCTATAGTTGGTTTTTCTAGTTCCTCAGATGTGTCATCTCGGTGGAAATATTCCTTACGAATTTTGTTAGCTCATCCATTCGACCCTTTTCTGTGCTATTTTGTGGTGTTGAGTTTTGGAGGAATACTGGTTGCATCACTAGTTCATTCCACTGAGCAGGTGGAAATTTTGAATTCTTTAGGTATGTAGGCACCTGAGACTGTTGCAAATAAGCCTACCATTGCGGAGGCTACAAGTAATATGGTACTGAGGACACCTGACTGAAGGGTTGCGCTGGATGTGGCACCATTGGCAGCTATAGAATTTGGTTCATTATGGGTGTTTGATGGGAAAAGGAATAGGTTAGCCCTTGGATTTGATTTGGATGAGTAGTTGGTCCCAATGAGGGTAGCGGTCTTGCAATATATTGTCCCAAGTTCGTGCTTGTTGTGACTGCTTCTACATAGGCATCCACCAACTTGGCAAGTGGCGGGCGCATCCTTTTTACAGATGTGAGGTTATCTAAGGCGGCATAGTACACCAGTCGAGTGGAAGGATCATCCACTGCCTATGGCGGTTGCAATTTCATATAAGCTCTATGGAGTCATTCATTGAATGAGATAATAGGCTCATTGACTTCTCTCCTAACAGACATGAATTGTTGGTATAACTTTGAGGGGCTGACAAGAAGCTTGAACTTCTGCAAGAAGGTGTTCTTCAATTGATCCCAAGTAGTGATAGTCTCGGTTGGAAAATGGATGTACCAATAGAAGGAATCATCCCCCAATGATCAAGGGAAGAGCCTACAAGCCACATCCTCATGTTCAATATGCATGTCTTTCAAAGTTGTTTGAAAGATTTTGATATGTTCTTCTGCTATCCTTTGTGGATCCCGTGGATGGAACTTGGTGCAAAAGCCTTCTAGATTCTTGGGAATGTCATGATAGTCGTTGAAGGATAATGGGGAAGGGTTATTACCCAACCAAGCCATTATGGGAGGTGGAGGTGGCACTTGTTGTGCTACAGTAACCTGAGGCTATAATGGGGCTGCAACTGGGGCGACGCCTTGGAAGTGAAGTGCAGGGGTAGAGGTAGCACCTGGTTGTGGGAAGTGAAGGGTGAAAAGGAAGTTTGGAGTAGAGGGGAGGATGGAGGTGTTGTTGGGAGTGAAGGGGAGGAATGGGATGGAGGGGATGGAGGTCAAGTGGGTGAGGCTGAAGTGAATGCTTCCCCTCTCTTGGCTCTCTTGGCTCTCTTAGGGGTTTTAAGATCTTGGAATTCTCCCTTGTCTAGTGTGGATCTAAGCACTCTATGGAGCCTTTGAGGGGAGAAGGAACCAATTTGATCTAGCTTAACCTGATGGCCCTCCTTCTAATGCAAATTTTATTTATGGGTGTTTTTTTCACTTCTCAACACAAGCAACACACAAGTTTTCTACCTCTCTTGAAAGGTGAAAATCTACAACTAAGTTTCAGATAATCACCCTAAGGTCTCTCGGGTGTCAGGTCATGAAAATGCTTGGAATAGTTATATTGGTAGATGTGATTTGTTGGTAGTCACAAAGGGCATTTATGGTTTGTTAAGCATGGAGGGAATTAGATCTAAAAAATAAGTTTATGAATTTTGGGAGTGGATGTACAGTTGCTGCAAGTCTAGGACAACAAACTAAAATCCTCTTTACTCATCAAATATGACTTTGTGATGATGTTGGAACTTTGTTCTAACTCTAGTTTTCAAAGAAAAGTCAAAAGGGAAAAGGAATAAGAAGTTTCCTAAACCTGCAACTAATGTTGAACAGTAACAATGGAGGATGCTACAATGGACAACCTTCCTAAAACTAAGTTCCACTCAACCAAGGACAGCCTATAGTCTCATAACACTAGTGCAATCTTCTAAGGTCCATAGATTTTCAAACCATTAATTCACCATTAAAGCATGAATAAAGATTGAACATAAAGTGAAACACTGGAAATAAGCTCAAACTAACTTTACAAACCAGTTTATCATCAATAAACAACAAAAAGTATGAGCTAGGAAGTCATTAAACACAACATACTCCACCATTAAAGCACCACATGAACTAACAACTAAAAGCAACTTAAAACTAGAACAACAAAGCTAAAATATAAGATTGGGAGACCGAATCATGCACACATGTGAAGAAACACAATAATTCATCAAAATAATGCTATTCTCATTAAATTTTTGCAGCATGCCTTTACACAACAACTCAACTCTCCCCTTTGAAAATGAGAGGATGCCTCTATTTATAATTTTCCAAAAGCAAAATGAATGGACAGGATTAACTTTCATTATGTGGCTCAGATTCATTTTACTTTAGGGTTTCACCTACCCCCAAATATATAGAAATATAAAATACATTCTTGTCCTTTTCTATATTTTATCCTCTAGCTATCATGACACCGCAACAATTTTGTCTTCTAGTGACTGCCATCCTTTTACAGTTATATTGTTAAGTATTCTTCATCTATGACTAGGTTTCCTACATTCTTCTAGAGAGTATCATACTCCATGAATTTTTCGATCAGATCCTGGAGCTTGTCCCATTCCATGATATCGGATTGAAGGACATCAAAGGATATTTTCTTGAGCCTATCAGTGATCCGCTCTTAGTGCTTAGTGCATTTTGGGGTTGCTTTGATGGCCTAATTAGACTAGGTGCAAGCCCTCGTAGCAAAATCCATAAAGTCTGGTGACAGTGAATCTGTATCCCGTTGATCCATCTTCTTATGGAAGAAAGGTTTGATCTTCTCTAAATCTAATTCTAGAGCTAGCATCTCATAATCTATCATCATTTTCAAGTATTCTTCATTGTCAACCCGGTGTTCTGCAACCCATTCGAGATCAAGCTCCAACTCGCTCAAAACCTTCTCCAAGACCCCTTTTTTGTAGTCTAGGGCCATTTTCCATGTTTCTACCAACCAATGATCATCTTTTACGATTTCCAACTCCTTTTCCCATACTATCTAAGAGAGCTTAAGGATGCTCTCGAGCTTAAGATACGTGATCCTATACAACTCAAAGAATCTATTACATATTTTTATCATTTCATCTATTTGTTTTTGCAGACCCTGAAATTTGTTGAATGTCCGAGTAGCATGTCAGACAACCATATCACCATTATATATTACCCGATTGAACCAATCCGCAGTGGACTTGGTCCAGTTCTTCATTTTCTCCATTCTATTCAATTCCTCTTGGGAGAGGAGAGCAAGCGTGGATGGTGTCGTAGGGGCCTCTTCTTCCATAGATGTCCACTGTTGAATATAGGCAGTAATATATGCCACTTGTGCTTTCAGTTCTTCCTTCATGGATTGGTCTTTATTCATTTGTTGCATAATGGTGGCTACCGACCCCTAAAATTCATCTATCTTCTCTCACAGGTCGTCAAACCTAGATTGATTGTTGATATGTTGTAGCCTTTACCTTGTATGGTGCATGTATCTTTGTCTATCATACAGGTGGCAATTTGTATTGTTTTGGATCCGGAGGCATCCACTGTGATGTGAGAATGGACCCTAGGCTTCTTTTCTTTCCTAGTTTTTGTTTGTGCTTTGGCTATTATCGCATCCAGCCTTGCCTTTGGGTCAACGACCATAGTAACCTTCTTTCTCAATTGTCGTTCTAACCAGTCAAGTACCCCAATTTGACCTTTGGGTGATTCATGATCACCTTCCTCTTTTGTGTCCTTTTTTGATTGTTCTTCTTGATCACTAGGGGCCCTTTCATCATTCTTCTCCTCTTCAACTGAGCCTTCTATCTGCATAGCTTTTTCTTTGTCGGGCTCGGTGGCGTCTACATTCTCCTCAATGATGTTTTCTTCTTGGGGTGCTTTTTCTTCTTCATGTTCAATTTCCACATTATGTTTAGGCTCAGAGTCCTTTTCATGAGCATCCCTTTCTTCTTTATCTTTCTCTTCTTCCCTTTTTGGAAGTATTTATTCTTGAACCAGGCCGTCATCTTGTCCAATCAGTGGAGGCTCTTTGAATATCTCTATATTTGTATTGGTATTTATTTTCCCTTTTCTAGAGCATTGCTCCTCAGGGTTAGCCTCTTCATTTGCATCTTTGTGTTGCTAGTACAACTCCTCATCTGGTTCTTGGTCTAATGTTTCTACTACATAACGCTCATTAAGAGCCTCGACATCTTCTTCTGAGGTTTGTGACTTCTCCTCATCGAAAGCCACTCTATTCAGGTTAATACTTACTCTGCCCTCAGGATGTTCGAAGTAGTCCTCTTCATTAGAATTCTTAGGCTCATCTGCTACTTCTTATGTAGTATCCTTGTGTTGTTCAACATGGAGCCTTTCCATCTCTTCTAAGATCCGCATCATGGCCTCCATTTTTTCATAGCTTTGTAGGTGGTAGAGGGAGAGGCAAGGCGGCAACAAGAGAAGCCATAAATGCCTAGACCTTGGGGTCAAGGATTACCCCAGAGAGTTCATCGGGGACATTCTGCATATATGTCACGAAAGCTTGGGGCAAGATGGGTAGTGGCATAGATATTACAGGCATGGATGGAGGCAAAGTGGAAAGGGTAGGTAGCAACAACAGGAGCGACGAAGAGGACAACTGGGAAGGTGTGGAAGAGGAGAAGTCAAGCACCATTACCAGAGTAGTCAGTGAGGTGGAGGTGAGGTGGATAGAGATGTCCACAACAGGCGGAGATGAGACACACAAAGCCTGGGAGGTAGAAGGTGGAGGAGTGGTAATGGTGATAGCGGCAGTGGGGGTGGAAGTGGTGGGTGGTGAATGTGGCTGCTCAACCTCTTCTTCTTTTACATGGGGTTTCTCTTCCTAGATGGTAGGCATCTCGAATACAAATGTCCCCATTCTTTTTTATCTTTCAGATGATTCTCCTTCAGTGGATTTTTTGGAATACACCTTTTGTTTTGGTTGACGCTCGGGTGCATCCTTCCTTTTCTTCAACCTCATTACTGGTGGGGACTTAGGAGCTTCTTCTAATGAGGCAGCAACTGCACCACTTTCATTTTACTCTCAAGCTCATCCTCGAGCTTGCCATATGTCAGCTCGACACCCTGCACTTTGAGTTGGGCAATTTGTGCATCTACCCACTATCTTGTTTTGTATTCAACAGGTTGGGTCAATATGTTAAGTTCAGTGACCTCTTCTTCACTCTAAATAATGATAGGTAGGGGTAGATTCACCACAAAATTGTACCTATCATCAACAATATTTTCATCTTCTTTCATTATTTGATCAGGCACGGGGAATAGGTTTATCAATTTCATGAACTGGGTCGTCATTCTCATATAGTGCCTCATTCGCACTTCCTTATTGTCTTTGCAATTGGCCCAGAAGTCCTCGATGTGGGTTTAATGGGCATATTGTCTCCCGACCCATTTCTTAAGTTTACCATAAGGGTCCATCCTTCCTCGGTACATGTGAGGGTCCAAATTATACTCTGCCAACTCCCTATCTAAGTACTCTATGCATTGAGCGGCAGGGCAGGAATACATTCCTTGCTTGAAGGTCAAGGGATATGGGATCCCGGTTCAATGTTTATCGCTCAATAGTGTGTGAGTAGTCTGCAACTACTTGGAAACCTTTAGCAGGATTATGCTGTCATTTGGATAGCATGACAATCAATAGGGCCTCCCTGAGAACCCTTCTTCTCTAATATATGTGAACTTTGGGAACTGTATGAACAGATACCCAAACTGTTTAATGAAGGCTTGGCACTGTGTGATACCGTTCTCTCAAAATCTCCTCCCAAAAGTCTGATTATGTGCATGATGAAGGCATCATTCACCCTCTTGTATTCTCTTTTGAAATTCCTATACTGCAACTCGGGATAGCAGTCATAGACCTTGAGTTCTCCTTTCCTTATTCCCAGTGGGCCTACACTGAAAATTCCTTTGTATGGGAACTTCTTTGCAAGGAGGTAGACTAAATATAACGTCATATAAAATTTGGAGCTCTTCTTCATTGCCATAAGCTGGTTGTGCAAGTTGTCATTGATCATCTTGGCCCAATGGAACTTAGCCTCCCCTTAGATGATTTCCTCACCAAAGTAGAACATCCATTCTTCGAAGAAAACAATAGTTGGTAAGCCCATTATCCTACTCAATAGAGTAACCAAATCATGGTATTCTTTGAAGAAATCACTCCTGAACAACTTCTAGGGTACCTTATTGGCGTTGCCCCTTTTGTCTTTCAACCAATGCTGTTTGATTATCCTTTTGCACGCTATGGGGTCTCACTTCCACATGTTTTCAGCATGCTCTTTTGTTACTTCCTCCATTGTGTCAAACATGGGGATGTGGAATATGTGGCCAATGGATTTAGCTGATAAATCTACCAGTACCCTTCCATCATGATCAATTATTTCTCTGTTGGAGTGGTAAGCCTCTCGGCGGGCCATGACTAGTTCTAGGGCAACTAAGGTAGGAGGGAAACCCATGGCCTTGGCAAGACCACTTGTCTTAATCCTTCATGCATTCTCTGTGGTAGGGTTGACCATCACCCTTTATCTGAACTCATGAATGTTTGCATTCCCTAAGTTTTTATCTGATATGGAGTCATAGGTAGATGAAAGCTTGGAGGTACACTCCACTCCATGAAATTGATATTTTATCTGATCCTTTTCCTCTTTTCCTCTTGGCACATGTGTTGGCTTCTTTCCCTTGTCAGGTTTCTCAACAGGCCTTCCCGAGTAGGTTCCATAAATCCTACATGCAAAGGATGCAATAAGTGAGTTTCCATATAAATCAGGGTGAATTATCGATTAAATCTTGCAAGTCAAGTGTTACATTATTAAAATATCATAGAATTCATCATCAACCCTCGTTTGGATCATTCAGGCCAATTTGCAAGCCTAGGGATGCAGGTTTCCCTTGGCTGGAGGATGCCAAAATGAAGGAAGTGAGAAAACAATGTTGGGGCCACGGAGACCCGTAGGCGGCCACCCACATTAGAAGTTCCACGTTGTTTGTTGGGAAGGCAATTCTTCACGAGGTGGTTAGGCGAGTGTGTAAATTGGGTGCAAGACACTTGAAGTCATTAGATTGAGCTTTAATGTATTTGTGGGTCTGAGGCATGCGGGCGTAGGAAGGTTGGAGGACGTTAGGAGCTTCATCCATTAAGCAATGGAATTCAGGGGATGGCAACCTGCAGGCAGAGTTTTGCACTGCGGGACCCGTGAGTGGTTTAGACGTGATGGGTTTGTTTAGGGCATGCGAATGAGAGCTATTAGGCCGCCTTTGGTTGCTACCTCTATGGAAAGGCGATTTGTAGGCAGCGGTTCACATTGGCAGGCCCATGTCGAGCTCCTAGACTTAAATTTTACTTAGGCAGACTTTGATAGAGCAAAGGGAAAGCACCCTCTTGCGGAACCCGCAGTATGGGTAGGCGCGAGTGGTAGGTCGTTAGGGAATGGCGACGGTGAAAGGGCTACTTGCACGCAACCACCCGCAGAGGATGATCCGCAAGATACTTTGACTTGGTTTTTTTTGTGTTCAACAGATTCAAAATGACAATGGAGGGGTTGGAGCCCATGATGCGAAAGGCGGCTAAGGTTAGGCCATTTACCAATGACGACAGGGAGATGGCCGACCGCAAGTGAAAGTCTGCATGGGAACTCCCGCACATGATCAAGGACTCAACCATTTTTTCAGGGTTCACACATTATTTAGGACGACGATGGCAAAGGCGCGGGCCGCAAAATTTTATTCATTGCACGAAGAATAGCGAGAGAGTGACGAGATTTTGCATGACTGTGAGGGCATAGTTTAAGCGACTATTAAAGGGTTTCTAATCATTGGGGAGTAAACGGTTCACACGGGACTAATTGTTATGAAGTTGGATGGGTGATTTGAGGTTCACTTTGAATATTTTAACATTATTTCAAAACCCTAACTACGGGAAAATACTTCTTGAAATTCCAAACACAGGCCTACCTGAAAATGGTGCAAGAATCCGACGAAAACCTTCGTTTCGATCTGCTAAAAGTTTATGTAGGTGCAAGCTCCTTGTTTTTTGTTTCGCTCTCCTCGAAATTCAAATGGAAAGGGTGAAAATGATAGGTTGGCGCTACATATTTATAGGCTAGATTGCATTAATGGCATGCATTGATTTCCAAGTACGACAGTAGGTGCAGTTGGTGGGATGTAGGAACTCGACTTGGCGCGGACGTCAGATGACAGAGGACAATGCGAGACCTGCGATGTGGGAAAACCCTTGGATTTTTCCACTAGTTAGCGGCTAAGTGATGACGGTGACCCACCAATGGAGACCTGCAACTGCGGGTCCGCCAGGTTCCACAGACACTGGGGCAAAGTGAAGAGGGAAACTCGCAAGGACAAATGACTTAGAAAATTTTGAGGTGGTGAATTTGGTCAAAGGGAAATTGGTGAATTCAATGTTTATGACCATTCTGAGCCCAAAATTAGGGGCACACAATACGAGGTAAAGGAAAAAATGATCTGACGAGAGCCAAAAGGAAAGAGGGGATCCCTTGTTCAAACAGGGCATGTGTGCCATAGGCTCAACAATTCCAACATCCTTATTATTGGTATACTTGACTTTAAAAACACATATCAAGCTATGGGATTAAAATATATAATATTCCATATATTTTAATTAAAGAGTGACTTACTTGTACATATTTTTAAACCATGCCCTATGTACATGCCAAATATATAAAAGTACCTGATAATCAAAGGACAATCTACAAGTTACATTATAAAATATGAGAAGTAATATTTCAACAAAATAAAATGTGAAATTGAAACCATTTTATTTTGTAAATTATGAAAGATATGTTCTTATAAACTAAATATTAGGCAATTATAATTAGTTGACTTTAGTTTAAAAAATATAAACTAAAGCCAATAAAAACCTAATGACTTCAATCTCGACACTAGTATCATTTGCCATGAATGCATTGACATGCCAATCTTATTTACACTATTTTCCTCATTTATAAACTTTTATCAACCATTCATTTATATTCTCAATTGTATTTCTTGAGGATATGACCCATGTAATAGGTACGTAAGCCTTTTTTTCATGAAAAACAAGCAAGATATACTATTGATATTGCACATGAATAAACTAAGTAAATTAATATTTTGAGATAAAATAAATTAATGATTAAATTAAGATCAATAAATATAGTTAATATGGTTTTACTTACACCATATTTATTTGTTGAGAATGTGAAATTCATTATAATAATCGAGTTTGATGAATGTTTCACCATCATTTATTACATAAATGGTGTTTTGATGCCTCTGATAAATAGATCATTATCCATGGTGTTTGGCTTTTTCTATTAAAATAAGTTATATTTCTCTTCTACGCCATAATTTGACACTTTTTGCATCATCTTCATTTTTTTGGTATTGAATAGAACATACTCTATCCCATGCATTCAATACATATTTTCTTAACAAGCATGCATCCCTCTTATTTTTCAACTTAGTCAAACCATAATCTAGGTAATTGTATTTGTGTATTGTGTCAATCCCTATACACATTACCAATAAGGATTAAATATACGATTTACATTCATTTGACAACCTCACTACAAAAATGCTCCTTGGGTCACCAAAAGAGTCATCCTTTCTATGTAAAAATTCATAATTAATATAACAATGGCTCCACTCATTGTATCTAATAATTGTAGTATTTGGATTACCATACATGATCCTAACTTAAAATTGGATTTAACAACCTTAAGCCTTCTTATTCTTTGCATATTTTTAGGTTTATTTATATTTTCCTCAAAGCCAAAAGAACACCAATAATTGTTATACATGCACACAAATATATATATATATTAATTGATATAAAAAAAACCAAATAGAAAAAGTGGCATGCTTATTGAGTATGTTAAATCTAAGAAAATCTTGAGTACATCCTAGGTGTTTGGTTGGTGTAGTTTGTAGAGTTGTTCTCTTTATGTAATTTGCATATAAATGTTGTCTTTGTACTATTCAATAAACCTTCTTTCACAAAGTTAGGGAGTTTTGTAAGAGGGATTGCAACACATAAATCTATCTCACCATTAGCATCTTCAATATGTGTACATCCAAGGTCCTCACTTGATAATAATTTATTTGGTTAGGAATGTCTTGCACATCTAGATCGATGAGTAGTTCTCATTTCTTCTTTTGATCCATTATGAATGACATTAATATGTTAGTAGTCCTCTATCTTATTAAAAAATATTAAAACAACTATTTGGATTTTTCTAACCACCCCAGGATATAGTTCTCTTTTATGTATATATAGGTATAATTTGCTACTAGCATAATCATTACATCTTTTAAAATGAAAGTACTAGAAAATAGAATCAATCAATTTACTTTCAACCCACTTTACCTTAGTGTTTACATTTTCCTTTGATATTCAAAATAATAATGATGATTTGAATGACCTATTGTAAGAGATTATATCAAACATTGGGATCAAGTCATGTTTTATAGCATCCTATTGACGAGTGTTTTTGCACAAGACGACACAAAAAAAACATGAAATATTATGTCTCTCTTGAAAGGAAATCTATCCTCAAAACTTTAGGAAGATAACCCCAAGACTTCGATAGTCATGTCTTGACTTTGCAAAAAATAACTCAGTGGATAATGATTTGTTGTTTCACAAGGGGCCTTACAACTACTTTGTTGGAATTGTAAATAATGAGGGTTTGAAAGATTTGAAATTGTTATGAAACCCTAGCTATATTTTCAGATCTAAAATATGAAAAGGATACTTAACATCTAATATGGAAATTTGAATAATGCTTTTCTTCCTAAACTAACTCAATTTTTGAAATAAAATAAAAAAGATAAGGGTGAAAAGAGATTAAACTACAAAAACCTAAGGAAAACAACAATAGATGGATCCCTCATAAAAAAAATCCTACTTAATTAAAGGTTGACTCATAATACCACATAAATAGTGCAATCTTCAATGGAAACTTAAGGTTTTTTAGATCATAAACATTCATACATATACCCAATTCTAGTGCAATATAAATGGACATTTACAATTGAACTTATAACAAATAAAGCCTCAGACAACCATACAAAATAACCTACAATCAACAAATTATAATTTATGAACCAAAGATCTATCGAATATCTTCATATTTCAGCATTATCATAACTAAACTTAAACTAATTTGAATAAAGGAACCATACATACATAGAGAAATAATAAGTCACCACGACTTCAATGCCTTGCATGTATTGCTTTGAAAATGTCAATTATAACAACTCATGTTCAACAACCCTTTTATATTTGAAAGAAGATTTCCTTTTATAGAGAAGGCCTACAAAAATCAATAGTGGAGATTATCTCAATGTCCAATGGCCCAGATTACATTTTCATTTAATATTGGAGATGTATTAAATTTTTACAACATATTCATCATCCATCTCCAACTAGATTCAATTACAAATGAACCTAGGAAAAAGTAACATATATTAATATAACCTTTCATTAAATACTCTTTTACAACATCCCAAAAAATCTGGTGGCATATTCCCAAAAAAATCCAACTGACTGCTTTTATACAAATTTATCTTCTATTACACTTTTGCCCTCAACCTTTTCTTTCATAGAAAATTCAACAAAATTATTGAGGGCTACAGTGACTTCTTGTTAAGTGGACTAGGGGCAACATGAACCTTGTAACATAGAGAATCATATTCATACATGAGCTGATGATGTAATTCTACCCAAAAATGCCTATGACCGATTGTTTCCTGAGACTTAACCAAAAAAAATGTTGCAACATCCAAAAGTTTAGAAGATAGATCATCGGTTGACTCCTTATGCATCGGTAATTTTTATTGTTGCTTCAACATCTTCTCGTTTAGTTCCACAAATTTATCAAGTTGCACCTTAGTAAGTTCCTATAAAAATTAGACACATGCTTCTAAAACCTCATTGATTTTCTCAACAATTCCTTTCACCTCAGGCTCAACTTGCATCACTATCTCTCTTCTGAAGTTGAGTGTGTGCAACCAATAATGGGGTTCTTTCACTAATTCTTTATTCAAAATTCCTTCTCGTTCAATTACTTCACTAGGAAGTCTCTTTATTGCCTCAACCTTGGGACATACTAGGCTGTAATACTTATGGAAGATGGTGCAATATTCAATCAACTTATCAACTTCTTCCTTTAAAATCATGAAATTATTGTGTGCCTACAAGGCAACTCCAATAGCTTTATTACATGCATCAAAAATATGTTTTATCCATTGTTGAGTGGACTAATCCCAAGACTTCATTTGATCCATTATATCCACCTCATTTTTAGATAATACCATAGGAGTTACTAGCTTCCATGGAGTGCTTTGAATCAGGGTGACCAAATATTGGATGAAGGTTTTCAACTTGAATATTTGTGATTTCAACTCTATCTTTGTAGCTTCATCCCTATTCATTCTCTTCAAAATATTTTACACTAAGCCCTACAACTCATCTATCTCCTAGGATCTATTGGTGGGTCTAGTGTTTACTAAGGAGACATTAAGTTCCTCAAGAAAAATGGTGGCATTTATCTTTATCCATAGATGGAGTAGCCACATGCAAAATTTGGGAGCCTGAAGCATCCCTGGTCATATACAACCTTATCCTTGCCTTTTTATTTTCCTTTGACCTTTCAATTCAACTTAAAACAATCTCTAGACTTAGTTGTGGAGTGTCTATTATTATCCTTTTATTTTTCAACTGCTCTTCCATCCAAGATGGAGCAGGAGCTTGATTAGATTATTGCAATGAGAGAGGAATTCTAGTAGAGAAATTTTTCATTACAATTTCTTCCTCATAGGTCTCCCCTTGCTGATCCTTTAGTAAATCTCTTGTTGACCTCTCTTTCTCTTGGCCATGAGGTTGCATGAGTTCAAATTCTATAACCTCTTTTGAAGGCTTTTCTTGATGTTTTGGGGTAACCAAAGCTTCTTATACTAAGGAGAGACATGCCATATCTTCCCTCTCTTCCATAAGAGGAGGCTCCAAAGTTTTCTAGGAAGAGGAAGGAGGAGTAGCTTGAGCTTCTTGATTAACAAGGACCTATTAACTTTAGAGATCAGGGTGTAAATTACCTCCTTAGGCAAGTTGGAAAGAGGAGACGTAAAAGTCTTAGGAAGGTCGAGGGAAGTAGGAAGGCAAGTAGAATGAATGGTAGAAGGTATGGTGGATATGATGAATTGGGGAGTAGGAATTTATGAGTTGGATGGGAGAGAAGTGGAAGATGGAGATGAATCCATGGAGATGAGAGAAATGGAAGGAGTGGGAATGGATGTGGTAAGATCCATCAAAATTTCAATGGGAGGAGGTGAAGTGAGAGTGGAAGGGGGAATAGTAGAAGTGGCAGAGGAGGTGAAAATAGGTGGAGAAGATGGTAGAGTGGAAGATGAAGGAGGTGGAGAGGGTGATGATTCTATTTTCTCCTCTTGAATGGGCTCCATAGTCATATTCCCAACATGCTTAGTCTTTTTGGTTGGAGGCTTGCTTCCTTCTCCACCAATACTCCTTTTGTAAACTTGTGACTTACTCGTGGGTTGTCTTTCCTCAATGCTCTTCCTTTTTCCTTTGCTTCTGGGTTCCTTACCTATGGGATCTACATTGGGTCCAACTTTCTCTTCGTCTTGTTCCTCTTCATCGTGAACAACTTCACCTTGTACTTCATCGTATGTAAATTTGAATCCATGGGCCAAAAGAGTTGATCCTTGGGCTTCAAGCCATTTCTTATTAATTCTTAAAATGGGTTGGGTAATGACATCTATGTCAAACTCCTCTTCTTTTTTCTAGTTTGAAAGAGGGATGAGTTGATCAACTACCTTATTAAATTCTTCTTCATCCAAGACCCAGTCATCCTCTTGTACTTGGTCGGGGACCAAAAATAAGCATAGTGTTATGATGTAGTCCACCATTAGCCTCATGTATGATATCTTTCAAACTTTAAAATCATCCATACAATTGGCCCAAAAATCTTTAATGTGCAGTTGGTGGCCATATTACTTCCCAACCTACTTCATTTTGTCATTAGGATCCTAATTGTCACTTACGTTGTGAAAATAAAATCTAAAACTTTGCATCTCCACGTTAGAGTTCTCGATAGATGGAACTGAAGGACACAAAAACATACCTCTCCCAAATGTCAAAGGATAAGGAACTCTGGCCCTATGCTTGGCCTAAAACAAATGATGGAGAGTACACAACTTCCTTATCATTTCCAACATAATAATTTTGTCATTAGGGTACTTGGGTAGCTGATATGGAGAACCCAAGAAACCTTCCATTCTAAGATAAGTAAACTTTAAAAATTAGATAAACCAGTATCCAAAAATTTTGAGCATCTCCATGGCTAAAGATGAAAGCCTTCTGCTCAAACCCCCCTCCAAATTTCTAACAATAAATGTGGTGAAGGAATCATTCACCCCTTTTTTATGATTCTTTGCATTTTGTGCTTGTAGCTACAAGTAACAATCATATACCTTATACTAATTTGGACATGTACCCAAAGTGCCTTTACAAGTCAAACCCCTATAGTTGGGGTTGGCTACAAAAAGGTAGGCAATGTAAGAAGTCATAAAGAAAATTGAAGACTTCTTTATGAGGGAAAAATTGATTGTGCAAATTATCATTGATTATTTCAGCCCAGTCAAACTTGGTTGCCCCCCTCAATATCTCCTCAATGAAATAAAACATCCAGTTCTCAAAAGTGGAAGTCGATGAAATTCCCATTATCCTGTTGAGGAGGGTCATCAAATCATTGAATTCATCTTTGAAGTCACCCTTTTAGAGGTTCTTGGGCAACTTACTTGGGTTTTCCTTTGAATATTTCATCCATAAGTCATTGAAAACCTACATTTTAACATTAGAATTGCTATCAAAACTCCAATTGCATACTCCTTGTTGGTGACGGTCATATGGGAGGAGGGAATCCCAAAGGTATGAGAAATAGAATCAACAAATAGGTCTACCAACACTCTCCTATTTGCAGTGATTATCTTTCAAGAATCCTTGTGGTAATATTCCCAAGCTCCCATGATTAACTTTGGACATAGCATGGAGGATGGAAACCCAACTACTTGTGCTATTCCACTCTATTTGATTTTTGTAGCAAGGTTCGTCCTCTTATCCCCAAATATTATTTCCTTAAACTCCTCGATACCCACATGACCAATGTTGGTGTCACTAACCAAAAGCCACGTTGATGAAATTTTTGAGGGAGGGTCAACTCCCTTGAACTCAAACTTCATTTATGATGTTCTATCTATCTTATTACATGATTTAAATATATTATATTTTAATTCCCCAAAAGACAATTCATTTACATTTCTATAAAATGCATAATAGTGTGATCAACATTCAAAGCTCATTCATAATTACATGTGTGATAAAACTCCATTAAAACACTCATAATCTTAAATTGCAGGTTTTGAAAGACTATCAAACTTTTGCAGGAATACAAACCTATCTCTTTTGTAATAAAATTGACATCATTAAACATTTGCAGGGAATGGGTATTTACCCTTTTGTGAACATTTCACCCTTGCAAAATCTATAGGATAAAGTTCTTAAACAAACCTGCACTAAATCCCTATAATGGAAATTTGGCTAAGTTAAGTCATGCAGGGAAAATTCTTTGCAGAACCTAGACTCGTTGAGTTTTGTGGAGATTTACACTTTTTGGGATTTTAGCTTATGAGAAATTAGAGTGAATACACCTTTGTGGGAATCGAGGTGACTCAAAATTTCTATAGGGTAAAGCTTTACAAAAATTTCCATTTGAGCGGAATTTTATAGATTTACAAGGGTAAGCTTTTAAATTCCCAAAGTCATGAAAATCCTGCATTGTCTACTTTTCTACAAAATAAAATTTACAGAGATTTAACCACTGCAAACACTAAAAATCTTTAATCTAGAAACAAACTCCCAAGTGGGAAACCCCTACTTAGACACTTACATCCTTTTCTTGTGAGCAGGTGGTCATGCAAATTTTTGTAAGATTCATAGACTTGCTTAAATGAAATTTTGATTAACCTAAACCTTGAAACCCAAAACACTAAGATCAAACCTAAACCCTAACTACCGGAGCATGGATTAAAACACCAAGTTCAACCTTTAAGCATGCATATAATCCCAATAATCACAAATAATCCCAAAGATATACCCGAGACACTTGCATATAATAGTAGGGTAACTGGCACATAAAATAAAATATATTTTAAAACATAAACCCTAGTTACCATTAACTACCAAAACATATCTATTAAACACATTCTATCAAATTTCATGAAAAATAAATGATGAAATGACATTTCTAACCTGGAATCCATGAAGATGAAAGAAAATATAATACAGAGCTATCAATGGCATGAAAGCACGTTTAGGGTTCAAAGTGAGCTTTGATAATAATTAAATTCTTCCTCTACATATTTCAAATGGTGAAAATGACATCTTAATCTATTTATATACTTGCATTCAACCTACCACCATTAATGTGCACAATGAAAGAGTGTCACACTCTCACACATGGATTTAAGTTATGGATTAAGTTTTGCAGAAACTTGACCTTGTGGGGATTTAGGTTCTTTAAACTTTGCGGAGAAAGTGCGTCCATAATCCTATACAGAAAGTGGGTGTGCATTTTATGTAGAGAAATCATTGACGACCACTTTTACGGTGATTTAAGTTTTATGGGACTTTCACATACACCCCCCTTTTGCAGGCTTTTAAGTTTTCGAGGTTTTATATGTGCCTTAGTCCAGCATGCTTTTAAAACGAGATTTCTTTAAACAAATCTCCATAAATGGAAATTTATGCAAATCTTTTTCCAGACTTTCAAAATACAACTTAAATTCCCCAAACCAAAAACAAGCAAGAAACCAAAAGAAAACTAACCTAATAAGACCTAACCTAAGGCAAAAATCAAAAGAAAAGAGGGGGGTCCTCACTTTCAATGAGGCGTGTGTGCAAGGCACAACACATCCATCTTGATACATACAATGTGGTGGAAGAAAAATTGTCGAGTTTATCCAACATTGGAACAAAGTCATGTTTTCATAGCAAAGAATAAATGTATTAAAATTAAAATATAAAAATTCCCTATAGCATGCATTTTGCATATATGTATAAATGTATCCAACTGACACCTCCAACAATGAAGTTCAAGATTAATCTTCCCCAATGTATAAATTAAACATACAAAATCATACAAAACAATATACTAATCTCAAAATCATAGAAATATCATTATATCCACATTAATATAGAATTCCACATCCCTTGGTTGAAATATTTGTTCCATATTCACCTCTACTTCTAACTTATCTAAAAATGTAGCTAAAAATATAATAAAACCAAAATAATGAAAAAGGTTACTTAAGGGAATGATGTGAGTATTGGAAACATACAAATAAAACCAACAAGTCTACCATCAATGCAATTTCTTATAGATTTATTCAAATAGTTTTCTTCACGAGGAAGCTTTATGATTTCACTAAATATACTAGCACCAGATATAAGAAGGTTCCCTATGTCAACTAATGAGTCTTGAAACTGATATATTGAATTATAATAATTATATTTTGTATAAACTAAATGCACATTGCCAATTATGAGGATAACAAAAAACAATGCAATATGTTTCCAATACCACCTAGTGGTGCTCATGTACTCCATATCTCTAATATGAAAATGCTAAAAAACATAACCAAGAGTTTTATTTAGGCATGTATTTATAATATAAAATATTCAAATATATGAAATGGTGGGAAAAGTGATCCCCACAAAAGGTTTATGATGATGGGATGTTTATAAAACCTTAGGAATCTTAATAGGCACCTTTCCTCATGGATCTAATTAGGAAAGAGATCACAAGGTGTAATGATTGAATTTCAACCTCAATGGTGAGTCAACCAAACCTAGATCTCAGTCCTTAAGACAATAGGACAAATCTAAAACCAAATTTAAATGATTTGAAATGCTCAAACTAAATGAACAACAATACCTAATGCCTAAAATGTAGATCCCAAAAATATAGACTGTTACAAAAACTTGCAAGTAGATCTAAGAAGGGTCTAGTAGCATGCACCTGTCACCAAAAGTTTCTTTTTAGGTCTACTAAGGGATTAGTTTTCCCCTGGGTGAATGGGACCTTGTAGTCCTTTCCAAAATTGTAGAAACTAAACTTGTAGCCCTCTGTTTGCACTCTGTTCTTGTACCTACAAATCTTCATCTTTAGATCTAGACCTATAATAAATCTACAACAAAAAATGTTTATTTGTTTGTACGGGGGTTTGCCTCAGTCAAACCCCAAGTTTGGAAATTAAACCTTGATAAAAGATAAAGATCTAATAAATGATAGTGTGTGAGTCCTAACCTTAAGTGCATATAAGGTTGATATGAGATAACATGGAAAGAAACCCTACTCAAGTGTGTTAGAGTATGATTCCTATATGAAAATGACAAGATTCACTTAGGGAGAAGCCAAAACACCCCAAATAAATTTGAAATACAATGATACCTTATTGTAGGTTGCTAGTAGAATGAAGCTTGAGGAGGAGAACACTAGGAAACAAGTCATCAGGTTAAATGAAATGGCCAAATGCATCTCCCACACCTAGAATCCATCGTGTCCTTCTATTGGCATCAACCTTCAATCATG
Organism: Sequoiadendron giganteum; assembly: GCA_007115665.2. Classification (NCBI taxonomy): domain Eukaryota; kingdom Viridiplantae; phylum Streptophyta; class Pinopsida; order Cupressales; family Cupressaceae; genus Sequoiadendron; species Sequoiadendron giganteum. The sequence continues at coordinate 519,071,528 of CM021108.1, read as the reverse complement.
TGGCAGAAGCTTAATCAAAATATGCAAATGGAATTGAAGACCCGCATTTACAAATAATACTACTCCAAGGCTCTAAATTTGTTTTGCTTGAATACTCTTTCTTATGTTCTAGTTTTGAATTCATGAAAAGACTATGCTTTTATAGGCATTTCTATAATTTCCTGAATATTAGATTCCGATAGCCAACATTTACAATTTGAATTTGAGACCTTAAAATGTCGCCAAAAACATATTTTAAAATGGTTCATGGCACTTAAAGGGGACCCATTTTCCCATGGGTGAATGGGTCCTGGCCTATAAGTATAGGATGCACATGATCCAAGGCAAATTAATGTTTGAATGCATTTAATAAATGTGTCTTTCAATGTTGGAAAACAATAAAAATAGGCCTTGGGATGCATAATAAAGGGAATTAGGGCCTTTTAGGAAGGTAGAAAATGCATAAATGTAAGGTCACTAAAATAGGTCCAAACTAAGCATGAAATTATACTGTCACCTACATTTAGCCCCACTTTAGTGGTCATATGACACTACGTGTATATGCAAGCTAAAGTACTTGAAATTAAATCATGCTTCATAAAAAGGATACTCATATGGATATTGTAATTCATTTGTGAATGGGGAGAATGAAGCACCCAATGTAGTTATCTACAAAACCACAATGGTAGGAACTATATCTTGCAAAACCAATTTGTTAGATATTCAAAATCATCTTAAAATACATCAAACTTCTACAAAGAACCAAATTCGAGGGTAGATGTATGCCCCCTGATTCTGCTTGCTTTATGGAGGTGGAATCAGGGTAGCAACCTAACCACATCAAATTGCTAGGTTTTATGATGGAAATGGTTATGATATCACAACACCATCTATCACTAAATATTGAATGAGATTGGGGATAGAACCACGAATCCAATGCAACATATGACATAAAAAATGGAGTTCACTAGCCCTCATTATGATGATTTTAGTAAAATGTACTATTAAGAAATTTTACCATATGTTAGTGCAAAATCATGTTTTTGACTATCATTTTGATATTTTCCATTTGGAAACCTTGTTGTAGAGGAGTAAAGATGTTGAGTTGATGACCCTACGAGCCCCCAAGATTAGAGGTTCTAGGATCCCAGATTGCAAACAATGTCATACCACTAGAGGTGAGTTCGTTGTACCTTCTCCCTATGATTTTCCTTTACATTTTGTACTATGTTTTCTTCTTTTCAAACATCATGGGGACTCCAAGAGTGGCTAGATTTCTTAAGTCGAGTCACTACAGATATGTCACCACCTATGCCCCCACACCAGGGGATATGAGTGGAGCATAAGCCACCAACTAGCGCTTGATGCCATGCTGAACTATTTGAGCCCTTAGTATGGTGGAGGATAACTTATGAGGATGATTGAGGAGTTCAAAGCTAGGGAGGAAGAGTCAAGAGCCAAACATGAGGAGCTTCGATCTGGCTCAAGACTACATATGAGGAGCTTCAGGCCACCCAGGTTCCTTCTAAGAGTGAGGCATAGGCTTTCATGTGATTAAAACTCAACAAGTTGCAGGCAAAGGTTACTAGACTTCAGGTGGATAGGGATTAGATAAAACAAGAGCATATTATAGTACTCGTATGCGAGTGTATTGCTATAGGTGAGGTACAAGGCCTTCGATATCAGATGAGCTCTATGAGCCGCTCCCATTCTACTGTCTCCTGATGAGCACCAAAATGAGGCCTCAAGGAGCCTAGTAGCTATAGGCCTCACTAGATGTACTATGTTATATCACACCACATTTTGTTACCGTGGTGATCATGTATATAATCTTTATGATCTCCATTTTGTTTTGATTAGATGTCAAGATCTATTAAACAATCTTGGTAAGATTATTTAATACATGTCTCCATGATCTAATTTTATGTGATCTAACTTAAACACTTATGTTTACTTAGATATTACATGATGATTAAATGTAATTGTGTTAAATTAAATGCCTTTATGATCTAATTTTGGAAATTAAATGCATGTGATGATCTAACTTAACACAACACATATAATTGAATAGCATGTAAAAGAAAGTAATAATTCAAGTAAATGAATAATTAATCTACATAACTGAAGACATACCGTAAATGTTTGTCAAGAATGAAGCAATGTGAGATAAAATAAAAAACTATCTACTTAGTCTAACAACATGCTTTAATATACATAATATTCAAAAGGAATGTTAAGTATAATATCTACACAAATGTGTAGCGTTGATAGGTTCTTTGAGAGGTGTACCATCCATTTCCATTGATGTATACAATCCAGACCCATAACTTTCGTCAATTACGTAAGGGCCTAACCAATTTAAACTAAACTTTCCTTTTTCACCTGGAGTGGCATTAACATTATGTTGATTTTCATATAACACCAAATCCCCTTTGTTAAATGAGTGAGGAATGACATTATCATTATAACTACGCTACATTCTTTTGGAATAAGCTTGGAGATGCTTGAGAGCATTTATACACTACTCATTGAGCCTTTCAAGATTTTGTAATCATTTCTCTTTATAGGTGTTATCATCAATAAGGCCCCTAAGAGAAATTCACAATGAAATAATTTCTAACTCCAAGGGCATTATAGCATCAACACCATAAACAAGGTTATAAGGTGTATTTCCTATGGATGTTCTAATACTTGTGCGATAAGCCCATAACACATAAGATAATTGAGTGTGCCAATCCTTGTTATGTTTACTCACTATTTTTCACAAGATTTGTTCGAGCATTTTATTTGTTGCTTCTACTTGACCATTAGATTGTGGGTAATAAGGTGTTGAGAAACAATGTCGAATGTGGAATGTTTCCAAAAAATTCTTTACTTCATTATTCTTAAATGGTGTCCCATTATCTGTCACTAATGATAAAGAAAGACCAAATCGAGCAATAATATTTTCCAAGATGAAATGACAGATTGCATCAATAGTTGTGGATCGAAGAGGAATTGCTTCTACCCATTTTGTGAAGTAATTTGTTGTATTAATTATAAACATATGTCTAGAAGAAGAGGGAGGGTAAATTTTTCCAATGAGATTCGAACCCCAAACCGAAAAATGGCCAAATAGAAACTTGGACATGAAGTTCAGAAGCAAGAGCATGAATCAAATTGTTATGCTCTTGACATTTGTGACACTTCTTGACATGATCAAAACAATATTGTTTCATATTTTTCCAATAGTATCATATGCGAATTAACTTTTGAACTAACGATCTTCCACCAAAATTCCCCCTACAAGCACCTACATGAGATTCTTCAAGGAGTATAGGAATTTTTGATTGTTTAATGCATCTAAGCAAGAGACTATCGAAGGATCGTCTATATAAGACATCCACTAGGATTATATATCTAGTTACAATTTTTTGAATACGAGATTTAGTGTTCTTAGTAGTTGGTTCAAGAAAGGTACCTTCTTTTAAATAATTAAATATTGGTGTGTACCATTCACTAGAGGCTTCAATATTAGTAACTAGTACTTCTTTCATCTTTTTATCTATTGATGGTTTTGTGACCATGTGGACTATGAATGTAAAATCCATGGAAAGATCTTTGAGAGAAACAAGGGAAACACCACTTGCCATTGCATCTACATGTTGATTATCCTTTCGTGGAATATTGTCGATGGTGTAATATTTAAAATTTTCTAGCAATGTCATTGTGAGGTTTTTGTATTGGGATAAATTATCATGTTTCATTTGATAGGATCCATTGACTTGTTTAATGACTAATTGAGAATCACCAAATAGATGGATGTGTTGAACACCTAAGGATAAGGTCACGTGTATCCTAGAAATTAGGGCCTCAAATTCCACATTATTGTTTGTACATATGAAGTTTAAACAGTAAGATAAGGGGAATCAACTTTCCTAGAGGAGGTATTAATATAACCCCTGCTCCAGAGTTGGTTTGACACTTAGAACCATCAAAATACAATTTCCATGTTTCATTTTCTATAGTCAACATATCCTCATCAAGGAATGAGTCATGAGTGGGTAATGCTAATGGTGAAGGGGCATTAGCTAAATGGTTGATCAGAGCTTGTAATTTGATCACTTTTTGAGGAACAAACTTAAGATCAAACTCAGTTAACATAATCCACTTAGCTAAATGTCCTGATAAATTAGTTTTAGCAAAAAGGTGTTCTAAAGGATCAAATCTCGTGACCACATGCACTTCTATGTTTAATAAATAATGTCTCAATTTATTAGTAGCAAACACAAGATTGAAACATTATTTTTCTATTGTTGTGTATTGAGTTTCATAATCAATCAAAGTTTGGCTAATATAATAAACAAGATATTCTTTATCATTTTCATCTTTTTGAGCCAATAACACAACCAGAGCATGAGTTGATGCTGAAATGTAAAGGATGAATGGTTTTACTTGAATAACAGGTTGCAAGATGGGATGATTAGCTATATATTCTTTCAAACTTTCAAAATCCTTTTGACAATCCTCACTCCATTTAAATTTTGATTATTTCTTAAGGAGTTCGGTAAAGAGCAGAGTTTGATCCGCTAATGATGTAACAAAGTGACAGATAACCTAAATCTTGCCTTGTAAACTACACAGTTGAGAAATGTTTTTAGGAGGTGGCATATTTATATTATAACATTAATCATCTTTGTCTCCACCTCAATGCCTTTATGTGACACTATAAAACCCAACAGTTTTCTACTATCCACACCAAAAGCGTATTTCTTCGAGTTCAACCTCATGTTGTACTTACGAATTCTTTCAAAGATTTTACAGAGTACATTTTGACATGATGATGAGTTATAGATTTAGCCAAAATACCATCAACATAATTTTCAAAATTTTATGTATAAAATCATAGAATATTAGTGTCATAGCTCTTTGGTACATTGCTCCAACATTTTTCAATCCAAAAGGCATGACAACCTAACAAAATATTCCCCAAGGTGTAGTAAATTTTGTCTTGTATTGATCTTGGGGATTAATAAAGATTTGATTATATCTTGAAAAACCATCCATAATAAGGCATGTCTCGTGGTGGAATCTACTATCATGTCAATATTAGGAAGGGGAAATCGTCTTTTAAAGACGCTTAAATATTTAAATCACGAAAATCCATACACATCCTTTAATACGATTATTAGGTTTTTCCACCTACAATGTTGGATATCCAAGGGGAATAATCAATAGGATGGATAAAACCATCCTCTAAGAGCTTCTCAATTTCAAATTTAACCAACAAAGTTATCTTAGGATTATCTTGCGTATCTTTTGTCTCATAGGTTTATCATCTTTCTCAAGGATAATGTTGTGCGTAACTATCTTAGCATCAATACCGAGCATATATGAATAATTCCAAGCAAATATTTCAAGAAAGTCATGGAATAATGTTGCATGATCTTTTTGTTCATCATCATCATCAAGACAATTTCCTATTTGAATAATCTTCTCTTCATTAGATGTGTCCATTAGTATGTTTATTGTATCTCCCACAAGCAATGCACTTTGATTTGGAATCTTAGGGATTTGTTGATCTTCATCTAGTTGAGTATCACTTGCTCCAAAGTATCCCTTAGTATTTAAGCAATAAGTGAATCTTCGATTGTGATGGTTAGTTTGTAAATTATCAGACCCCCAAAAATTCTACTAGAGCTTCATCATTTTGAAAGTAATCTATTGGCATATCATTACTTGTGGTATCAATGTGAGAGTTGTCTTAGAAGAATCCTTTGTTATAGTGTTGATAGTAAGTGAAGGATTTTTCGATGCTTTTGTTATCTTTGAAGGACAATATCCAAGACCTCTTTTTCTTTCTTGTATATTGAGCTCTATAGGAATTCTAATGCCTTATTTTTTCACTCCACATCCTTTCCCATTATAACCAAGTTGTTTCAAGAGTTGATATCCTTTCCCATAAAGAGCTTCCATTTCTTTCTAGGATGGTGGATTTTCATGATTAATCTCATTATAATTGGTTGTATAAGTTATGTCTTCTTTACTAGGAATTATGGATTCAGATGCTTGTGATGATTCTGCTTCATGCTGTGTTGATACTAAGTTATTATTTTGTATTCTCCCATGAATGGGTGTGAAATCTAATGAACCCCAATCATTATCCAATAGTTTTGTGATTGATGAAAAGCACTTCCTTTCTCTTATTCTTGCACTGATTCCACTTTTGAAGTTGGTATCAATGTTCTCAAAGGAATTTTCATTCTTGTTTCAACTTACACACAACTTTCTAGTTGTAGGTCAACTTTGATTGTGTAAACCTTGTTTTTGTAAGTGTATTTCATGAGATAATGAAGTTGTTGAAGGGAATCCATTCATTTTATGAATCCATGGCCTACCCAAGAGAAGATTATATGAGAGTTCTTGGGGCATGACATGGATAGAAGTTTGTAATGTGACCCTACCAACTTTTACAAACAATGTTATTATTTTAATGTAAAACTAATTCTAAAATAAACTAAAATAAAATAAAAATAACTTTTGTAGACACTGAAAAATGTCTTGGTCTGCGAGCGCCATTTTTCTCAGTCTTCTTCTCTACATAATTAAATAATTAAATAATTTTAATTATTTAATTATCTTTGACCATGTTCCTCTATTAATTAATTAATTTTAATTATTTAATTAATCCACCTCTTAACCTTATTCTACTATGATCAATTAATTAAATTTAATTGCTTCACTAACACCTCCTTTCTTTAATAATTAAATAAATTATTATTTATTTAATTATTTCCCTTTCATCACCTGTCTATAGTTAGATGATGATAACTATTATTTGTCTATTTCTTAACCTTTACCATACTTCTATAATTAAATAATTATCAAAATTATTTAATTATCTAGTGTCATTCCTTTCCCCCATTAAATAATTAATTCAAATTAATTATTTAATGTCTCATTTCTATTTCTTCCCATTTAATTAAATTGATTTCATAAATCATTTTAATTAAATGCCCATTTTCTCCCTCTTCCAAATAAATAATTTAAAAGAATTATTTATGCTCCACTTGTCCAGAGATTCATTTCTCATGATTTCTCCATTTTCTTCCTCCACTATCTCATTTTTGAATCTTAGTCGTCATTCGTCTCTAGGCTCTTTCTAATCTTGACCCTTCATTTCATAACCTCCACTTCTTTGTGTTGCATGTCCTCTCATCCATCGATCTTGGAATCTTTCTAGAAGCTCGATCTTGACTGTCCATTCGAATGGCTATCTATTAAAAAAGCCTTCCTCCTCCATTTTCAATTTAACAACCACTTATCTCCGACTTTCATGCTTATTGTTTACATGTATTTGCACACGTTTACTTCGATCTAAGGGCATATTTGCAAAGGCTGATTTAAGAGAGACATTAAAAGTTATTCAACTTCAAATATGGGGAGTGTTTCTAATTTGAATGCTTTTGTTCTTCATATTTGATTGTTTTCTCTTGTTTAGATTAGATTTCTAGCTTGGATAGTGCTGTGGTTGTCACTAGAATCTAGGCTGGTAGGAATTTTCCATCTTACAACTTCAAATTGATATTTCTCAAATAAATAAATAAATAAATAAATATATATATATATATATATATATATATATATATATATATATATATATATATATATATCTATAATAATAACAATTTCAGCTTTTCAGCTACCTATCTTGGTCTCCCTTTAATTGCTAAGAACCCAATCAATGCCTATTGGAATCAGATGATTGAGAGGTTTCAAAAGAAGTTGGTGAGATGGATAGGAAAAATTATAAGTCAAACTGGTAAGTTACAACTACTTAAGGCTTCTTTACAAAATATACCTATTTACTACCTTTCTTTGCTTAAAATCCCTCCTTTTATAGTTGACAAAATTGAGCAGATCCAAAGGAAGTTTCTTTGGATAGGGACTGAAGAGTGTTCTAGGATTGCTCTAGTTGATTGGGAAAAAGTGTGTGTTCCTAAATAGTATGGGGATCTCGGGTAAAGGAAGTTAAAGCTTTTTAATAAGGCCCTCCTTTCTAAAATTGGTTGGTAATTCCTCCAAGGAGACAAAGATTGGGTTAAAATTATGAAAGCTAAATATATAAATATTGAGGATTAGGGGTGCTTGCTCTATGCTACTGACATGCCTTATGGCTCAATCACTTGGAATAACATTATGAGAATTCAAAATATCTTAAGGCAAGGGGTGAGAAAAATAGTGGGAAATGGTAGGAAAACAACTTTATGGGATGATGTCTGGATGAATGGCCCTCCTTTATCTAGTATTAATAGCTTGAAGAACATAAAACAAATATTTCTAAGATATAATGGAAGCCAAATTCATGGTTATATTTTATGGAATGGTGATAGGCCTAATTGGAAAAACTTTTGAGAATAACTCTATGGGGGAAGGCAACTAAGAAGTGGAATACAACATAATTGGGATATGGCTATTCAAAACCTATATCAGTGTATTGGTGATTGCCTGTTCTTCTCCATGAATAGGGATGATGAATGGTTTTGGTCTTTTCACTCTTCGGGTAACCTTTTGGTTAAGTCTACTTACTCTTTATTGGAAAGGCCTCTTATTGCTTATATTGATTTAGATTGGAGAAAAGTATGGAGCCCTAAACTTATACCCAAGGGTAATTGTTTTTGGTGGATAACTATTCACAAAATATATTTTGACAATTGATAATCTCAATAGAAGAGACTTTTGTTTTGTGAATAGATGTGGCCTTTGCTTGAATAATTGGAAGATATTGATCTCCTATTTTTCCATTGTCCCAATTTTTCTCTTTACTTCAGATTAATTGGGTCTTTCCTAAGACTCTTATGTAGTTTGTTAAAAGCTAGTTACGTCGCCCCTTCTCCCATAATATAATAATGGATCTTTGGAGTCAGATCCCCCCTTTTGTTGTTTGGGGTTTTTGGAAAGAATGTAATGACAGTTTTTTTAGAGATATAAAGGGAAACAACAATGAAGTCTTTCTAGCCATAAAATAATAAATTCAGGAGAACATCAATGTTGGTGTCTATAGTTATTCTAAATACATGCCTTCTTAAAAGGAGATTAGGATAAAATAGAATTGGGGGATAAAGTAGGACTTGACTAAATTTAATTGGATAACCAAATTCATTAGGAATAACACTTCTTAGCTGTTTCCTAACAATGGTTGGGTCAAGTGCAACTTTGATGGCTGCTCTAAAGGGAACCCTAGGTTGGTTGGTGCGGGAGGAGTGATTTGTGATCAGATCAAGGGTTCATAATCAAAGGATATGCTAAAAACCTTGGTAAAACTACTAACAATTTTATAGAAGCAAAGGTTGCCTGGTGGGGAATCAAAAGAATGAAAGATTTGGGGTTTGCCATAGTGATTGTTGAAGGAGATTCAAAATTAATAATAGATATTCTGAAAGGGAAGGTGATAGGACCGTGCGGGATCAAGGATATTATGGAGGATTGCAAACTAATCTTAAGGAGATTTCTTTAGTTGAAGACTATTCACACCTACAGAGAAGGTAATGGTGCTACCGATGCAATGCCTAATTAAGCTTTGAATTATCATCATCAGGCTTGCTGGAATTCTAATAATATTCTGTTTCATATTAAAGGTGTCCTTTCAAAAGAAATATATGGGGATAAAGGTAATTATGATATTAATGAATGAGGAGATATGTGATTTTTCTTCTCATAATTTGAGGGAAAATAAGATAATGATGTCATGGTATGTTAAGCATTTAACCAATCTTAATAGTGGAATGAGCACGTATTTAAAGGCTAGCAGGGAAATGATAATTTTTCAAAAGGTTCATATGAATCATCATCTTACATATATTGGAGGTGTTTTATGCTATGGTTTGTTAGTCCTCTCCTACATGTGTATTGATAACTCGTTAAGCCTCCCCATTAATGCTCCACATTTTAGTATTTTTCTCACAAGGTCATATTGAAATGCCTAATCTCAGTGTTCAAGAATACTAGAAACTTTCGCTCCTTTTCATCATTACTTGTGAGTATAAAAGACTGCTTTTACAAATGTATGAGGCAAGTTCTTACTTCGCGACTAAAGATATTGATATTCCTATTATTTCGAATGGGGGTGGTAAGGGTCAGGTAGAGAAGATTTCTTGGTGTTTCAAGGGAGTTGCCTTATAGAAAAGGGTATAATGGGTGGTCCTAGAAAGAGGTACGAGCAGGTTAATTGTGAATCCCTCCAACAAAATGTGGAGCTTTGGGAGCTGTTTGATAAGGCAAGTTTTGCTTCTTTCTTTCAAACGATGCAAGGCTATAACGATTCCCTAACCTATAAGTTCACCAACTCATGGTTCAATGGCGAGGTGAATGTCAACGGTTTGCATTTTACTATTTCTCCATAGTTGATTACAAAGGCTACTAGGTTGAAATATGAAGGGAAGAAGATTGTGAAAAAGAGCTCCAGAAATGATCAAAATTTTATTAACAATTTTTTTGAGAAAAATGAGAAGCTAAAGTAGTTCTAGAATGGGTATGCTAGATTAAAACTTCATCCTCCTTATGCTCTTGTTAGCCTTCATATAATGAGATATTTTACTTTAGAATGGCGTTATATGACTATCCATGGGTACCACTTCCCTATTTTGAACTATGTTAGACATAATGAGAAGATTAATCTCTCATTCTTTTTGTTCTCCTCCCTTCAACAAAACATTGAGAAAGGAGCTTCCCCTCCTTTGCTTCAGGGTTTGATTATGGCCCTCTAAAAGTATATGTTGGCTACCACCCTAGAAAGAAACCTATCTATCAATTTAATTGAAAACCCTCCTCCCACAACTAGCTCTATAAGGTTAAAGCTTATTGATAATCAACCCCTCCCTGGGTAGGGTTTCTTAATCGGCTAAGAATAAAAATTCCCCTTCTACCACTCCAAACCTTGTCAATTATGATCTCCTCAAAATATCCCTAGAGAAATGTAAAACCTCTCCTTTTACCCTAGGTTCCTCTAAGCAGAGAAAGGTGGATTCTAAAGAGGCCAAAAATAAAGGCCTGACTATTAATATTCTAGATGATCATGATGCTAGTCCAAAAAGTGGTAACTTGAAGAAGAAAGAGACTAGTGGCAATGTTCAGTCGAGGGTAGAAGCTCTGTTCGTCTTGCGAAGGTTGCTACTAAGGATAAAGATGATGACAAAAAAGGCAAAAAGGTAGTTGAGGAGGATGATAACAGTTCCTTTGGGGAAGAGTTTACTCCAAATAGTTTAGGTGAGAGTGAGGATTCATAGGATGAGGAGGTTAGTGACCCTGATATGGAGGAGGATGAGTTCCAGGAGGAAGATAATAACCTTGAAAGAGATGATTGTTATGATGACAAAGATGAGAGGGAGCTTGAGGTGGATGAGGACAAGAATGTGAACCCTTCAACTCAGGAAGAGAAGGATAGAATTGTGCAAAACACCCAAATTCCAAATAATGCTCATGAAAAATATTTTAATAACCTTGTTTCTCAAGTGGAAGATCTCAAGGCTCTCATGAACCAAGTGGAAATACAACTTGAAGGAAATAATAGTTATACAAAGTTAAAAGATATGGACGATGCAATTAAGAATCTCAGTGTTGTCATCGATGGGATCATGATTTTTTTTGTCATGGGTATAGTGTCTAGTAAGGGCAAGATTGGGAAACATGAAAAGAAAAAAGGAAAGTCCCTTGGGAAGAAAGGGGCAGCTAAGAAAATAACAAGATTAATGATAGTTGGATGGAATCTGTGGTTGAGCTCTAGGAGAACTAGAGTCTTATCAAGGACTCTTAATGTTTTCGCTTCTCTCTATGTTTCAATTTTGTTTCAAAGACTCTAACCCGCGTGACTGTTTAAGTATGACTATATGTGTAGCTATTTTAGTGATAGACTGGTTAATCTTCTATGCTTTTATAGGTTTCAACATGACTTATAATTATGTTTTAAAGACTATTTGGATTACTCTCTATGCCCTACGACCTCCTGCTAGTATAGTTTTGAACATTGTTTTTGGTGATGATAAGTGGCCTGTGTGCCTTGATGGTAAACTTATTTTTGGCTTGTGTGCCTATAGTTGATGATCCTTTATGGTTAGCTAGCACTGGTTTAGTTTAGGTCTTATTGTTGTTTGGTTGGTTGTTATTTTTGCCAATCTATTTCTGTAGGCTATTTTGCTCTACTGTTAGTTTCTGTATAGGATCACGACCCTTCCCTACTTATCTAATCAAAAACAATTTTAGTTTCAATTGCTAAAAATGCATTATTTAAGATAAACACAAAAAGAATAATATACTAGAAGATTATATTCAAGTAATGTTTTACTATCAAAGTAGGCAAGGATTTAGAATATAATTTGAAAAAAATGAGGAGCTAAATATTAGCTAAAATAGTCGAGGAAGAGTAAGAGTTGAGTAATGAGTGATTTAAATAACCTATTCATCTTGCCTACTAGCATAATAGTTATAGTAAGGATGAGACTCAAATTCTTAAGAATTTATGAATACATCCTCATCTTTTTCAAAACAAGTTTGTATAATTTGTATGGATAAGAGCATTTTGTTTCTTGTCATAAACTCCATTGGTATTCAATCTTCATTCCATGTATTTAAATAAGTTTCATGTCACTATTTGTTATTTAAACTAGGCAACAAAGATCATAAAGCATTAAAAAAGCTATGCAACTCAAAACATATTAATTCAAGAGAAAACAAGACCACTAATCACATACATCAACCATGATGAAAGCTATATTAATTTATTGCACTTGTTTGTCAACTTGCAAGGATTAAAGTACATAGACAATCATATGCATGATAGATTACAAACAAAGAAATAACAACACAAACCATAACAATAATGTTATAAGAACACAAATATTAAACTAATAATTACGATAACAAGGGAGTAGCAACTACCTTAGCTAAAGTGCTACAATAGTGATCCCCATGAACTTTAATACAATGTAGGAGATGAATATCCTCTTCAATCTCATTAAGGTTGTTGAATCTTCATTCACTAAACCAACCACAACAAAAAATAAAAATCTGCACACAACAACAAAAATTGTAGTGAAAATTCTTTCTTACCACCTTTGAACTTTCAAAAGTAGTGAAAAACTAGCATAAAAATCCTTTCTAATCCATGATTTGCAGTTTTATTTCGTGGCAACAATTAGTTTATTTCTCTTATTTGTAGTAACAATTCAAGTGTTGCAACTCGAGTTAATCTAATACAACATGAAAATTAACTAAAAGATACGGAGGATGGACACCATCTAAGGGAGAGGAGCCAATAATTGAGCATGTTCCAACATTTGTGATAGCGTTTGTTGATTTCATGTCCAATATTTTTAATAGTATAATACTAGTAGTTGTGACTTTGAAGTTGTTAGTGCTGATTATCAATACTCATAATTGAATGAGATGCATTCCTTAGATCTAAAAAGAAACAAATCATGTGACTCCACATTAATGTACCAATAAAACATGACTTAGTGTGTAACTATTGGTCTACCCTTTTTTTGGGGCCTTTTTAGACACTTCAACAAAAAACATGTTGACATATTTGATGATATGAACTTGAAATCTTAGTTATAACCTAAAACTTTGCCAAATAAACCATAAAAAATAAGAATCATTTAAAATCGTTACGCAAGATTTCGAAAGACACAAAATTACTATGCTTAACTACTAGATCCCTTATATGGTGGAAAGCCAATGCCCTTACACTCACATTATATTTTGTGACATATAATGTTGAGTGAATCCCAAGTGAGGATTTCAGTGTATATTGAAAAACTCCACTTCATTGGTTGAGAATGATAGGCAAATAACAAAACTATAATCAAATCTTCGGAGGTAAATTCAGGGTTTGAGGTAAAACAGGGGAGAGGAAGATGAAATGAGGAATTGGAATAGTGGCGTCGAACAAGATGCAAAAATCGGTTGTGGTAGCAGTGGACCGGCTGGCGCATCATAACCTCGTCAATTGCTACTACAAGCGCACCAGCAAGTTTATGGCTCGCGATGACATGAACCACCGTAATAGCAGTGACGAGGTATGCTACTCAACTCCCTTTTTCTATGTTTTGAAATAAAACCTCTTAATTTAATGGAGGGGACCAATCGGAAGAATTGGGTTGTGGCTGGAATGGTGAAGAGGGTTCAAATTTGTCAGCCCTCACTTCTTCCGATGCGACCACTCGTGTAAAAGCTGGGAAACTGGAGACTAAGAGTATAAGTTTTGCTTCAGCATGACCGATTATTTAGGATTTTCACGCAGGGCAAGGCTAGGTTAGATGTGTCTCCATGGGGATTGATTGACTGTTTTCAGCTTTGTAGATTAAAATCATCTTTTTGTAGCTTAAGATATCTACGAGCAATGATAGTTTACTGGAGTTGGGGTCGCTTCTCTGAAACAATGCAATTTATAAAACCCTAATTTCTAGTTCGTTTCATTTCTCGGGGGAGTTTATAATCACATGTCAAAGTTAATTCTGATTATGTTTTGTTCAACTTGTTTGGGATATAATTCAAAGGTTTAGCAATTAGCACACAATTATTTTCATTTGATATTTCACGATTTGGGTCTGTTCTAAACATCAGGTCTCGTAAGGGTCGGTTGCAACAGCCTGGTAAATTAGACTCAACTGTATTAACATACGGTTTGTAGGATTTCTAAAACAATGCAAAGCAATCATTTCTTCTAGTAGATAAGAACACCTTGGGAGAAAGACATTTTTACTACTATTATATCTCTTTGATATTTGACGAGTATAGCTTGTTTACACAAAGATTTAAAAAGAGGAGGGGGGAAAAGAGACATGCAGAAATAGCGTTCGAGTATAGCTTGTTTACACAGAGATTTCTCATCAATAGATAGCACCACCCAGTTCAAAATCATTTGTTTTTTTTATTGAAAGGTGACTCCTGCTCTTTTTGGGGTAGCTTCAAGCTCTAGATTGAACCGAGCCATATAATTGACAGCAAAGCTTTATATCTTTTACAAGAAACAATTATCATCCACAAATTCCCAGTTGCCTCTTGTTTTAGAAAATACGGTGCCATCATCAATCATGGGATTACTGATAGTGTCAAGCATTGGCATGATGTTGTGATCTATGTTGTGAAGGTTGGCTTCCGTTTTTAGACAACTTGTTGAAGAAACTCCACCTATGGGATTGTATAATGATTTTGGGCTGTCAGTGCCTACTGCTTCAAGCTTTTCCTGCATAGCTGAATTGATATTTGAAGAGTATCTAAGGGCAACCTTGGGATGACTGGCCTGAAGACTGTTAGTTAATTCACTATCTCTGACTTTCTAGGACCATTTTTGGGCAATCTTTGTGGCACAGAGAGGTTTCCCATGCAGGGTCTCTCATTCATTGATATGCAAATCAACTACATCCCAGACACATTCAATGCATGGTGGTGTCTGAGTGGATGGACTGAGGGAATTCAACTAGTATTGTTGGAAGAGTTGACGACATGTCTTCTTTGGAAAGAGTTAGAGCATTAGCTTTGCTCGTTTATAATCAAGAGCACAGTCATTTCTGCAAAATAACTCAAATTGCAATGAGCACTTGAAGTCAATCAAATAAGCTATTTAATATGAAGAAAACTAAAGTGTAGCACTGCATGATTTTAAGATTTTGCAGAAATGGAAATAAGTAAAAAAAAAACTAAATAGATAGTTGCATAAATGAGAAGAAACTATGAAAAAACTTAATTAGTAGAATTAAAACTTTAAATGCATTCTAGAATTAAGGTCCTAATCAATAGAGTGATTACTATGAAAATGAAGCCTTGTGAATAGGCACCTCCCTAGAGTTGAAAGGGCACAACCATCAAAGAGTGTGATGGTTTACTCCTCAAGGTTCTAAAGTTCTTCAAGGAATTATGAACCACGAAATATTCTTGAGTCATATAGAAGACAATGCTGGAAATATGTGATTATTATGATGTATAAAGGTCTGAAATGAGTTATAAAGAGGCTGGAAAGCTTGGGAATTCAAATCTGATGCACAGTCCATGGAGTTCCAAAGAAGAAAGGACTCCACCCAAGAAAATCAATCTTTGTATTTAACCAAACAAGATTTGAGAGGCCTAAAATTTCACCAACAGATGACTAGTCGTTTAATGTGCTTCAATTAGTTCTTGTGGTAAAGACCTAAAATTTCATGAACAAATGATTGATTGTTTAATGGTTGTGAAACATAGGCTTGACAATGTGATGGTTCAACTATAGTTCTTTTGTGAAATGACAATTATTGAACTTGAGAACCATAGGAAGTTGAGGATCTCAAGGAGAAGAGCATTTGGTCTTCAAATCTTACCTTTAAAGAATAAAGGTAGGAGGAGTTGGAATGGATAACATTAGGATTTTCTAATCTAGGGAATAACTTATAGTTATGTTTAAGCTTTGAAAAGCCAATCGAATTGCATTCCTTGGCTAAAAGCTCAAATATCATTTTTACTTTTATGAGGATGAAACCATAAAAATGATATTTACTTTTATGAGGATGAAACCTATTTTATGGTATGGTGGGTTGTTGGAATTGAAATTAGGTATTGCCACACGTTCTTGGTTTTTTTTGAAGCATTTGGTGCTAAGGATCGCCATTGAAATATTTCGAGCCAAATTTTTTCCTTTTTTCAATTTACAAATTACAACCAATGCACTCGTTAAGGTTAGTAGCTAAACCAAAACGATGCTGAAGCAACTCTAACCAGAATGTACACCAGGATCCCGATGTGGGCAAGGTGTGAGAATTGGTCAGAGGATCTTAATCAAAATGCTTATGCAAGAACTCTAACCAAGAATGGCGCCAATGATGGCGAGCATATGGTCAGAGGGTCTTCTACACTATGTACTGAAAAGGAACTCGACACCAAGTATGTGCTACCCAATCCAGTATGGAGTTGAGGCGACCATATGGCGGAGTATTACAAATTACAATGCTTGAGAGAAATAACTGAAATGCTGAAAGCACTCAACACCCAGAATGTGCTTTCTAATCCAGAGTGGAAAAGTAGCTACCATAGGGCGGAGGAAAATTGAATACAATAGCAAATACTGAGCGTAAAGCTGAACATTACAAACTATGATGAGCAAGAATAATTATACTGTCAGTACTACTGCCAGTTTACAATATGAAGGATAATATCTTGCTAGAAATGTGAATCAACATATAAATCAAGCTGGAATAATATGTATTGAACTTCCTTTACTGAATAATAAAGATTAGATCTGAAAGTGCACTAAACAGACCAACCTCTAATTCTGATTTATGACAGTCCAGATTTTTGTGTGCACGAACAGCAGCCCTGTATTTCACAAATCCACTCACAACTTGCTCAAAACTTAGCCAAATTCCACCAAACAAATTGCAGTATGATCCTACTATGATGGCGACCAACTAAGAACACTGAAACTCACTCAAATGACTCTAATTATTTAATGCACGAAATTCAAGGCAGATTTGAACAGTACGGCCCAGCAAGAGGGCGACTTTGCATTTAAAAATTGAAGACTCTTCTAAAAATTCTATAACTTAGGACAAAGGGGCGCCTAGCCAAGACAGAGAGAATGGAACAATACCCAGAAACAATATTTTTGTATTTTCTGATTTACGAGTAAAAACACAAATCTGCTGTAGCTAAAATGCAAGTCTGGAGAATCTCTAATATGCAAAAATCAGAAACTAAAGAGTCACAATGCTGATTACAATGCACAAATCCCAATGAAACTCACAAAACTATACTAATTCACCACTAGTTGCTGTGTTGCAAGCAAGAAGCAATGCCCGAGCTAGGAGGCCTTCATTCCTCGAAGCAATCCAATACCATTCCGGCAGAGTAACAATACTGTAGACAAAAGATAATGAATTGAGGATCAAAGTCTTCCTTTTATAATTTTCGGTTGACTCTTCTCGAAACCCTAACCTTCTCTTAAGAGTCAAACCCTAATCCTTCAACCAATGGCGTCCTTTCCTTCTAGCTGCAATTTTGACTTTTAATTATTAAATTATTCCTTCATTGAAGATGGCGTCCACTTTTGCTTGGGGAATAAATCTTTTAATAAGAAATATAATCAATTCCTTTAATGAGGCGCCCACCCATAAAGAACCTCTTTTAAAAACAACTTAAAGTAAAGTTGCTAGGCCAAGGGTCAATGTTAAAATATAACATTAAACATAACTTCTTCAAAATAATTCAGCTTATCACCTCAAACTGCATCCCGAGGCCAGAATCTGAATACGCCAATTGAATCAACTGAAGAGGAAAGTCAACTGCCTGAGACCAACCTGTTTACTGCCCGGAATAGAATTTACTAAAAATAGTAAATTCCCGAAGATGCTCAGAATGCCCAGAAGAACATACCACTGCAAAGCTCTCTGAAAACCCAGAAAGAATCCGCCATTGAAACAACCAACTCCGAGCAAGAACTTCCATCAAAATAGGAAACCCTAATTTTACCTTCCGACTAGCCTACGGGTCTCCGGAATAGGCCAACGGTCACTGAAAAGATCAGGCTTGAGAGGGGGACATTACGGCCATAGAGGAGAAATCAAAACTCTTTGAAGAAAGCAATATCCAAAATATTTACTTAATTCTTTGAAATGTAAGAAACCATGTTGATCTCAACATAGAACAAACCATAAGCATCTAAAAATAGTGGCGAGTTGACTTTAGAACCATAGCAGCAAAAATCGTTTGGGGAAAAAATGGACAAACCAAAAGTATAAGATTTTTTGAAAAAAATGGAAAAAAAATTGGATTTGAAAAAACATAAAAATATGTTGAAAAAGAGAAACTATTTAATTTTTGAAATTTAAGGGCATTTCCATAGCATAGAGATGCAAAGAGCAAATAAAATAGAGAGTTTAACCATGAATTGTAGAAAATAAATTTTTGTTCTTTATATTCATATCGTTGATTACATTGCTTTGCACAAAGCATATTTCATAGTGCATAAATAATAACTAGATGGTGACAGTTGACAAAATTTCAATTATAATATAGTTTGTACAAAGTCAACCTCTAAACTATGTACAAAGTTCTAAAAAATCAAACGTAGCCAGTGATTCTTGCTACTAAAAATGAAGCTCTTGGGACAGAGCCTCTCCTAAGTCATCATCACCAACAGTCCACTCAGACTCTAGATCAATCTCATTAAGGTCAATTGGCTCGTCACCATCAATAGTACTTGATTTTGTCCATGTAGAAACTAGTCTTGGCCTTACAAGTGAAAAACATAATGAATACAATTACAACTATGATTGCAAGTATATAGAAAGCCTAACCTTGAGCTTTCTTTAGCTTCAAGCATAGGTTGTGGTGAACAAACACCAAGTCATTCACCCGTTGTTGTGTTAGACAATTGTGTTTCTTGGAGTGTTTGTGTTCAAAAACACTCCAAGAATGCTCACAAGCGGATGAATTGCATGGTTGGCTCAAACTGCATCTCATCATCCATCTAAGATTTTTGGTTTTGTAACCAAAAATTTCCACTATTGCATTGAAAACATATTATATGGAGATGATATCATGTAAGAACATCTTAAAATCTTAACATATTTAAGGTACATGTCCACAAAATATAGAGACTGTCAAAAGTTTATAGAGTCTACCTAGTCTGAAGGTCTTCTTACCTTCCACAACAACCTTAGATGAGAGAAAATCTCTTGCTTGCTTGTACATTGGTGACTTTGCCATAGCTGCATGCAATGTTTTTGAGGTAGGAAACATTTTCTCCATGCATATGAACAAGCCTTGTGTGACCCAACATCATCATGTCTGAATGAAGAGTTATAGAACAATGTTGGATTGAGATAGAATCATGTGGCATGGAGAGGAGAGTGAATTTTTCGATTTCATCTTCTATCAATTATGTCCCATAATGGCATATACTTGTCCCTATTATTTTCCATTGTACCTTTCATCACCTCCTTGGCGCTATCAATGGCCCTATACAAATATCCCATGGGGGATTTATCCCCATCTACTAGTCTCAAGACTTCTATTAGAGGCCCTGAAAACTTTACAACTTGTTCAGTCGCATCCCAAAAACTAGTAGAATAAATGTACTCTGCCACTATTATGCCATCTACTTGATTTGTGAAGCCAAACTACATCTGTTTCAAATTTATTTTATGTTTCCAAAGATTCTGTAATGCAAGGAAGTGTGTTGCAAATCTTATCACCCTTGGTTGAACTAGCTCCTTGCCCTTTGTGAAAGACCGCATCATACACAAAACCCTTATGTGATTATAGATGAATTTGGTAAATATGCAAGCCTTTTGCAATACCTCCTTGACCCATTCAAGTTTTCCAATGTCCTCTAGGGTTAGATATGTGTATGCTTCATGGCTTACATATATTTATGTGTATACTTCGTGTATTGCGTGTATTTATGTGTATGCTTCATGTCTTACGTATATCTATGTATTGCTTCATGCTTGATATGTCTTCAATAAGTTTACTCCATGTGTGTTTATGATTCTTTTTGCTTAAAAATAATGAAAATGCCAAATCTATAAAAGCTTTATCTGTTAAATGCTTCTTGGGTTGAGAAGCACTAACAATTAACTTATCTAAAATTGAATTATTATTAGTCTCCAAAGGCAACAATGAAGAGTTGTAACTATTGAAGTGAAAAGGTGTGACTCACTCAAATTTGAGATAAAAAAGGGAGAGCATTTCATTTGAGAAAGACACCCATAACATCATTGAAGAATTCAATTGAGAATTGAACCTTAATTGATTTTGCAAGTGAATTAAATTAGGAATAGTGATGATGTGAGAAAGGATGTGACTCTTCAAGTGCGAAAAGTTGTGATCCTTCAAATGTGAAAAATTATGATTCCTTTATTGTGAAGGGTGATGACTCCATAAAAAAATGGATATAAAGGAAAAATACATTCATTAACATTCAACAATCAATCATCACTTATCCATCCATCAAGAAATCAAACAATCACTACTCATCTATTCTTCAAGAAATCAAGCAATCAAAATATTAAAAAGATTCCTAAGGAAGGAACAATCAATCATAACAACTCAATATAGTTAATGATAAAATCTAACGACATAACTTGATTTTCAAATAGAAATCTGCATGTGCCATAGTTCTCATAGAAATTTAGGCATAACTAAGATACAAAGATGGATTAAGATTATTTGACTTTCAAACTTTGAGATATAAGTACACCGAGATATCATCTTGACCTAGGATGGTCAATCTCTTAAAAGCCAACAATAACATTAAAGTCCACAAAAATATTCCAAAACAATCTACAATATTTTGTCTTACCCATAACACCCCATTTGAAACATCATAGAGTGAATTATTATCAGCATGCCTAGGCAGAATTAGAGATAATAATAAAAATTTAAGTCTAAATTCAACCAAACTCTAATATGCCAAAACAACACTTTTGAGAGAATATAGTGAAGATAACTCAATTCTTTAGGAACCTACAAATTTGGACTCTCAGGAGAGATCTTAAGAGAAATATTGGAAATCTATCATAGGGTATATTCATCAAGCTTCATGAAGGAGGAACACATTTTTTCTAATAAAGAGTAAATTGTTCTATCCATTTTGGACAAGATCATAATGCACAATCAAATCCATAAACGCATACAATCTATCCTACATTGATAGAAACAAGGGCGATGCATGGATCAAGCTTGTAACCTACAAAATCTGTTGATGTTCAAGCAGCGTTGGGTTGCTACTTCCAGTGCTATCAAAGGCAATTCAAATGATAGCCTTAACAGCTATTTGAGTTGTAGGATTATATTTTTGGAAAAGACTCGACTTTGTGAAGGCTCGATATGATGAAGAGTTGCAATCTTTCAAAGGCCGACATCATATGCCTTGGATGCGATTTCATTAAAGAGACAATTAATAATTGTTATGGCTGACCTCATGAAGAGACGTGATCATTTGGAATTATATCTCTTGAAGGCCGACTTAAAGACATTTGAAGAGGCACGTCCTCCCTCCATCCTTGTATATATATTTGATGCTTCTCTCCTTGTTTATCATCGATTCATTTTCATTGTTCTTGCTATACACTTCATTCCTACTTGGTGCGAATTTATATACAAGGCAGATCGAGTTATATCAGTTCGGCATTGTTAAAGGCTGTGAGTTCATCAATGAATTGTCTTTATATATTTCTGTGTTGCATCATACTTTGGTGCTTGTATTTAAACCTTCATATCGGCCTCTTGTAAGGAGATCTTTGTTGTTGAAATTCAATATATAAGTGATATATTGCTGCTAGGTTTTTCTCCCTCAAGTGGAGGGTTTTCCCAGGGTATCTACTGTGTTATTGTGTTGATTTTGAATTAATTTCTATGCTTTACATTTGATCATTAAAAACTAACACGGTATTAGAGCAGGTTTGAAGAAGATCTTGATCAGATTTATCTTGCAGCAATATTCTTTTTCCTTCACATTCTTGATCTCTTCTTTCACTTCGTCAAGATGGTGAACGGTCTCAAGATCGAGGACAAACTTGAGGGAGCATCAAATTTCACATTATCGAGATTGAAAATTATGCTCACCTTGGAGGAAAATGAATCGGCAAAATTCGTGGAGAGCACATTCCCTGGGCCTACAGAAGAGGAAGAAAAGGTTCAATGGAAGAAGAAAGACACTAAGGCGAAGAAGATGTTAGTTGATTATGTGAAGGACCATATTGTTCCAATCATCTCTAAGTTGAAGACAACAAGAGAGATGCTTAAGACTTTGGTGGAGATGTTTGAGATCGACAACACAAGTCGTGCTCTAGCCTTGAAGCAACAACTTCATCATGTTAAGATGGCGGAAGGAGAATTTGTCATCACCTACTTCATGAAGATTTCCAAATTGAGAGATCAACTCTCTACCATTGGTCATATTGTTGATGACAAGGATTTGACCATGTTGGCTCTTAATGGTCTTCCTTCATCTTGGGAGTCTTACATTCAAGGTATAAGTGCAAGATCAAAACTCCTTAAGTTTGATCGTTTGAGGGTAGACTGTATTCAAGAGGAGTCGAGGTTGGCTGCGAGAGGTATTGGTCGAAGCTCTACAAATGAAGACATTCATGTACTTTCCGCTCATTCCTCGAAGAAGAAAGGGAAAAAAGGAAAGAAAGGATATTTCAAGCGGAATAGGGATAAAGGTTCTGATGGTGCTCTCGCATTCAAGAAGAAGAGGGACCGCTCTCGTGTTCAATGTTTTAGATGTGACAAGTTTGGTCACTATGCAAAGGATTGCCCAACCAAGCCTAATCAACATGCTTCATTTGCGGATGTGGATAAAATCTCTCCTCAAAATGATTCTAGGGAATTTCTATTCTATGTCATGGGCCTATATTCAAGCCGTGAAGGTTGTGTATTGACCTGAGCGCAAGAGCAACGTATTTTACTGTGTCCACCCATCATAATATTTAAAGAGATAAGTATTCTTTGTTTTGTTTGTAATCACCCTTCTAGGCTAAAATTTGCTTAGTTGTGCAAATCTGACATTATTTGCTTGGATTACGTGTGACCAGTAAATAGTGATCACTGGGATAAGATTCTTTAGAATTAAGAATTATTCATTGCAAGTTGTATTATGCTAATTTTTGAGTGTGACTCTGAAATAAAAGGAGAACTAAAATTACAATTATGATTGATTTTCTATATGCATGATCTATGATTCTATGTAGATTGTCTTTTGTTATGTTGAAATTAGCTCTTCTGAGAAAATGGAAGAAAGACATCAACGAAGATGAATGATGAATTAATTATCTGGGATTACTTAAGGAGATCCTGATTTCAATGAGATAAGTATGGCATAGTTGAATAATGTTCATGAATTTGCTATGTAGTTATTAATTCATGCTATAACATTGAGATAGTCAATCATGTATGCTTCTAGCTATGGTACTTCTCTTCGAGATAGTTGAGTTCCATGAACTATTAGTAATCTTTTCTTAATGCTTTCAGGATGGACCAAGAAGCATAAGAGATTGCTTTCAAGAAGAGCTTGATGCATCCTGTAGGTTGAAGAATGGAGACACTGCTTGCAGCTATGAGACTGAGTGAATGGTTGAAGATATCTCTTCGAAGAGGAAGAATTAACCTTTAGAGGGAGTTCTATGACTCACTGAGAATAAGGGTTGCAGTGTTGCAAAGCCAGATGCTAAATTCTTGAAGTACCTCTTCAACAGTTGAGATCAGAATTGCTCAAATCATTCAACCTGCATTTAACATTGGTAGCTCCGCAAACCTATTCAAAATAGAGTGATCTGGGATGCGGTCGAAGAGGATAGCCCTGAATCTCTACAGAGGTGTGCGTTGGAAACCATTCCTCTAAGGCAAGCGTTGCAGGCAATCTCGGACGATGAGGTCAGGAGTTTGATGTAAGTGCTTGAAGATTTAGAGGGAGCCTACTAAACCTAAAGAAGATGGTTGTGTTGACTGATCAGAAGAGTACCTCAGGATGTTGTTTCAGTTGAGGTTTGCAGGAAGCAGTCTTCTGCAGCACTGAGTACAACAGAGGGCGAGTACATTATAGCTTGTGTGGCAACTTGAGAAGCAGTGTGGCTTCAAAAGCTCCTTGTAAGATTGCTTGGACAATCATTGGAGCCAATTGTCATCCATTGTGATAATCAAAGCCTTGAGAAGCTTTCTGTCATTCTAGTGTCTCATGACAGAACTAAGCATACCACTATATCAGAGATATGGTATTAAGGAAAACAATTCATTTGAGGTTTATCAGCATTGATGAGCAGATGGCAGACATTCTCACCAAGCATCTCTTTAGGATAAAGTTTGTGTACCTTCGAGACAAGCTTGGTATGGAGGAGAATCAAGCCCTAGCTGAGAAGGAGTCTTAGTATCAGTTATCCTTGTTAATGCATTTCTCTTTGAGAGAGATTTGAGGTGCAAGCCCTTGTTAATGCATTTCTCTTTGAGATTTAAGGTGAAAGCCCTTGTTTCCACCCTCTGGGAGAGCCATGGTGGATGTCATGTGTGTGACTCCATGACAACATCACGTGAGAGAGTTTGTGATGATTTTCTTGTACTTGTGTTTCACCCTTTGGGAGAGCCATGGTGAACGTCACGATGAGGTGACAACATCACATTAAGTGATGAACACTTGTACACACCATAAATCGGTGTAGCCATGATGGTTGATATCATGATGAGGTGATATCCGATATCACGATGAGGTGATATCTTCTTTTCCACACATGGGTGTAGCCATTGTGGTAGACATCACGATGAAGTGATATGTCTTGTGTAGCTGGAAGTATCTTCCCTAGCTGAGAGGGAGTGTTGATGTTCAAGTAGCGTCGGGCTGCTACTTCCAACACTCTTCAAAGGCAATTCAAATGATAGCCTTAACGACTATTTGAATTGTAGGATTACATTTTTGGAAAAGACTTGACTTTGTGAAGGCTCGATATGATGAAGAGTTGCAATCTTTCAAAGGCCGACATCATATGCCTTGGATTCGATTTCATTAAAGAGACAATTAATAATTGTTATGGCCGACCTCATGAAGAGATGCGATCATTTAGAATTATATCTCTTGAAGGTCGACTTAAAGACATTTGAAGAGGCGCATCCTCCCTCCATCCTGTATATATATTTGATGCTTCTCTCCTTGTTTATCATCGATTTATTTTCATTGTTCTTGCAATACACTTCATTCCTACTTGGTGCAAATTTATATACAAGGCAAATCGAGTTATATCAGTTCGGCATTGTTGAAGGCTGTGAGTTCATCAGTGAATTGTCTCTATATATTTCTGTGTTGCATCATACTTTGGTGCTTGTATTTAGACCTTCATATTGGATCTTTGTTGTTGAAATTCAATATATAAGTGATATATTGTTGTTGGGTTTTTCTCCCGGAAGTGGAGGGTTTTCCTAGGGTATCTATTGTGTTATAGTGTTGATTTTGAATTAATTTCTGTGCTTTACATCTGATCATTAAAAACTAACAAAATCGACCTAGTAAACTTGCTTTATGAACCAAATTCACTTCTATATGTAATCACTTCATCCAAGGATCTTTTTCTCTTAAGTCCTTTTTCAAAGTAACTCCACGTTCATGGTTAAAGATCAAGGACATCAATATTAGGCACCTTAGATAAATTTGATACAAATCAAGTTACACCCAAAAGTTGCTACATAAGTTTATGTTAAGTTACATCGTGGGCCCATAACCCACAAATTCAAGGATCATTCTCACCTCAAAACTTGGTTTAAATAATGTAAAATGTCATTTGATTATTTAGAGAGGAAGGACACAACATGTAGTAAAGGACACCTAGATCTTTTTTCTCAAATGTGAAATTGGCTTTACACAAAGGATCTTGATAGCACTTCCATAATCCATCATGATGAAGGATGCAATATTTTTATATCCTTTTGGATTTCAACAAGGGTAATGAGGAATTTGCGTCACTGCCTAGTGCTTAGGATCTTTGTGGTAATGAAATGAGAGAAAACTTGTCTTAAGTAATAGGGCTTGCCAATTTCTAACTCTTGGTTTTGTTGTTGAGAGTTATTGGGATATAGTAAAACATGAATTAGAAGAATATCAGACAATAAAGTGTCCTCATATTTTAGAGGATGGTATTAACATTATTAGTAGTTAAGTTGAGACAAGAATACTGACAACTACTCTCTAGGGACATCATTGTAGCATAGAATCAGACATAAACAAGACAATTGCCACTAGTTCTAGAATTCTTAGTTCCCTAAAGTATCACAATGGAAAGTAAGTACATCACCAAAAAAAACAATACAAAAAATTACAAATCTTAGCTCGTAATTGCTTTAGGACAAGCAATCTAGGACAAGGTGGATTGCGATAACCCGCCTTCTAAAAGAATTATTGTGCATTCGTTGTGTTAGAAATATTGTCAAAGGAACAAAGAAGTAAATCCACTAATTGTTTTATTCTAATCATCAAACATGTCTGACTTCATTATGGCAGCACTGAGTTTATCCAAGGAAGAAATAAATATAAATTAAGAGGCTCACCATCTTCCTTAGGCCGACCTTTCTAGTGTTGTTGCCACCGTGAGGAAACTAAAAGAAATTAAATTTATATTTTATCGGGCCGATTGCTTTCAAGCTTGGCCGACTACATCATAAAATAATTTAAATTATGTTTGGGGCCGAATTTATCATAAAGATGTTTATATAAATAGTGCCCAAAGTTTGTAATGGAAAAAGGATATTAAGGTACCGATTAAGTCTTAATAAGCAGCAATTAAGTTTATAAAAGAGATGACTTGCTAAGGAGGATCGCTACCCTTGAATAGCCGCCACATTCCATAAGGGTCACCTCTACTCATAAAGAGATACAATAAGGTATATAAGCAAGAGAATAGGATGATAAAAGGCAAGGAATAGGATGTAACATAATGAGATTTAAAGAAGATGCATGAACAACAAATGAGGACAAAAATACAAGGAGGATTTTCTGAGTAAAGCAGCAACTATATTAATATGATATAATCAAATATGGAAGGATATCAATGAGGTGATAAATAGATATCAATTAGAAATCTGAATAAAGCAGCAGATTGGAAGAAAGGGAATATCATTTGGAATTTGAGCATATATATGTTCATATAAACTGATTATTAGAAGATTGAAATCAATTATATTAACTTTCCAATAATCAATTATATGAACTTATATATATTATGAACTCTCTCACACACACACATATATATAAGTTCATATAATTGATTTCAATCTTCCAATAATCTTATATATATTATGAACTCTCTCTCACACACACATATATATAAGTTCATATAATTGATTTCAATCTTCCAATAATCACTTTATAGTTTATATGAACACACACACACAAGTTCATATAATTGATTTCAATCTTCCAATAATCATTTTATATGAACACACACACACAAGTTCATATGATTGATTTCAATTTTCCAATAATCACTTTATATGAACACACACACACACACACATATATTTCTTCTTGGCCTAATGTACACATATGTACACCTGAGTTGGCCTAATGGTGGAGAACTTGTACTCTTGAAAGAGAGGTCACAAGTTCAAATCTTGCAGGGGCTAAGGTATGTACACCTCGTATTGTGGAGCACGAGTTAGGTGCCTCCCTCATATTGGGAGTACAAGGAGTCCCATATACTGTAAGCCATCTGTAGACCCAAAAATACATCACCTGGTATCGTGGACTATAAAAGGACCTTTCCTTTCCTTTCTTGATATCTGCTCAATTTCCAAATGATATTCCCTTTCTTCCAATCTGTTGCTTTATTCAGATTTCTAATTGATTTCTATTTATCACCTCATTGATCTCCTTCCATATATGATTATATCATATAATTGATTTCAATCTTCCAATAATCAATTATATATATATATATTCTCTTTATATGAACTTTTACACACACACACACACACACATATATATATAAAATCACTTTATATGAACTCACACACACACACACACACACACACACACATACAGACACACATATATATAAAACTATGCAATAATGATGCTTGCAACAATTATTGAGCCTTATAAGTAATTATGATTTTTTAATATAAATATCGATAATAGATTCTTATTCGCTTGATTTTCTCTAAGCAATCATGTGGAAGGTTGGTAAAGAAACATGTCAGGGAAGGGCAGTATAGGAATTGTCTTGGTTGGATGTTCCTAAAGAAATTTTCTTTGTTGGATGTTCTTGCCACTTGGGGCCAAGGGGGGTATGAGCATGCCCTTGGGCTTACTTGTGATGAATAGGTTTTCTAGTGCCCTCTCATGGGTTTCTCTCCAATCCCTACCATGATTGGCTATTGAAAAGAGTCTACTGATTGGATTCAAGTTAAGTTGTTATTCATTATTTCATGAAGGTTAATAGTCCATTTATTCCCAAGTTCAATATCTATTATATAATTTACTATGGAATATTATTTGCAAAACAATTTTATGTTGTGTAATTGTCACTTAAGGCAAATTCAGGCATACTCCAAGTAGGGGACATTAGAATTGGTATCAAAGCCTTAATCTTGCCAGCCTGCGGGACAAACCTTCTTTAACCACCATTCAATTAGGATTAACCATTCAACCCTCTTTTTAATCAAAAAAATAAAATCAAGTGGGCCAATATTGCATTTCTATATGTGTGTGTCGTTCACATGTATGCTTCGTGTCTTATGTGTATTTATGTGTATGCTTCATGTCTTACGTGAATTTATGTGTATGCTTCGTCTATGTGTTTTTATGTTATGCTTCATGCTTACACCTATGATGTGTCTTCAACAGGGTTACTCCATGTGTGTTTATGATTGCTTTATGCTTAACAATTATGAAAATGCCAAATCTATAAGAGCTTTATAAGACTTGAGATATAAAAGGGATGAAGAGTTGTAACTATTGAGGTGAAAAGGTATGAATCCCTCAAACTTGAGATATAAAAGGGAGAGCATTTCATTTGAGAAAGAGACCCATAACATCATTGAAGAATTCAATTGAGAATAGAACCTTAAGTGATTTTGCAAGTAAATTAAATTAGGTTCTCAAGAATAGAGATGATGTGAGAAAGGATGCGACTCCTGATGTGAAAGGTTGTCACCCTTCAAATGTGAAAGATTGTGACTCCCTCAACAATAAGATATAAAAGGGCAACCATTTCTTTGTGAGGAAATCATCAATAGGAAATAAATCCATCAATCAATTTGGAAGTAAAGTATTATTCTCAAAAGGGCAGCCATGAAGGGTGGTGACCCATTTATTGCGAAGGGTGGTGACTCCTTCAAGAAATGGATATAAAGGATAAATCAATTCATTGACATTCAATAAGCAATATCACTCATCTATTCATCAATAAATCAAGTAATCAAAATATCAAAAAATTCCCAAGGAAGGAACAATCAACCATAACAACTCAACATAGTTAATGATAAAATCTAACGATATAACTTGATTTCAAATAGAAATCCACATGTTGCCATCACTAGAAATTTAGGCATAACTAAGATACAAAGATGGATTAAGATTATCTTACTTTTAAACTTCGAGACATAAGTGCACCGAGATATCATCTTGACCTAGGATGGTCAATCTCTTAAAAGCTAAACAATAACATTAAAGTCCACAAAAATATTCCAAAACAATCTACAATGATTTATCTAGAATTTTTTTCCTACCCATAACACCCCATTTGAAACATCATAGAGTGAATTATTATCAGCATGCTTAGTTGGAATTAGAAATAATAATAAAAATCTAATTCTAAATTCAATCAAACTCTGATATGCCAAATAAAACATTTTTGGGAGAATGTAATAAAGACAACTCAATTCTTTAGGGACTTACAAATTTGGACTCTTGAGAGATCTTAAGAGAAATGTTAGAAATCTATCATAGGACATATTCATCAAGCTTCATGAAGGAGGAACACAATTGCTTTGTTGAAGAGTAATTTGCTCATTTTGAACAAGATCATAAAGTAAAAATCAAGTCCATACCACATATGATTGAAACAATGGCGATGCATGGAAGCATGCTTAGTTGGAATTAGAAATAATAATAAAAATCTAATTCTAAATTCAATCAAACTCTGATATGCCAAATAAAACATTTTTGGGAGAATGTAATAAAGACAACTCAATTCTTTAGGGACTTACAAATTTGGACTCTTGAGAGATCTTAAGAGAAATGTTAGAAATCTATCATAGGACATATTCATCAAGCTTCATGAAGGAGGAACACAATTGCTCTATTGAAGAGTAATTTGCTCATTTTGAACAAGATCATAAAGTACAAATCAAGTCCATACCACATATGATTGAAACAATGGCGATGCATGGATCTACCTTGTAACCTACAAAATTGATCTTGTAGACTTTGTTTGTGGACCAAGTTCACTTCTATATTTGATATCTATAGTAGATCATTTCATCCTAGGGTCTTATTCTCCTAAGTCATCCTTCTTGATTAGAGTAGCTCTACATTCATAATTAAAAATCAAGGACATCAATATTAGGAATACATGTGCCTTAGATAAATTTGGTACAAATCAAGTTACACCCAAATTTGTTACATATGTCTATTTTATGTTACATTGTGGGCCCATAACCCACAAATCCCAAGATCATTCTCACCTCTCAAACTTTGGGAAAAAAATTGATATTGTTTAAATGAATCAAGTGAAATAAAACAATACTTTCCCAAGATATGAAAATAATCTTAGTATCAAACATGAGGATATGCCAAATTTTACAAGAGGAGCGACAACCTCTAATTAATTTGGAAGCTGGACAAGAATTGGATATTAGTGTAAACCTATTTAAATCTGTCTATGAAATTTTTGTGGGCGATAATTGTTTACTATGAATTCTAAGACTTTGTACATCTTTTATTTTACTGAACTTGATCAATCCAATAATTTTGTACTTGAGTATTATCTAGGAAATATATGCTTAGAAGGCTATAACATGTCACTAATTATGAGTCTATGACAAGGTGATATATGTTGAAAGATGTTTGACTAGGTTAAGTGTTACAAATCCTATAAGCTATTTTATATCCTCATTAGAAACGAACTTGCCTCAATATTTTGTTGAATGTTTGCACAAAATGCAACAAGGGTATTCAAGAGTTTGTATTCATTGCTCCGAATCCTTGTGGTAATGAAATGAGAGAAAACTTGTCTTAAATAATAGGTCTTGCCAATTTCCAACTCTTGGTTTTGTTGTTGAGAGTAATTAGGAAGTAGTAGTACATGAGTCAGAAGAATATTGGACAACAAATTGTCCTCATACTTTAGGGGATGGTATTAACCTTATTGGTAGTCGAGGCAAGCATACTATCAACTGCTCTTCAAAGACATCATTGTAGCATGGAGTCAGACATAACCAAGACAATTGCCACTAGTGTAGAGTTCTCAATTCCTAATTATCAAAGCATCGCAACCGAAGCTAATTACATCACAAAAGGAGCAATGTCTAAGAATTACAAATCTACAAAGTTGATTTCGGGTCTTGGTAAATTCAGGAGCTTCTTAGCTTGTGATTACTTGAGGACAAGCAATCTTGGGCAGGGTGGATTGTGATGTCTCGTTTATTTCCTTAATACTATGTGTAATTTGTCATGCCCCCCAAGCATAGTTTGCACATGAATTAATTAATGACTAGGATCGCAACCTGTGACTAAAGAGGGAAAGTTCACAAGTTCGATGAAATTAGCAAATGACAGGGCAACGATAACATATGAGAGACTATAAAGGCAACGGTCATAATAGTAATTAAGGAAGTCAAAACAAAAGGCACCGATTAACACAAGAGTGCTTAGATTAGTCTAACATAAAGTTGCGTTGAAAAGGTAAAAATTATTTATGAAGAGTATGATTTTTGGAAGAGACATTATCTTTCAAAAGGGTGTATCTCCTCACTCAACCATAAAGGATATATAAGAGGGGTTGAATCATTTGTAAAGGGGATGATTGGATGAATGGATCATTGAATCATTGGATCAATTAGAAATCTAGAATCTAGTAGATTGGAAAAAAGGAATAATAATCGAATGGGTCAGATTTGAATTGGCATTTTAAGAAATCAGTAAATTGATCAAGAAAGTATTTGGTATGCATTTGGTTGTTTATGCATTTAATGTATAATTTTTGATAGGCACACACATATATAGCTAATTTCATAATGACTAATATGCAATAAGGAGAGATATGTTATGTCTAAATTAGTAAATAAGGGGAATAGTGAATTTATTTATATTACTATAATCTACATCTTTTTTTTAAGCAATCATGTGTAGGGTTGGCAAGGAAATATGCTAGGGAAGGGCGATATAGGTTCTCACAATGTAAGTACACCACCCTAAGTTGGATGGAATTGTCTTGGTGGGATGTTCCTGCCACTTGGGGCCAGGGGGTATGAGCACGCCCTCGGGCTTAATTGTGATGAATAGTTTTTTTGGTGCCCTACCATGTGTTTCTCTCCAATCCCTACTATGATGGGTTATTAGAAAAGAGTCTATAGATTGGATTCAAGTTTAAGTTGTTAGTCATTATTTCATAAATGTTAATAGTTCATTTATTCTTAAATTCAATATCTATTATATAATTTACTATGGAATATTATTTGTAAAACAATTTTATGTTGTGTAATTGTCACTTAAGGCAAATTCAGGCATACTCCAAGTAGGGGACATTACAAATGAGCAACCCTTTTCTTTCAGAAGTTACAGGTATTAATTTTAAGCTGCCTTTTAGCCCTCAGCTAATGAAGTGTACGGATCCTGGACATATGTTATAAGGTAGAAAAGATAAAGTTGAAGTGGCTATTATCTTTTTCCCCACATATATATATACTTGAAACATTTTTAAAGAATTCAGACTTGATATAGGTTATTTCTACCACTTGTGATCTATACAAGCTACATCAGTTTCTGCCAAGTTGAGGTAGCTAACTCACTGATGGAGACTTGGCTCAGGACTTTGTAAGTCTAATACTATGGCCTTAAGTTACTTGGATTTGAGAACAATGGGAACAGATGTTGATGAGGAGATAAAAGAGGAAAATAAGCCATTAGATTCTAAGGCATTGAGGAAAAACAGTCACGATGTCAAGGACCCAGATACATCAAACTTGAGAGCAATAGGCATCCCACATGCAAAAGGCATAAGAGCTCAAGTAGGATCATTCTCTTAAATAGGTGCTCGTGGGAGGTAGAGTGGGGTATATTTTTGGGAGTAAATGGTTTTGTGCATGTCTATGGAGAGTTTCTTAGCTAAGCGCAACAAAAATAATGCTCTTGGTGTATTTTTGGCCTAATTTGTTGCCCCATACCTTCCCAGATTTAAAAAAAAAAAATCTATGAGTTTCTTGATCGATGCAAGAGTAATATTATACTTGATTCTAAGCATTCAAGAATTGGTTTATGGTGAAACTTCTAGTGCTAGATTTTAGATTTCAGTTTCTTTAGTTTACAAGGAGATTATGTGTTGTTGTAGAAGGCAAAAGAGTTTAAGTGGATGCGGGATGAGGTTTTGAGAAAAAATGTTTCCAAGGTTCAAACCAACAATATCGTTGGAAGGGAGCCATTTGATGGCTTACTCTTTGAGGAAGAACTGCTATTTTTTAGAGGTTTGGAGATACATTTTGAGTGGGAAGGGGGGAGGGTCAAAGCATGGATCAAGGCGAGAGTGGAAAATTTGAACTATGACAAAGGTAAACATTAAAATTAAAACATACCCATGCAAGAGGCAAGTTTTCATATTGAACATGTATTACATCGAGACATTTAGAATTGTCAATAGGTCAAAGATCTATTTATATATGTGTTTTGTAAATAAGAAGGAAAGAGAAAAAGAAATACAAACAAATGTGGAGAAAGAGAGGAAAAATTAGAAAAAATGAGATATCAATAGATATACACAAAAAGAGAGATAATGTGAGAGAATTGATAAAAAGAGAGAGTGAACAATAGAAACAAAGGTATATCATCTAGTCCATCTATAGTGTTATATCCAAGGGTCTAGGGTCTAAGGCACAAATAATAGGATCAAGGGCTAACAGTCCATACTCAAAGGTCTAATGTTCATAGCCAAGTGTTTAGGATCTTGAATCCAAGGTCGAGAGTCATTATCAAGGGTCTCCAATCTTAGGTTCAATGTCCATTGTCCAAGGTTTAGGATCTACAACTTAGGGTGTAGTCTTAGGGTGAATGTTTCTAGTCTAACATCCAAGGTGTAGGATCTACGGTTCAAGGTGTAAGATCCCATCAATGTATCAATCAGTAATATCCGCTAACAAGATTGGGTTAGTTGACCAATTAATATATCAATCATTAATGCTTAATGATGGATAAATGATATGAAACAAGTGGATTGAGTTTCTCTATGAACCCAATATATACAACTTCTACATTCCACCAATCCATATTTTATTCACATACTTTGGCTTCATGAATATGATCCTAAATACCACTAGTCCAAATACATGAACCAAATTGTTAGATTGAGCTCTCTAATAGTCAAATCCTTGTTTGTTATCTAAATTGATCAAGATGAAATCTACAATTGGGTGAGTGATATGCATCCATAAAACACTAGCTCTCATGATTTCTACAATTATGGTCCATCAAGATAGCCTAGATCCTCTATAAAGGGTCCCCTCGAAAAAAGTCTTAATGGAATTTTTTGAGGGTAGATTGTCACTTTTTGAAAGGTGTTGTGGGGAATGAAAGAAGGCCACCATCGTGGTTCAAGACAAATAATACTCATCCCGACCCCAACTCTCTAGAATAGCTTCAATTGATAGTAGGGCCCACCCATTTATAATATTTATAAGAGGGGAGGGAGGGGGTAGGAGTAACCAACCTTAATCTAATTAAGTAGCCCTACCCCCTTCCCCCCTTGAGAGATACATTATTTTTTATTTACCTAGAATTTATAGTTATACGATAGGGGAAAATAACCAAAATAACATAGGGTGGGGTTAGGATTAAACTACCTAATCTCCTTAATTAATAGATAAATATATAGATGGCGAAGGAATCCCCCACCTTATAATAGAGCAAGAGCCATCTTTATTCAAAGATGATGGTTACGCATAAAACCTCTCATAAATGGGATTCTCTAGTCTAAAGTGTTTGAAACATTTTGACGCTTGTATGTTCATATTAGAAGCTATTTATCTCCCATGTTAATTATAATGTTGATGGACTATTGTACAAAATATCTATCCTAGTTATTATGGTAAAGAGAAACCAAAAAAGTGAAAAATAATCTTGACAGAGAAAAAAGTAAATATAAAGAGATAAAGAAAGAAAGAGAAAGAAAAATAACTAAGGAAAACAATTGAAAAAAGTAATAAAGAAAAAAGAGAAAATAGAGAAATAGAGAAAGAATGGAAAATTTACATATAACATATATGTGAAAAAGAAAGAAAAAGAACGAAAAATGGATAGAAATAGAATAAAATATGTTCTATAATATTGCATAGTTGTGTTTGAATAATTTGGAGTGTTTATATAAACTCCAAGTACCTCTTAAGGAAAGTTAGGTTGTAAGTTCTAAGACTAACATCTAAGGGCAAGGGTCTAGGATCTAGGGTGTAAGGTCAATGTTCGAAGGCTCCAATGTCCATAGAATAGGTTCCAATGTCTTAGGTTTAGGGTCCTTGGTCTTGGGTTGAAGGGTTCAATATATATTTCTTGGTCTAGGGTCCATAGTATACAATGCACACTCTAGGATCAAAAGTTCAGCTTCTAGTGTCTAGGATTGAAGTTTCAAGGGCTAGGCTCCATATTTTAGGTTTCAATGTCCAAATTTTAAGATTTAGGGTATAGGATCCAAATTCTACACACTAGGGTTTGAAGTCTAGGATCCAATGTCTAGTGTCACAAGTTCAAGGTCCATTGTTTTATGGTTTCGGGTATAGCTTTCAAGTGGGCAAGGTTGAATAAAGGAAGAAAAACTGATAGACAGGTGGAAGAGAGAAAGAAGGGGATAAACCAAGACATAAAATAAAACTATAAAGGAAAAAATGCATGAAAAGAAATAAAGAACTAAAAACAAAATAAAGAAAAAGACTGAGAAAGAAAAGTAGAAAAGAAAATAGAAAGAATGAATGCGAGGAACAAACAAAGCGAGAGAGAGGGAGAGAGAGCCAATGAGAGAAGTGGAAATAGATCCTTAAAAAGTTAGAGAAACAATGTTAAAAACAGGGAAAACAAAGAAATAGGAAAGAGGAGAGTAATTGAGAGAATGAATGAAAAAGAAAGAAAGAAGGAAAACAAAAAAATATAAAAGGGAGAGAAATATAAATGAGAAAAGAAAAGAGAGAGAAAGACAAATAAAAGAAGAGATACAAATTAGAAAAAGTAAAATATAAAATCAGAAAGAGAAAGGAAAATGGGTATGGAGAGATAAAAGAAAGAAAATGAAAATATATGTAAAAATAAAGAGGGAGAAATAAAAATGGGAGAGAGAATAAACAAGCACTAATAAATATTCTAAGAGATACAAGACAAAAAGAGAAATGATTAGAAAGAACAAAATTTACAACAACATTCAAACTCGTTTTTTCATTTTAAACCAATGTAATTGAATTTTCAATTTCAATTTTACCATATACTAATATTAATAATATTATATAAATTCATGCATTGTAAAATAAAAGAATTCAAAAAGAATAAACTCATCAAACCTCGCAATTTAAACTAAGAATCTCCTCCTTTAACTTTCCAATCTACTCCTTATGCTGTCCAACGAGAATCTTCGGATCAACCATATATACTTGCACTTAACAGGTAGTTTTAGAAAGAAACAACACTCCTTGAAAATGTATCTCATATGTTTGATTTCTTTTTTTTTTTTTCTGAAAACCCCTAGTTGCATGCCTTCTTTCCAAATAATATTTCCCAAAAATGGATCTTGGTACTAGTTTCATTCCCATGTGAAGTTTTTAATTATCTTTTCATTTCAGTTTCGTTTCCTTTCCTAATTTCTTGTCAAAAGAATATCCCAAAAAACCCAAATTTAATCATACAAGGGAGCTGCCCCTCTCAAATATAGAGGAATCTCACTAACCTAATAGTGATCTTTTCAATTGTTGGTACATTTTTTACTCCATCTCGGGAAGAATAATCACTTAGCACAAGGACTAATTAGACAAATGAGTACAGTGAATTGTTAGTGTAATTAATTAATTATTACACTAGCATAAATTAACTTAGGTTTTAATTAATCATATTAATCCTAAGTTGCATTTAATCATTTAATAAAGTTGTTGAGATAAGATTCCCTTCTAGAAGATGAGTTGTCTTTTCTAGAACTTATCTCCATCTTGTTATCATTCCCTAGGTAGTTGGTTAGGGTTTCTTGTTGTCACATGAAGTGTGATTTGAACACTTGACAACATCATTTTCATTTTAGGTTTAGCACTTGCCTATATAATTGAGCATATGTACTCTTTGTAAAACATCCATCTATCTATCAATCTGATAGATCATAATAGAATCTCTATTTTGAATGCCATTATCATATTTTCTTTGTGGTTGAATATTTCTTCCTGGCAAAGGTCTTCCATTGAAGATTGTATTGCAGCTTCATCAAGGACACCTGTGCATCCATCATTCCAACATGGTATCAGAGCTATTCCAGTGAAAGTTCATCCCAGGATCAAGAAAGTTTGGCTAGTGAGATTCTATAAGTGTGATTTGAACACTTGGCAACATCATTTTCATTTTAGGTTTAGCACTTGCCTATATAATTGAGCATATGTACTCTTTGTAAAACATCCATCTATCTATCAATCTGATAGATCATAATAGAATCTCTATTTTGAATGCCATTATCATACTTTCTTTGTGGTTGAATATTTCTTCCTGGCAAAGGTCCTCCATTGAAGATTGTATTGTAGCTTCATCAAGGACACCTGTGCATCCATCATTCCAACATGAATGACATATGTTATGTAATTCATAAACATGAAACTGTTCCTGCCGATAAGCAGGTTACTATTGCAATCATTTGATTAGCAAAACACTGCAGAGAGAAATATGCATTAACTATGCATATTTTGAGATCAGACATGACATTTAATACAAATACCATTTTGTAGCCACCGTATAGCAAAGCTCTCATAATTTGCATTTAATGCCAAAATATTTGCCCACATTTATCTATGTCATCATAATTTTCAAGTTCCTTTAAAAAAAAGAAAAACAAATAAATAATAATTTTAAAACGTGAGAGTAGGAGGTGGTTCTGAAGAGTGTACATGTTTTGTTACCACTCAACCACAATTGCTAGACAAATTCAAACTTCTAAATAATTTAAACATTTTTTTGTCAAGGATGTTTAGGATGGCTTGTCCTCTTGGGGTGTTTCACTACGGTAAACTCTATTAGACCACATCCCTCAAGCCAATTTTGAGTTGATTATACATTCTAAACTAAAACAACCCTCTATTAGACATACTTTATTTTATTAGAGATTTGGCTTCCACTATCCATGAAATGAAAATATAAGGACTTATAAAAACTATGTAAAAATGTGCATGAATTACTGGTAAGACAAATGATGAATTAGGATGACAACTTCCAGCTTCTTTTAGATGAAACACACTTATTTCTTTAATATGTAATTTCGAGTCTCTGTATAAATGAGTTTTTTGAACTTGTGTACTATTACAAAATTGCCCTTTCAACAATTTATTACCACCATTGTATTATGCTTTTAATTTACTTTAGTCTTACTAGCATTGTATTATACTCTTAATTTACTCAATAAACACGATCAAAGGTGCATCTAAAGTGTTGAATCGATAACAACAAAACTAACTGCTACAACTCTTTTGATCAGCTTTATTGCTGGTTTTTTAGAAACACAGAATTCAGTTCAAGTTTCTATATGTGTGCTTTTTTGCCTTTCAACATGTTATTCTTAGTGTTGCATTTCAATTCTCATTGAACTTGTTTTGAAGGCAAACAAAACCACAAGAAAATATTGTTTCATGTTTATGAATTACATAGCATATTAGAGACATTAGATTTCCACAGTCCATAATGATAAGAAAGTGTTTCATGTTTATGATGCAAAAATAGCACATAGTTAAATCCAAAAAACACTCTCTTACATAGCATATGTTGTTCACTGTACTCATTTGTCTAAATAGTCCTTGCAACAGGAGGGAATACTTCTAATTGTAGGAGGCAAAGGTCCATATCAATACAAGTGTAGTTAATTTTCGACAACAAAGTAAAAGGTGAGATTCTTGAATCAACCTTCTCCTTTCTTTACAATGGCATAAAAATTCTTGCATATATCGAATGTTAAAGATGTTATCGAAAATATAAAACTTTCATTTAGTTCATATAACTATAGTTGACTTTTTTGAACTTTTTAGTAAGTAGATCATCATTTGCATTTGCTATGATTGCATATAATGCATTAAAGGTTTAATATGCATTCGTATTAAATTGAATTAGTATGTTGAACAATCCCATACTACATGCATTTGAAACTAAAACAATATCAAAGTAGTTGAACTTGGCTACAAGGCTTGTATGCTATAAAATTAACAGTATCAATTTTGTGGCATATGTAGACAAGAGCTAAGGAGCATAATTAGGTAATTCAAAAAATAATAAATAAGAAACAAAGTAAATTAGCATCCATTTGCCATACACATCATAATTAAAACACCCGCTTTGTATTTCACTAATACAAAAACTCACTTTTTCGAGATAGCAAAAAATACAAATGATAGATGTTGACATCTATCAATTTGCAAACCATCCGCAAACATGCAACATTGACAATGCACTAAAAAACAAGGGAGTATATAGATTAAACACATTTACCTACAATGCCATACATTGTTTATTTGACTCGTTAGAACTACTACTCAAAAATTGCTACACATCGATTCAACTACGAAATGGAACTATTGATTACTTCTTAAGTTGTTTATCGAAAAGACGAAATAGAAGCAATTAAATCATATAACAATGAACTAGACCCTCATACTCTATATAAACTACACAAAGTACACGACCCCGAAACATATTATCTGTGAAACGAACTATGATTCACAACGAAGTTGGATTATGGGGAGACATATTTTGCATTCGTTGGCTATCCAAATGGTTACATATACAAATATGCCTTTGGTCAACATCAATAGGGAGAAAGTACTTGGACTTCAACCATTCACTCCATATAGATTCATACTCTACTATTCCAAGACACAAACCCTCTAAATGGACACTTTCCACTTCTAAGAATTGAAAGACAAAATCTCAATTACCAATGACCAATAAGATTAAATCAACTTAAAATGTTGATTAGAAATAACACAGAATACCAAAACCTAATGCTCCCATAGAAGAAATTATAACAATTATACAAACAGTAATTACATACATAAATATAAAAGACATCCTGTACATTCCAAGGGATTTCAATGTTGACATGTCTATAGAAAACAAAAGCAAAAGAATACTTCAAAATCACATGCAAAACCACAACATACAATTTTTGTTAAACCAATTGCATAGTATGAACAAGCCGCTAATTGACTACATTTGATCTAACTCAACTACAAATATATGCTCCATTTACAAGTCAGAGAGATATTGGACAAACCACCTTGCTATTTTTCTAAAATTGCATCTTACCTAGTAAAATAATTCAACTTCAAACCACAAATAAGCTTATAAAAAAAACACAATCACCCACACTTCAATCTACAAACATAAAACAAATATAATTTGCCACCCATATTTACAACATTATTATTACAATTCACAAATACTCCATTATTCCATGCAACAAAATATTACAATTGTACAACACATTCTCCAATACTATATGACTTCCTTGCAGGACAATGATGGA
The DNA here is from genome assembly GCA_007115665.2 of Sequoiadendron giganteum. Lineage (NCBI taxonomy): Eukaryota > Viridiplantae > Streptophyta > Pinopsida > Cupressales > Cupressaceae > Sequoiadendron > Sequoiadendron giganteum. The sequence goes on along the minus strand of CM021108.1, from coordinate 519,030,114 downwards.
AACAAGCAGAAGAACACCAAAACAAATGCAAATTAAGCAAGAAGACACATCAAGATGGTAACCAACTTACACTATTTTCCTTCCACATGCATTTGCTCAAATTCCCAATATTAAAATAACATTGTTTTATTTTTTGCGAAACAAAAGTAAAAAATCATAACTCCATATCAATCGAAGACCTCAATGCAAAAAAAAGCTGGAAACGCCTTTCAAGGAGACATACTTGTCTACAAAACAACACTAGACAAAGTGAACAAAACACGAAAAGTGCTACTTGTTGACTTAATAGATCTCAAAGTAGAAATGACAATCACATTGAATGCCACGGAAAACCTTGTACAACAACATGAACACAAAATAATTTAGGTTTCGAAATTTCACCAAGAACAGATTATGATGGAAGCGACTGTGATAGCATACTGATTTTAACAAACACAAGTACAGTTGAAAGCATACCCCGCCTTTGTCAAGAGTACAACTTCATACCAAGTACAACTATCAAACAACTACTTAAAACCACAAATGACTACCCTATTGGAACAATAGGTGCATTGGTAGTTGGGACCAAGAAAATAGGTTCCCAATATGCAATTGTCATCAAAGACAAACATGTTGACATAGACAAAGCACAGGTGCGAATGTCTCTTCAACCTTTCCCACAAATCCAATATAAATAACGCCCTGCCACACAACCCTAGAGGATGATGTAAACAACTACTTGACAGACTAATTTTTTTTTAAGTACAAAGAACATGCAAGTTCACTTCCCAATACAAACATCCCTTATGGTTATGAGACTGAGATCACTTAACCCACAACAACATAAATGAAACCTTAACATTTATCTACTCAAGGTAATAAGTACGCATACATTCCATGCAAGATAAATACATCAAAGCATATTAGGTAACTTTCCATTTCAATAAACTGTTCATTAAACAATAAGGTTACAACTCTCATTCCCCGAATGAGGCAAGATAAAAAATCATAATTACAATTACAACTTCCACTTCGATAACAACTGAGGGGTAAAATAATACAATATCATTTGAAATGAAATAAAACAAGAACTGAAACTGAATTCTACGAGCTCTCCAACTGGAAGTCCCGTCCGCATGAACAAGAAGAAAGATCCCAACGGATTTAGGTGCACACCACCCAACCAAGTGGAACCCAAAGGCCCAGCCCTCGTGCTAGAAGATAGTAACAAGGAATCTTAGCCAAGACCAACACCTCTAGACATAGGCTAAACCATATCTGTACCAAACTAAAACAACCAATCACATGTACCACACAAGCACATCACAAGTACAACCCAAGTACCACATAAGTACAATTTAAAGCATCACGAGTACCACACAAGTACAACATAAGTACAACTCAAGAGCATCACGAGTACCACACAAGTACAACTCTACATGGTCACATTGCTTCCAAAAATAAAGCAGAACAAGTATGTCACGAGATCCATACACAATAATAATCGAATACCAACTATGGTCACATAAGGTATGTCAAGGAAACCATGCCCACAAGATCAAGAACCAACTGTTGTCCTAGATAGAGTGTCATCACACAACTCGTCATGGGTTATCCTCTGGGATTCTTCCTAGGCTCCGACCCCCACTATGGGTTATTCTGGTGGCCTCTACCAAATTCCCGTCTCCCATACTCACTCATGCGAAATCAAATACTTTTCGTACAGACAAGATAGACGACCTTGCCATTCTAGGCCTTCCCACTCATCCCAAGTCTAAACAAGCCCTTGTGTCTATGAGTGAGGCATAATTATTTTGATTAGTGAGAAGTACCACCCAATCTTCTAAGTTTTGTTTTAGTTATCACTTGATTAAACCACCTTTGTGAGTTACCCAGTTTACCTCTTCTGAGCTCTGGCCCTTACGGAAGCCACTCTTCTACTTGACAACACACAAATAATCCAAACACCAAGGGTACAAAGTGCAACACGCAAATAACACGACCATTCCTTTCTCAGGAGGCAACATAAAATAAAGCCATCTCCAACACTGAAGGTAACAACAATAATAAAACCACTCCTTACAAGGAGGCACGAATCTCATAATCCACTCCTTTCTTAGGAGACACAAAACGTCCCTGTTCATAGAAATCGGGTGAAAACTGATAACTTCCCATGCACTACCCAAGGAATCTAAAACAAGCTGTCAACATGACACGACAACCCACATAACAGAAAACCCCATCTGGAAGACTTATTTAAACTCTATAACACCTTTCCCCAAAACAAGAACATGAAGGAAAAGTTCACTGAAGGCATTTGAAATAAACTACCTTTGGATATTCTAAATCCATTTCTCATTATCATTTAGTACCGCATCAATAAAAACTGAATTAAGATTGCGTCTTTCCAGGTAAGGGAGAAATCAATACTAATTATTTAATTTCCCTACTTGCATTTAAATAATGGAAATTAACCAGTTCAACATATAAGACAACTACGTCGCTATACAATAAATATTGTTTCCTCGTTTAATATAGCCATTTAAAAATAATGGACTTGGCTTGAAACATATTGTTTTAAATCAAACTATCCTCTTTTATAAATAATATTTTAAAATCAAAACAAAAGATCAGCGAAGTTTACCATACTTCCATTTCCTCAATATAATTTAAATCATGCCATTAATTTAAAACACCATTTTCCTATACAATTAAATTTATGCCACATCAATAGCCATATGTTTCAACATCATATATAATAATATTTTAATATTATAAGTTATATTACAAAATATTATAAAAGAAATATTTTAATATTACAATCTATAATACACAAAATATTATATATATAATATTAAAAAATATATTAATATTTTAATGCTATAAAAATACAATATTAAAATATTAAATATATTTTAATATTATAAATTTATTAATATTGAAAATATTAAATATATTTCAATATATATATAAAAAGAAAAAAACCCGAAATTAAAAGGTCAATGCACTTATTTCGGGTCGCGTGCATCGCTGGGTCGCGCTTTACTTAGGGTTAGGTGGCCGACCGGACGCAGCCACCATGGGCGGCGGTTGTGCCAACATAGTCGCCCCACTTAGTGGGCGGCAGCTGTGCCAACACAGTCGCCCCACTTAGTGGGCGACGACTGTGGTAGCACAGTCACCCCCGCTATGGTGGCGGCAGCGGCATCCTTAGAGGATGAGGGGAGCGGTGGCGGGTGGAGAGGGGAAACCGTGCTGGGCGTGGCTCCCTTCCCACGCGCCTCCCATGGGGGCGCGGTGGGGAGGTGAGCCCCCAACACCGCTTCCCCCCCATATTTGTATTTTTAAACAAATAAAATTTCGACCACACAAAAAGATGAAATTTCATTTTTTTATTTATTCTTGAGTGTGGATTTTTTTAAAATCCGCCCAGTTTTACAACTTGGGTATTTTCCAAAAAATTGGCCAGCAACACCCCTCCTTTTTAAAAAAATAAAATAAATGAATACAATATATATATTTGTCTATATATATATGTATATAAAACATTTTCATAACGAAATTTACAAGATAAATTGAAAAACCAGAAAGGAATCAATCACCTCCAACCAAGAACACCATTTTTATTTCTTTCCTCAAAGAAAACAAAACAAGAACATAGGTTTAAGATTTGATAACATTTTCAACTTGGAGGTTCCAATAAGATCAAGGTTTGAATTTTCAATCATGCATTCCAACAACAAAAAAATTATAAATATATTTACAAAGCAATTAAACTACAACATGAACCTAGTATTTCTGAGTTTGAGAAGATCCAGAGGGTGCACAGATCCTTGCTTGGATTCCCTCTTCCAATCAGCAGTTTCTTCAGATTCAAAGAAAAACCCACAAAAAAACAAAATTCTCCCTCACTTCCATTCTTTCTTTTTCCCAAACTCCATGATCATAATTTGAGAAGAAATTCAATAATAATGAATTTTTTTCCAAACAATCCTACAACCACCCTCATAAATTCCAGAAAACAGAAAATGGAAAATATCTCATTTTCTTCAATTTTTCAATTTAAACTTTCAAATTTGACTTTTTTAATCATTTTCATAATTTTCAATTTCAACAAATATAACAATAACTTCAACATAAATAAATTAACTTCTTTCAACATCATAAAATTAATTAATTAATAAATAGATTTAATCAACGATTAAATTATTTATTAATTAAATTAAATTAATAATAAAATAAATTACATTTCAACATAATCTTATAACAAATTAGTCCACAACTTAAATACATTAAGCCACTTAATTACCTTTTTCTGACTTGAATTTAAATAACAAAGAGAGGGAACAATAATCAAAGCACACAACCCGACAAAACCTGACGACATACTAAGACTAGGGTGACAACTTGGCACGAAAAACCTAGCTACTATCTCCCAATCAAATACCGTTGGGCATTAGACACGCTCAAACCTGTGAAACCAGGTGGAGTCGATGTCCTATACCTGTCAACCTGCAAACACAAAGTATATCCACATGCATATATATGTCAAAATTAAACACACCGTGAAGAAGAAGTTTCGGGATCGTAGGACGCTCGCAAGCGAGTGATGCAATCTCATCCCCTTCACCAATACAATATTACTAATTGACGAATCTAACATCATTAATATGATCAAAAGCATAAACATCATTAATGCAAATGTTCACAATGCTAATCTAAAACATGCCATAATGATAACATCATAATAAAATACCATCACCAAAACACGATAAAGATAGAGATTAAATAGTAATCGAGTGCCATAGTCAAGGTACTAACATAAACAAGACATAACCCAACAAAACATTGTTCAATCAAATGAGCAAAACGGAGGGGTCTTACACCCTACATGATTCTCTCAATTACAATTTCACTTCAAAAAAAGCTAACTTTGTTATTGATCAACTATGCCCAACTTTTGGACAACAATACTTGGTAATAGAAGACCAACTACAAAGAAATGAAATTCTAGCAATGCTCTTTAGGAATATTGTAAAAAGGACAGATAAAAAAAACACATTTTGCACAAGCCTCTCAACATTCATCTGCAAATTGAATGACAAAAGAATAATGAAAAAGCTAAATAGTTTACTGCAGTTAGCGTTTGAGGTAACTATCTCCAAATTTTTGAACTTCTACATTTAGAGTTGTTTTTTTGCCCCTTCTAATACTAGCACTTGCACTGGAGGGGGTGCAAGGGTTACGTTGATAGAAAAATATAGAGAAGTAAGAATGGGAGTGAAGTGCAGTTTAATACTTGTTTAATATTGTTTGTATATTTTTACAAAAATGGCTGTAATACATATTTGGAGATACAACTAGACACCAATACCACAACAAACAAAGTTTTAATCTCACAACAAAAAATAGACTTTACCAAAAGATAATGGTTGTATAACCATCTCTTTCACAGAATAAAGAAGTAAACATACAATTTTTTCATTCCATCTTGTTTGACTTATATAGAAAATGTTAGTAATATATAGAGAACACCTTTGGCACGTTTTACATATTCTCAAATATATACAATTTTGTTGGAATTAAATACAATTTTTTTGGAATATATAGATAACACCTTCGACATGTTTTGCATACTCCTTTATGCTATGAAAAGAATATCTGTATGTGTAAACTAAGATGGCATAATCCTCTAAATATACAAATACTAATAATCCTCTATATATACAAATACTAAACTAAGATTTTTATAGATCATGATGTTTTCTTGAAGCAAGATGTAAGTATTTGCCCCTAGTTTGTAGTAGTGTATGCAATGTAATGGGTGGATGCATGGATAAATGAATGGATGAATGGATATGTTAGGAATGCAAAGGATGGCATGGATTATGTTGTGATAAGATAACCAATTTGGATTGCGGATGGTCATTTGGATAATAGTTGATGGCTCAAATAATGGTGGGTACGATGAATGATAACGACCCATGTCAAGATATTTACCATAAGCAATTGTAAAGTGTACACTAAACTTCGACCAAGATCAAGATGATTTGGAATATGAGTGGCGATGGGTGAACATGGATTTGATAGATGGTTCATGGATGAATGGATTTATTATGGATAAGATGGATGGAGCGTTAGACTTATTATGGATAGGGTAAGATGCTTCTACCTAATTTGACACATGTAGATGTTCAATTATACACATGACACCTGTTTGCCAAGTTTTCATTATGGTACCTGCATAAAGTGTCACCATAGTTGTTTTTCAATAAAGGACATATTTTTTTTTGTGTATTTTCTTGTTTTTTTGTCTCTTGAATTGTCTTTTTTTCTTTGCAAATATCAGAGTTAACCTTATCTAGATGTGCACATCGTGATAGGGAGCCATTGGAGTCCTTATGATAAAGAGTTGCTGTCAAGACACGATTAATGCGAGAGTTGGATATCATGGATGTCAAAGTTGATGGTGGTGTACGTTGAGAGATATGAGATGTAGATTGATTGGTTGACAGTTCCCTCTAGTGTTGTAGAGTTATCACTATTCCTTAATTGCTATAAAACCAAGACCTTACGCAAGATTGCCTATTGTTTTTGGTCACGTGAAGATATTTCATTTTTTTAAGGATCTTCTCCATGGTTACTATGAAATTCCATCGATTCTTCTTTGCTTTGATCTATCAGTAGGAATTTAAGAGTAGAAGACTCTTGCTCATTGATAATGATGCGATTCCTATAGGAGCAACAAGGAGTAGTGGGCTATGTTGTTGCAATACTAAATTGGAAAGGGAGTGTTTGATGCAATTAATAAGATAGGATTTCCCTGTTCTAGTTGTACCTTGTATGATCATTTGCAAGTGTTTATCGAATGCACAAGCACTACAATGGTCTAAAACAAGTGTAAGAGCGAGTTGTTGTTTGGGAGAGAGTGGATATGGGAGGTCGTTAAACTCAAATGGTGTTTGGTCGTCATGTTGGTACACCTTGTTTGTGCTTACGAAATGCTCTGCAGTTTCATGTAAAGCTTGAGGTATTGTATGCTCATTCCACTTGTTGCAATTATCAAAGTCATGTCTTCCAAGCATATCAAGGGAATTAAGATTTCCAGTAGTACCAAGACCCAGTTGTGATACGAACTCCCATTCATTCAATTGTATTGTATTTCCTATATTGCTTTCATTCTCTATTTCCTCTTCCTCTTCTTGATTTACCTTTTCATCAGTCACGGTCAATATGCCACACATAATATTTAAGTATATTCATCTCCTTCCAATTTGCAACAATTTTCTCTTTCTCAATACTGATGTCAATGACAGTGTTACAAAATTGCTCGTAAAGAAGTAGTTAGCTCCAACAAAATGTCTCAAAATGTTCCGAATCCTCCTTTGAAATAGTAGTAAATCGGGGGAAGATACTGATAATTGCCTTCTATTTTCTTTCTTTCCATTTGTAGAGTTTGCGACTTAATGAGAATGAGAATGATCATGCAAATTCAAGTAGTGTTATTGTCTCCATTTGAGGATGGCGTTGTGTGTATAATTGGAGTTAACTCAGCTGCAACGTATTTTCGTTTGGGTTTGTCCTAATTCGGTTGAAAACCTTTCGCCCAAAATTAAGCGCCATAAATTCACAATTGCAAACAAGGGGCAACTTTTGCAACATATGGCACGTTTCTTGTGCACCAATATCACGATCAACAATAATCTCAGACATGATTTTTCTATATGCTACAAGCACTTTGTCTTCTGGTGCTTGCTTTCTACTTATTCGTGTCAACATATCAATACAACTTTTAGATTTTCTTTCTGCCTTTGCGGCATATTTTGCAATGTACTTTAAAACAAGTGTTTTTGAAAACATAGGCTGACAATTCATATTGGCTCTCCTTATGGAAAGCATTAATGGACTATGTATATTCAACCTATCATAATTATGTGCAGGGGAAAAGGTTTTTTTACCATTTTCATCACCGCACAACGAAGAGGTGGCACATTCAAGCTAGGGTTCCCTATATCGACACTCCATGTTGCCTTTCTTGTGAAGGCAAGCTGATTCCGAACATTTGGTGTCTCTGGACATGGTTGAGTAACTCTTTGTAGTCAGAAAGTGTATTTGCAACAAAAATTTCGGGTGTTGTTAGTAAGCATGGATCATCTTGCGAAGATTGATGACGTGTGTTGTGTGCTTGCGAGGGATGATCCATAATGCATCAACTGTTTGACTATTTTAGTGTCAGGCAACTGTTGTATATGGAGACAAAGATTGTCTATGGTGGTTGGTAACCAGTCCTCGACATTTTTCTTGACAAAAACAGACGCAACACCTTGGCTTCAATGGCACATCAAGAGGTTCAAGACAAAATATCTAAACTCTGGATGCCTTCCAAATCTATTACCACGAAACCTCATTAGGTGCAACACATATTAATGCATTTCAACTTGTCTATAGCGAGGTTGTAAATGTCGTGCACTACCGTTTGGAAAGAGTGAAGGAAAAGCCATGTCTAAAAGGCCCTCAGTATTGTATTTCATTAACTGGTAAGGACTCAAGTGTTGGCCAATCAATAATGGTGACATCTTGATCTCTAACTTGCAATGTTTCTTTGATGATTTCTAGTTCATGGCGTTTATATGGTAACCTAGCCATAAATAATGAGGAGAAAGTGAATTCATTGTCTGGTGTGTCCGTGTAAAATGTCGAAGCATTGCTTGGTGCAACCATATTTTCATTGTGAGAAATAATGTTATGAAGCATATTGGAAATGTCTGTATTTGTATCGGTGAGCTCTTCAAGAGATGCAAAATCCACCTCAACGTCTTTGTAGTACGGGTCATATGTGATTTTATATTTTAGTGCAGCCCACACACGATGCCTACTTACGTAGCAGTCATAATGGTTACCTTTTGTATTGCTTCTTCGAACAATCAACACATCCAAGTTTGCAATTTTATGTGGCAGGTATTTTGCTATGGTTTTGATATCTGCAGGAAACAAATTGTGTGCCCACTATATTTGTATTGGCCTCCACGAGCATGTGTTACTTGTATTATCAGATTGACTTGTGCTATAAGCATTTCTTTGACTTGTGTTAGTGTTTGTAACTCGTATGGTTGTAATCCTAGGTCCATAAAATTAGTTGATGAGAAATGATGTCTACCTTTCTCACGAAAGCATCTAAAACAAATTGGACCACTTTGTGTTGAGTTGGTGTGTGTTCCTGGGTAGCATTCATGGCAAACTGTGCAAGTTGGCAAGTTTGATAGTTTATCTAATCTCAAACGAAATCGTTTAGAAGCTTCTATAAAGTTTTTTTCGGTATGTGGTAAGCTTATAGATTGATTTTTAAGATTGTCAATTATTTGGTGTGAACACATTGACAAACCCTGGTTAGAAGGGTGTTTAGTTGGGGATGTAGATTCATATGGTTCAATGTTGTGTTGGTTTGACTGAATGGAGGTTGGTGCATTGGATTGTATTGTTTGTTTTCCTATGCGTTGCATATGACGATGAATGCTTATTTCTTCTTTATGTTGAATATAGTAGTCATGACTGCTTTTATGAGATTGTATGTTTTTAGGGTTAGAGGTCGCCATATGTAAAGGAAATAGGAACTACAATCATCAAATGTAGACTTACAAATACATATAGGATTAAAGAAGCTAAACATTTATGGTATAAGTTCTTCAATCATTCTAATTTTGATAATTATTTGAGATACGATTGGTATGCTATATACATAAGTAATTTGGTTGAAGAGATAAATCACATTATTTTCATAATACCAATATATTCAATACACACGTGACTTCAAAATTCCATGTATCCAATTAAAAGTATAGAAAGTGCTATATAAGATGTTACAAAATTGTACATACATAACATAAGCACTCGAGCTATATCTAAACATTAGCAATATGACACATATTAGTGATTCCACCCAACATGGGTGAATTTTCTGCAACAAAATCTAGCTCGTCAACCTCTGTGATTGTTGATTTTACCCATCCTTGAGCACCACTTGAATCATACAAATTTGTGATTGTGAAGATAAATTGCTTGAATAACACTCCTTTGATTATGGTCTCAACTTCAGTTTCTTTTCTGGGATTGAATTGTAGCATGTATAAATTATCTGCAGACATTCCAAGAAGTTTGGCGGCTGGTTCTTCAAAAGCAATAGCCCATAATATTCCTATATGATTTGCTAGCTTTAGCTGAAGTATGTATCTGTTGGTACATTTAGCAGTTGTAGCTTTGCACTTTGAACAATACCATGTTTGATCATCATTCTGGACAACTTTTTTTTTACATTGTTTTCCATCTAACTCAAGGGGGCAAGATGGATAGTAAAATGAATTTGTTTTTATGAATCACACTGTTGCTTTTAGAGTGCATTGGACAGTTTGTTTCACATTGGTAGTTTGCTCTTCAATATTATGAATTGTTTTCCTCGTAAGCACTAGAGGTGCATCCAACAATTGTGTATTTGATGGAGTAACATCACTCCCATTTTGTTTAAACCACGATTTGAGTTGTTCTGCCTCCTCTATTCTTGGGTTTATAAATAGGTGGGTGCTTGCCAAAGTGCTTATGACCTTTCCATTATACTCAGTGACACAACCATTTTTATTGCAAGTACAAGAACATGATTTAAGTGATACATCTCTTGGAGTTGTTTGCCTTCCTTTTCAATAGTTGGACCCTATAAAGTAATATTAATGGTAGATGAAGATATATCTATCAATTTGATGCTCCTTCGAAGAACTTTAGTCCCACCCTTCCTCTTTATGGTTCAGCTTGGGTCCACACATATGACTATTCCAATAACATCAACAAGGACATTATTGTTTAGTTCTAAAATATCCTTGAGGGACGTGAAAGAGAGCTGATGTTTGGGAATTGCAAGGTCATCTTAGGAGAGAAATTTTAGAATCCTCCACTAAACAAATTTCAAGCTGGATTTTAAATTTGTTGTACAACCTATTAGCTGACTTAATAGTTCCACAAGATATTGTATATACTTCTCTAACATGAACATTCTTGTAATGAAGGTTTGCAACTTCACTAAAGCAAGTTACACGTATTTTAGTGCACTCACAATCAATAAAATCAAACGAAAAGACCTGCCCTTGTCCCTTATGTGTGTTGAAGTGGTGCATTTGTTTTTTCATGGTAACATGACCCTTTATAAGCCACCTTGTCTGAAATGGATTCAAATTGATAATAGGAGTAATATTGGAGGGAAGGTCTTTCTTTTGTAGGGACGAGCATAATCCAAAAAGTGCCCTACGAGGAGGTGGGTTTGTTACCATACCGTTGTCAATCATGCTTGAAAATGGAGTAGTTGAGCTTGTGAAGTTTACTTGTTGGGCTTGTTCTTCAAATAGGTAGGCGGGTTGACCAATGATATCTTGCTGCAAACATGTGATTTCTAATTTAGAGATGACAATCCACCTATACGGGTAAAATGAGTAAGTATTTTGAGTAGGAAAAAATGTGACAGTGGATAAAAAATGCTAAGCTACAAGTTGTTATTTGGAATTTTGTAGAAGAGCATGGAAATATGGTGGCTCACCTTGAATTGCAAATAACAAGGCAACTGTATTTAATGAGTTTAAGTATAGATCTTTTATGGAGTTCTTTAGAATTTATGTAGTGGTTGTACTATTTTGGAAGTGTAGCCTTCTGCTTATGTACCCCATATGAGAGCTCCACTCTATATCGATCAGCCAGTTCGGGGCCATGGCCAAATAGTGAAATTTCTAATGCTTGTAGATGGGGTTGCAAGTCTAGGTTTCCATCATTGATCATCTTGATTGCATTCTCAGTCAAGGAATACATTGTTAGGAGACGTGGTTGTGGTACTATAACACTGTCATCAAGGCTTGTAGATATGGCATGTACTTGCTGGGATTGTTGTTCAAAAAGGTAGGCGAACTAGCCAATGATATCCTGTTGCAAACATGTGATTTCTAATTCTGACATGACAATCCACCTATAAGTGTATAATTAAGAAGTATTATCCATAGGACGAGATGTGACATAATGGGTTCAAGAATGCTAATCTGTAAGTTGTTATTTGGCATATTGTAGAAAAATATTGAAATATGATGGCTCACCTTGAATTGCAAATATCACGAAAATTGTATTTAACGAGTTTAAGTATAGATCCCTTCTAGAGTTCTTCAGAATCTATATAATGGTTGTACTATTTTGGAAGTGTAGCCTTCTGCTTATGTACCCCATCGAATAGCTGTACTATATAGCAATTGGTTGGTTCAAGGCCATGGCCAAACATTGAAATGTCTAATGCTTGTAAATGGAGTTGCAAGTCTACGTTTCCATCATTGATCAAATTAATTGCATTTTCAGTCAAAGCATACATTGTGACGAGAGAGCGAACTAGTCCTCGCAAAAGTAAATTGTAGGTGGCAACTATTACTTACTACAATTGATGTATAAAAGCGCACTTTGTGAAGTAGGAAATGAATATGTTGTATAGCCAACAAAATATAGCTAACTTATTTGATAATAAGTGAAAAAGCCACAATCTAGTTGATTGTGACCATGCAAGCACTAGTTGAAATAAAAGTGTGTAAAAAAATTACATAATACTAGTTGAAATAAATATGGTTCTCAATAGGTTTGTATATCAAAATAGTGTCCTTTGGAAGTTAACTTGTATTTGTAAGAACAAAAATGAGAAAGTGTAGTGAGTAAAAAAATTAGTTCACTCTATTAAGTAGTCCAAGTAAATTGCAAGCACTATAGATGTTCGAATATGCATTCAATGATACAGGCACAAGAGGAAAAATGCTTTGGAATAAACAAATATAACACTAGTGCATTATTAGCAAGGGATAAACATTGAAGGAACATACATTAAAATTAAAGAAAACTACTTGGTTCGCAAATGTGTTAAATCATTTGGGGTGCAATGGAATTATGAAACCTAACTATACTTTATACTAATTGTGTTAAGTAAATGAGCCTAACTCGTTGAACCTATATTGGAGAGCACAATTTGTATGTGGATTGTGTCCTGGTTGAGGAAGTAGATACTTTGGAAACTATCTTTGTAGCTATATGGAAAATATAGGGTGGTGACTTATTTTATTTTGTGAACCTTCATATGGGAATATTTGTTGAATGGTGTTTACGTTTATTATGTATGTTAATCTAATGTACTAAAAATGTGGTATATTTTAAAAGAAAGAACTTTGTTTAAAATAATACTTTTGGTGGAAAGGATTTGGGTTTGAGGAAATGATTAAGATATTATCGTTCTACTAAGTGAACAAATTGTAAGGAACGTAGGTACAACAAAGAGACAATTATTGAAGGAGACATATAACGATAAATGAAAGGTTGTGAACAAAATGGTTAGACTATAATTAGTTGAAAATTGAGGAAAAGATTGCGATACATTACAGATAAACTACTATTCCTAATTATATGTAATCGAAGATGTCATTTTTTGTTGGAATTGAAACATATGGATCAAGTAAAAAGATGAAGAGCAAAAGCAAAAGACAAGAACGAAGCTTCAATATTATAACAAGAGCACATAGTATATGTATATATTTATGAAGCAAAAATGTATTACATGGTATTGTAGTAGGTGACAATGCATTTTTGAATACGAGGCAAAGTGTCTTGTTCATAGTATATTGGAACTTACATTTCTTTTAGAGATTTACAAAATATCCAACTATGCATAAGTTGGTAAAAGTTGTTACATGGTTAAATCACATACTATATACACATTTACAGAAAAAAAGTGTATTAGACATCATTCAAGTAATTCTGAAACACTTCTTTTATGTAGACAAAACCACCTTGTGCGTATAACTCATCTGCTTTCATTTCACGAAGGAAAGTGCAGAAGGAACCCAACTTCTCACAAGTTGAGTGGAACTCATGTACTGTTACTTCCATTGACTGAATTGTCATAATCCTGCACACTTTGCATGTTACGAAAAGTGACCTTTGCTGCTTGTTGGAAGTCAAGGCAACTAACTGTATGCCATTCACAAAATCTTGTATGTGGCTTGTAGAAGTGCCATTGCAATTGATCAATGGTGTTGAGTTGGTCAACAAAATAGGGGCACTGGAACTACTCGAGATGTCAATAATCTTATTGGGTTGATGCGAAGTGTCCTTTTATGAACAAAATTAAAATTTTAAAATGACAAACAATATACTATATGTGTAGTGATGTATAAGAATCTCTGGCTTGCCTTTTGGAAGATGACAATCTTGATCATAAAATAAAAAAAATTATTTTAAATTATTTTACTTTACACATGAATACCTTTAAATTGCAAATATAAACTTTACTCTATCAATATCGAAATAAACATTTCTTTAATTCAATCTCCTTAAATGAGATAAAACTCATTTTTCTATGTATAAGTTTTATTGCATTTTAGGAGATTAAATTAAAGAAATGTTTATTTCGATATTGATAGAGTAAATTTTATATTTGTAGTTTAAAGGTATTCATGTGTAAAGCAAAATAATTTAAAATAATTTTTATTTATTTTATAATCAAGATTGTCATCTTCCAAAAGGCAAGCCACAGATTCTTATACATTACTACACATATAGTATATTGTTTGCCATTTTAAAATTTTAATTTTGTTCATAAAAGGACAATTCGCATCAACCCAATAAGATTATTGACATCTCGAGTAGTTCTAGTGCCCCTATTCTGTCGACCGACTCAACACCATCGATCAATTCTAATGGCACTTCTACAAGCCACATACAAGATTTTACGAATGACATTACCAGTTAGCTGTCTTAACTTGCTACAACAAGCAAAGGCCACTGTTCGTAACATGCAAAGTGTGCAGGATTGTGGCAATTTAGTTGATGGAAGTAACAGTACATGAGTTCCACTCAACTTGTGAGAAGTTGGGTTCCTTCTGCACTTTCCTTCGTGAAATGAAAGCAGATGAGTTCTACGAACAAGGTGGTTCTATCTACATAAACGAAGTGTTTCAAAATTACTTGAATGATGTCTGATACACTTTTTTTCTGTAAATGTGTATATAGTATGTGATTTAACTATGTAACTACAACTTTTACCAACTTATGCATAGTTGGATATTTTGTAAATCTCTAAAAGAAATGTAAGTTCCAATATACTATGAACAAGACACTTTGCCTCGTATTAAAAAATACATTGTCACCTACTACAATACCATGTAATACATTTTTGCTTCATAAATATATACATATACTATGTGCTCTTGTTATAATATTGAAGCTTCGTTCTTGCCTTTTGCTTTTGCTCTTGATCTTTTTACTTGATCCATATGTTTCAATTCCAACAGAAAATGACATCTTCGATTACATATAATTAAGAATAGTAGTTTATCTGTAATGTATTGCAATCTTTTCCTCAATTTTCAACTAATTATAGTCTAACCATTTTGTTCACAACCTTTCATTTATCGTTATATGTCTCCTTCAATAATTGTCTCTTTGTTGTACCTACGTTCCTTACAATTTGTTCACTTAGTAGAACGATAATATCTTAATCATTTCCTCAAACCCAAACCCTTTCCACGAAAAGTATTATTTTAAACAAAGTTCCTTCTTTTAAAATATGCCACATTTTTAGTATATTAGATTAACATACATAATAAACGTAAACACCATACAACAAATATTCCCATATGAAGGTTCACAAAATAAAATAAGTCACCACCCTATATTTTCCTTATAGCTACAAAGATGGTTTACAAAGTGTCTGCTTCCTCAACTAAGACACAATCCACATACGATTTGCGCTCTCCAATATAGGTTCAACGTGTTAGGCTCATTTACTTAACACAATTAGTATAAAGTATAGTTAGGTTTCATAATTCCATTGCACCCCAAATGATTAACACATTTGCGAACCAAGTAGTTTTCTTTAATTTTAATGCATGTTCCTTCAATGTTTATCCCTTGCTAATAATGCACTAGTGTTATATTCGTTTATTCCAAAGCATTTTTCCTCTTGTGCCTATATCATTGAATGCATATTCGAACATCTATAGTGCTCGCAATTTACTTAGACTACTTAATAGAGTGAACTAATTTTTTTACTCATTACACTTTCTCTTTTTTGTTCTTACAAATACAAGTTAACTTCCAAAGGACACTATTTTGATATACAAACCTATTGAGAATCATATTTATTTCAACTAGTATTATGTAATTTTTTTACACACTTTTATTTCAACTAGTGCTTGCATGGTCACAATCAACTAGATTGTGGCTTTTTCACTTATTATCAAATAAGTTAGCTATATTTTGTTGGCTATACAACATATTCATTTCCTACTTCACAAAGTACGCTTTTATACATCAATTGTAGTAAGTAATAGTTGCCACCTACAATTTACTTTTGCAAGGACTAGTTCGCTCTCTCATCACAATGTATGCTTTGACTGAAAATGCAATTAATTTGATCAATGATGGAAACGTAGACTTGCAACCCCATATACAAGCATTAGACATTTCAATGTTTGGCCATGGCCCTGAACCAACCAATCACTATATAGTACAACTCTCTGATGGGGTACATAAGCAAAAGGATACACTTCCAAAACAATACAACCACTACATAGATTCTAAGGAAATCCAGAAGGGATCTATACTTAAACTCATTAAATACAGTTGCCATGTTATTTCCAATTCAAGGTGAGCCACCATATTTTAATGCTTTTCTACAATATGTCAAATAACAACTTACAAATTAGCATTCTTGAACCCATTATGTCACATCTCATCCTATTGATAATAATTCTTCATTGTACACTTATAGGTGGATTGTCATGTCAGAATTCAAAATCACATGTTTGCAGCAGGATATCATCGGCTAGCCTGCCTACCTTTTTGAACAACAATCACAACAAGTACATGCCACATCTACAAGCCTTGATGATGGTGTTATAGTACCACAACCACGTCTCCTGACAATGTATTCCCTGATTGAGAATGCAATCAAGATGATTGATGATGGAAACCTAGACTTGCAACCCCATCTACAAGCATTAGAAATTTCACTATTTGGCCATGGCCCCGAACTGGCTGATCGATATAGAGTGGAGCTCTTAGATGGGGTACATAAGTAGAAGACTACACTTCCAAAACAATACAACCACTACATAGATTCTAAAGAACTCCAGAAGGGATCTATACTTAAACTCATTAAATATAGTTGCCCTATTATTTACACTTCAAGGTGAGCCACCATATTTTAATGCTCTTCTACAAAATTCCAAATAATAGCTTGTAGCTTAGAATTTTTTATCCACTATTTCACATTTGTTCCTACTCAAAATACTTACTCATTTTATCTTTATAGGTAGATTGTCATCTCCGAATTAGAAATCACATGTTTGCAGTAGGATATCATTGGTCAACCCACCTACTTGTTTGAAGAACAAGCCCAACAAGTAGTTTGCACAAGCTCAACTGCTCCATTTACAAGCATGAATGACAATGATATGGTAACAAAGCCACCTCCTCGTAGGGCACTTTTTGGATTATGCTCGTCCCTACAAAAGAAAGACCTTCCCTCCAATATTACTCTTATTATAAATTTGAATCCATTTCAGACAAGGTGGCTTATAAAGGGTCGCATTACCATGAAAAAAAAAATGCACCGATTCAACACACATAAGGGACAAAGGTAGGTCTTTTCATTTGATTTTATTGATTGTGAGTGGACTGAAATACATGTAACTTGCTTTAATGAAGTTGCAAACCTCCATTACATGAATGTTCATGTTGGAGAAGTATATACAATATCTGGGGGAACTATTAAGTCAGCTAGTAGGTTGTACAACAAATTGAGTAGCCAACTTGAAATTTGTTTAGTGGAGGATTCTAAAATTTCTCTTCGAAGATGACCTTGCAATTTCCAAACATCGGTTCTCTTTCACGCCCTTCAAGTACATTTTAGAACTGAACAATAATGTCCTTGTTGATGTTATCGGAATAGTCATATGTGTGAACCCAAGCTCAACCATAAGGAGGAGGGATGGGACTGAAGTTCTTCGAAGGAGCATCAAATTGATAGATATCTCTTCATCTACCATTAATATTACTTTATGGGGTCCAACTACTGAAAAGGAAGGCAAACAACCCCAAAAGATGTATCACTTAAATCATGTTGTTGTACTTGCAATAAAAAATGGCCATGTTATCGAGTATAATGGAAAGGTCATAAGCACTTTGGCAAGCACCCACCTATTTATAAACCCAAGAATAGAGGAGGTAGAACAACTCAAATCATGGTTTGAACATAATGGGACTGGTGTTACTCCATCAAATACACAATTGTTGGATGCACCTCTCGTGCTTACGCGGAAAACAATTGGTACTATTGAAGAGCGAACTACCAATGTGAAACAAACTGTCCAATGCACTCTAAAAGCGATAGTGCAATTCATAAAAACAAATTCATTTTGCTATCCATCTTGCCCCTTGAATTAGATGGAAAACAATGTAAAAAGAAAGTTGTCCAGAATGATGATCACACATGGTACTGTTCAAAGTGCAAAGCTACAATTGCTAAATGTACCTACAAATACATACTTCATCTAAAGCTACCAGATCATTCAGGAATATTATGGGCTGTTGCTTTTGAAGAACTAGTCATCAAACTTCTTGGAATGTCTGCGAATAATTTATACATGCTACAATTCAATCCTGGAAAAGAAATTAAAGCTGAGACCATAACCAAAGGAGTGTTATTCAAGCAATTTATCTTCACAATCACAAATTCGTATGATTCAAGTGGTGCTCAAGGACAAGTAAAATCAACAATCACAGAGGTTGACGAGCTAGATCTTGTTGCAGAGAATTCGCTCATGTTGGGTGGAATTACTGATGTGTCATATTGCTAGTGTTTAGATATAGCTTGAGTGCATATGTAATGTATATATAATTTTGTAACATCTTATATAGCATACTTTCTATACTTTTGATTGCATACATGGAATTTCAAAGTCACATGTGTATTGAATATATTGGTATTATGAAAATAATGTGATTGATCTTTTCAACCAAATTACTTATATATATAGCATACCAATCGTATCTCGAATAATTATCAAAATTAGAATGATCGAAGAACTCATACCATACATGTTTAGCTTTTTTAATTCTGTTTGTATTCATAAGTGTACATTTGATGATTGTAGTTCCTATTTTCCTTTACAGATGGCGACCTCTAACCCTAAAAGCATACAATCTTGTAAAAGAAGTCATAACTACTATATTCAACATAAAGAATAAATAATCATTCGCCATCATATGCAACACATAGGAAAACACACAATACACTCCAACACACCAACCTCCATTCAGTCAAACCAACACAACATTGAACCATATGAATCTACATCCCAAATTGAACACCCTTCTGACCAAGATTTGTCAATGTGTTCACACCAAACAATTAACAATCTTCAAAATCAGTCTAGAAGCTTACCACATATCGAAAAAAACTTTATAGAAGCTTCTAAATGATTTTGTTTGATATTAGATAAACTAACAAACTTGCCAACTTGCACAGTTTGTCATGAATGCTACCCAAGAATGCACACCAACTCAACACAAAGTGGTCTAGTTTGTTTTAGATGTTTTCGTGAGAAAGGTAGATATCGTTTCTCATCGACTAATTTTATAGACCCAGGAGTACAACTGTATGAGTTACAAACACTAACACAAGTCGAAGAAATGCTTATAGCACGAGTCAATCCGATAATACAAGTAACACATGCTTGTGGAGGCCAATACAAATATAATGGGCACACAATTTGTTTTCTGCCGATATCAAAACCATAGCAAAATACCTGCCACATAAAATTGCAAACTTGGATGTGTTGGTGGTTCGAAGAACCAATACAAAAGGTGACCATTGTGATTGCTATGTAAGTAGGCATCTTGTGTGGGCTGCACTAAAATATAAAATCACATATGACCCATACTACAAAGACGTTGAGGTGGATTTTGCATCTCTTGAAGTGCTCCCCGATACAAATACAGACATTTCCAATATGCTTCATAACATTATTGTTGACAATGAAAATATGGTTACACCAAACAATGCTTCAACATTTTACGCGGACACACCAGACAATGAATTCACTTGCTTCTCATCATTTATGGCTAGGTTACCAAATAAATGCCATGAACTAGAAATCATCAAAGAAACACTGCATGTTAGAGATCAATATGTCACCATTATTGATTGGCCAATACTTAAGTGCTCACCAGTTAATGAATACAATATTGAGGGCCTTTTAGACACAACTTTTCCTTCACTCTTTCCAAACGGTAGTGTACTACATTTACCTCACTGTAGACAAGTTGAAATGCATGAATATATGCTGTACTTAATGAGTTTTCATGATAATAGATTTGGAAGGTATCTAAAGTTTAGATATTTTGTCTTGAACCTGTTGATTCACCACCAAAGCCAAGGTGTTGCATCTGTTTTTGTCAAGGAAAATGCTGAGGACGACATACCAACCAGCATAGACAGTCTTCGACTCCATATATAATAGTTTCCTGACACTAAAATAGTCGAACAATTGATGCATTATGGATCATCCCTTAGAGACACATGAGCATATTGGAATAAGTGTCGTGGTGAATTGTCAAACATGATCAACCAAATAGGCTCCCCCACAATATTCTTTAGATTAAGTGTTTGTAGATACTAAATGGTCTGATTTACACCAACTCTTTTCAAAGGGAGCAACGCCAACAACAAGAAACAATAAAGATCGCATAGATAACATTGTTACTAACCCACATGCCACATCCTTATACTTGCATCAACGATTCACAGTATTTCGCGAAGAAGTCTTAGAGAAGCTTTACTGTGCAACAAACTATTGGTATATATATGAGTGGAAAGATTGAAGGTTTGCACATGTACATGAATTCCTTTGGCTTGAAGGTGCACCGAACATGGACAAACTTGAATGGAGCAATCATGCAAATGTAGACATAGCGAAATCGTTCTTTGACAAATATGTTAGTGCCTGGAATCCTTGAAATCTAGGAGATAGGAACAACACACGTCATCAGTCTTCGCAAGATGATCCATGCTTACTAACAACACCCGAAATCTTCGTTGCAAATACACTTTTTGACTAAAAATAGTTACTCAACCGTGTCTAGAGACACCATATGTTCAGAATCAACTTGCCTTCGCAAGAAAGGCAACATGGAGTGCCAATATAGGGCACCCTGGCTTGAATGTGCCACCTCTTCATTGTTCGGTGATGAAAATGGTAAAAAATTCTTGTCCCCTGCACATAATGATGATAGGTTGAATATACATAGTCCATAAATGCTTTCCATAAGGAGAGCCAATATGAATTGTCAGCTTGTGCTTTCAAAAACACTTGTTTTAAAGTACATTGCAAAATATGCCACAAAGGCATAAAGAAAATTTGAAAACTGTATTGATATGTTGACACACATGTAGAAGCACTAGAAGACAAAGCGCTCACAACATACAAAAAATTCATGTCTGAGATTATTGCTAATCGTGATATAGGTGCACAAGAAACATGCCATATGTTGCAAAAGTCACCCCTTGTTTGCAATCGTGTATTTATGGCGCTTAATGGTGGGTGAAAAGTTTTCAACCGAATTAGGATAAAACCAAACAAAGATACTTTGTAGCTGAGTCACCTCCAATTATACACACAACATCCTCCTCAAATGGAGACAGTAACACTACTTGAATTTGCATGATCATTCTCGTTCTCATCAAGTCACAAACACTACAAATGGAAAAAACGGAAATAGAAGGCAATTATCAGTGTCTTCCCCCGATTTACTGCTATTCCAAAGCAGGATTCAGAACATTTTGAGACATTTTGTTGGAGCGAACTACTTCTTTACAAGCAATTTTGTAACATTGTCATAGACATCGATATTGAGAAAGAGACAATTGTTGCAAATTGGAAGGAGATGAGTATACTTAAATATTATGTGTGACATATTGACTGTGACTAATGAAGAGGTAAATCAAGAAGAGGAAGATGAAATAGAGAATGAAAGCAATATAGGAAATATAGTACAATTTAATGAATGGGAGTTCTTATCACAAGTTGCTCTTGGTATTAGTGGAGATCTTAATTTCTTTGATATGCTTGGAAGATGTGACTTTGACAATTGCATCAAGTGGAATGAGCATACAATACCTCAAGCTTTACATGAAACTGCAGAGCATTTCATAAGCACAAACAAGGTGTACCAACATGACGACCAAACACCATTTGAGTTTAACAACCTCCCACATCAACTCTCTAGCAAACAACAACTCGCTGTTATACTTGTTTTGGACCATTGTAGTGCCTGTGCATTCGATAAACCCTTGCACATGATCATACAAGGCACAACATGAACAGGGAAATCCCATCTTATTCATTGCATTAAATACTCCCTTTCCAGTTTAGTACTGCAACAACATAGCCCAATCCTTGTTGCTCCTACAGGAATCACAACATTCAACATACATGCCTCAACTATACATTCAACCTTGAAGATTCTAGTCAAGGAAATGCAACCATTGAATGGTCAATCACTTGCAATGTTTCAACAGAACATGATACACATAAAATACCTCCAAATTGATGAGATGAGCTTTATAGGCCCAAAATTACTCTTGAAAATTTATACTAGGTTACGTGAGGCTTTCCCCCACCAACAACACTTGTGCTTCGATGGAACATCTATTATTCTTGTAGGCGACTTTGCACAACTACCCCCTTGTTATGGACAAACCTATCTATGCCTCCGACATAGATGTGAAAGCCCTATGGGAACAATTCACTGTTATTGTCACACTAGAAAAAATATTTCGACAACATGGGGACACTCGAGCTCAAATTGACTTTTGAAGAACTCTACAAAACATTCGTAATGCAGAACCAAATGAACAAGATTGGGAGCTACTAATGATTCACACAAACACAATGCTATGGAACAATGAAAAAAGTCTTTTGACCAAGCAATGCACCTATTTCCGAGCAATGACTTAGTTGGAACACACAACAAAAAAATGCTATAGCTATTAAATCTTCCTATTGCACTCAGTATTGCAATGAAAACAAACACAAAATCAAACATCGACAATGATGCTAACTGTCATGTTCCCTAAATAGAACACTAAAATAACTAAACATTGAAATGCAATACACACACACACACACACACACACACACACACACACACACACACATCTGCAAATTCATTATAATTATAATCATCTATATGATATTATATATATATTGAATAGAATGAAATACAAATAACAAAATCAAATCAAAATATAAATACAAGAAATTACAATTATAAATATTATAAATAATAAATATGCTTGTTATGGCCATAAATAATGTTTATTATATTTAATAATATCTATAAATGATTAATAATGTGTATTGTGCTTATAAGAATGCTCTTAGAAATTACCATGCTGATATGAAGAACATAAGTCTTTATTAATAAAAAGTCAATCCAACACCTTGACATCGATGCCTCTTCACACTTTAGTTAATAATCTTCAACAAATCATTAGTTAGCAATCATGAAAAGGCATCAGTCAACCAAGAGTATTGATGCTTCCTTAAACAAACCTTTCATAAACTAAAGTGCGATCCTGCCAAGGAAAGTGGTTAAATCAAGGGTCATGTCCCTTGTGAAAGGTGATCAAATATTTAAAGAATGGGCTGCAAGATTAAAAGATCATGGCTGGGCATAGATAAGTATTGGTGGCTGGGAAAAATAGAGAGGCTTCTGCAGATAATAATAAGATGCATTTTATGAATTGAAATCATCATTATGGGAATCAATATAATATTCAATCATAAATCTGGGAAAGCAGTAGATGAGAGAAAACAATAAAATATAGTCAAGAATATAAGTTTAACATTATTATAAATATAGGTATATATACATGTGGAATATATATATATATATATATATAAATTAATTATGTCAAAGTAATTATTGTAAATTGAAGTAAATTAGAAATAATGATATATATTATTTATGATTATACAATAATCATACTTACAACAATTATTAAGCCTTATTAGTAATGACGACTCTTTAATATAAATATAAGTAGATTATAAATTGTCCTCATCCTATGTTCAATCTAGTATGAGGTTGAAGGAGACGAGTAAGGAATCATAAAACGTGGAGAGATACAACTCAGGTGAGACTACTCACTTAGCTTTAATAGTTAATTTCCTCAATCTGACATAATGATGCTACATAAACCCTTGACCCAGGCTCCAATCGATCTATGTATTATTGAATATAATATCCAACCTTTATTCATTGAAATATATAAGTGCTTTTGACGTGTTTTGAAACCATCCCTCCTTGATAGATCATAATCTGGAAATAGATTTTTGGCAATGATATTTGGCATTAGATCTGGCGGACTATGTAGTCCTTGAACGGATATAGACCATAATTGTTTACCTTTTTCAGAACTGGTTCTAACGATGCTTGATCTACATTTATGTTTGATTGAAGTTTGAATTTCACAAAATTGCAATTCTAACGAACTAATGCTGGAATTGTAGGCTGTATTGAATTACATCATGGATCAAATGGATATGATGAACATATGGATATGGATATTGCTTAATTTAGTTTTGCATTTTGTTATATATAATCATGCACTTTGATATCTCATCATGTTGAATTAGATACTCATGTAGGACTCTTTCCTAGCATAATCGATGAAAATGCAAGTGAATCAATAATGACTGCTTCTTTGGAAATTGTGTAGAAACTATCTACATTCTGATTGAAATCCTGCCAAGAGAGGTGAATCATGACTTAAGTGGTTTGTCTAAGAACCCCATCCAGGTTCCGCCCCACTGGCCTAAAGCAAGGGTTGGGCATTTTTCCCCACTGGCCCGAAGCAAGGGCTGGGTCATGGAGGGATGGGGGTTCCACCTAGGCATTCTGCCTTGCAACCCTAGATAAAGTAAGAACACTTCATGCCCTAGTTTTATAATTTTTTTGTGTTTTGTGAGGGTTTTTTGCTTTTTTTGTATTTTTGCAAATAAAGACAATGCTGGTAATGAAAGGAAGCAATAATAATAATCTAGAACTAAATAGCAACACCCCCAAATAGCTGATTTTATTGAATATTGGCAAGAAGGTCAGATCACAAGCATACCCGAAAAAAAATCGGCAAATAATTTGATCGCTTTGCTGCAGTCAACAACTTCTCCACCTTAAATATACCCCAAAGCCTTAAGAAGAATAGGCATTCAATATGTAGGAAGTATAAGCACCAAATACTAAGCGTTTTGGCCTAGGTTGAACTCGCCAGCTGTATGAAGGTAGATGTCCAGCTAATATAAGCAGATTGCAAGCTGAATCTTGCCTCAAAACTACCCAGCTGTGTGCATACAATAGAAATCTAGAACAACAGATAATATGCTCTGACAATCTTCAATGAAACCCTTCCAAACTTGCAAAAGAAACTACACCAATAAGCTCAAACATTGTAGAGTTACTGTTCACGCGTTACTGTAGCAACAATTAACATTTAAAATCTGGTATAGAATGACTGCCAAGAAAGAATCTGTAGGTCTACTGTAGATATCCCCTTCCAATCCTTCAAACCCTAGATGAAATTCCCCACCTTTAAGCACAAATAGAACCTCCGTATGAAGCTCTCTCTAATACCAAATTCAATGGATATTTCACCACCTCAAATGGCTGCAACATTGAAGAGTTAACGTTCTCCAATGGCCAACTGATTCAAAAACCCTTGGCTTCCTCTCTCAGACAAAAACTCATCAACACCAATGCTCAATCGAATGCCTTTAACTTTCTTCCTCAATGCTTATTTATAAGCTGTCAAAGAGGGTCGCCCCCCTCCTAAAAAGCATCATTAAATATTTAAAATGAAATTATAATATTTCATTTAATTCTCCATAGTCTCCACCTTGGGTTGAGTGCCCATAAATTAATTAAATAAACGACCCCTTCTTATGACGCCTAGACCCTCAATATTAAGGTAAGTTATAACTTAATATTATAATCTTTTAAAATAATTAATGTTTATTTAAGCCAAATAAACATTAATATCTCCATGAATACTCATTATCTCTGTGTGCCGTCTGGACTGGGAGCTAAGCTGATGGAACTGCATACGACCACACACCTTACTAAAAATAGTAAGGGTCCCTCTCGATCCATTCTTGACTTACTATAAATAGTAAGTTGAGCATGCAGAGTCCTGGAGACTTCAAACCAAAGCCAAAGCTGCTAGTTTCTGAACATTGGAGATGATACAATCCCCAGAAGACCCCCTAGCCATCCTCGTTAGCCTACAAGGGTAAAAAATATAGGACAATCTCCTCTGACAATTGATGTCAACTAGAAGCAGACATTACAAATAAGGGTTGGGCAATAGGAGGTGGCAGACCGTTGGCCCCTTAGGGATTCTCCTCTCCTGATGGGCTGAGTGACTCTTATGTTTATCAATCTGTAATTATGATTATGTCTGATTTTGGATATCTATATATTAATGCTAACATGTATGTTGTTAATGTGATGAATGCTGATTCCAATCTAGGGTTATTGTATTAAAAGGACATTCATTTGGAAAGAAGAAACCCTAAACCTAATCAATAAATGGCCCCTTCTAATGACGCTGGACCCTCAATATTAAGTTAAGTTATAACTTAATATTATAATCTTTTAAAATAATTAATGTTTATTTAAGCCAAATAAACATTAATATCTCCATTAATACTCATTATTTCTGTGTGCCGTCTAGACTGGGAGCTAAGCTGATGGAACTGCATACGACCACACACCTTACTAAAAATAGTAAGGGCCCCTCTCGATCCATTCCTGACTTACTATAAATAGTAAGTTGAGTATGCAGAGTCCTGGAGAATTCAAACCAAAGCCAAAGCTGGTAGTTTCTGAACACTAGAGACGATACAATCCCTAGAAGATCCCCTAACCATCCTCGTTAGCCTACAAGGGTAAAAAATATAGGACAATCTCCTCTGACAATTGATGTCAACTAGAAGCGGACATTACAGATAAGGGTTGGGCAATAGGAGGTGGTAGATCGTTGGCCCCTTAGGGATTCTCCTCTCCTGATGGGCTGAGTGACTCTTATGTTTATCAATCTGTATTTATGATTATGTCTGATTTTGGATATCTATATATTAATGCTAACATGTATGTTGTTAATGTGATGAATATTGATTCCAATCTAGGGTTATTGTATTAAAAGGACATTCATTTGGAAAGAAGAAACCCTAAACCTAATCAATAAATGGCCCCTTCTTATGATGCTGGACCCTCAATATTAAGTTAAGTTATAACTTAATATTATAATCTTTTAAAATAATTAATATTTATTTAAGCCAAATAAACATTAATATCTCCATGAATACTCATTATCTCTGTGTGCCGTCTGGATTGGGAGCTAAGCTGATGGAACTGCATACGGCCACACACCTTACTAAAAATAGTAAGGGTCCCTCTCGATCCATTCCTGACTTACTATAAATAGTAAGTTGAGCATGTAGAGTCCTGGAGACTTCAAACGAAAGCCAAAGCTGCTAGTTTCTTAACATTGGAAACGATACAATCCCCAGAAGACCCCCTAACCATCCTCATTTTTCTACAAGGGTAAAAAATATAGGCCAATCTCCTCTGACAATTGATGTCAACTAGAAGGGGACATTATAGATAAGGGTTGGGCAATAAGAGGTGGTAGACTGTTGGCCCCTTAGGGATTCTCCTCTCCTGATGGGCTGAGCGACTCTTATGTTTATCAATCTGTATTTATGATTATGTCTGATTTTGGATATCTATATATTAATGTTATCAGGTATGTTGTTAATGTGATGAATATAGATTCCAATCTAGGGTTATTGTATTAAAAGGACATTCATTTGGAAAAAAAAAACCCTAAACCTAATCAACAAGCAAAATCTAGGGCAGACAAACGGATTTTAGGGCAAGTCCGAGTAAGGGACATTACACTAACCAACTTTCCCATGAGCTCCTGCTATGTAGAGGCCAACACATCATGCTAACTACAAACCTATGGATTCAGGCATGCCTTGTAAATGGTTCTCTTGAAGAGGTCTTAGATATTGTATACACAAAAAGCTCTAAACCACCAAATTTACCATTATATGTAGTAGTAAAAATTTATACTTACAATGGCCCATCTTGGAACGCACATGCTCCAACAACTATTCCAATATCACCTATATCTCTAGGTGCTCACAGACAATTACCACTATGCATGGCATGGGCAATTACAATACATAAATCCCAAGGATTAACAATCGAAAGGGCAACCATCGATATAGGTAAAAAAGAAAGACAGGGATTGACTTTTACAACTATATCTAGAGTTAAATCGATACACAAACTTAGGATA